>CAJZBQ010000039.1:0-600000 GCA_914767885.1 Blepharisma stoltei
AACACCCTAACACCCTAACACCCTAACACCCTAACACCCTAACACCCTAACACCCTAACACCCTAACACCACCCCTAACACCCTAACACCCTAACACCTAACACCCTAACACCCTAACACCCTAACACCCTAACACCCCTAACACCCTAACACCCTAACACCCTACACCTCACCCTAACACCCTAACACCCTAACACCCTAACACCCTAACACCCTAACACCCTAACACCCTAACACCCTAACACCCTAACACCCTAACACCCTAACACCCTAACACCCTACACCCTAACACCCTAACACCCTAACACCCTAACACCCTAACACCCTAACACCCTAACACCCTAACACCCTAACACCCTAACACCCTAACACCCTAACACCCTAACACCCTAACACCCTAACACCTACACCCTAACACCCTAACACCCTAACACCCTAACACCCTAACACCCTAACACCCTAACACCCTACCCCTAACACCCTAACACCCTAACACCCTAACACCCTAACACCCTAACACCCTAACACCCTAACACCCTAACACCCTAACACCCTAACACCCTAACACCCTAACACCCTAACACCCTAACACCCTAACACCCTAACACCCTAACACCCTAACACCCTAACACCCTAACACCCTAACACCCTAACACCCTAACACCTAACACCCTAACACCCTAACACCCTAACACCCTAACACCCAACCCCTAACACCCTAACACCCTAACACCCTAACACCCTAACACCCTAACACCCTAACACCCTAACACCCTAACACCCTAACACCCTAACCCTAACCCTAACACCCTAACCCCTAACACCCTAACACCCTAACACCCTAACACCCTAACACCCTAACACCCTAACACCCTAACACCCTAACACCCTAACACCCTAACACCCTAACACCCTAACACCCTAACACCCTAACACCCTAACACCCTAACACCCTAACACCCTAACACCCTAACACCCTAACACCCTAACACCCTAACACCCTAACACCCTAACACCCTAACACCCTAACACCCTAACACCCTAACACCCTAACACCCTAACACCCTAACACCCTAACACCCTAACACCCTAACACCCTAACCCTAACACCTAACACCCTAACACCCTAACACCCTAACCCTAACACCCTAACACCCTAACACCCTAACACCCTAACACCCCTAACACCCTAACACCCTAACACCCTAACACCCTAACACCCTAACACCCTAACACCCTAACACCCTAACACCCTAACACCCTAACACCCTAACACCCTAACACCCTACACCCTAACACCCTAACACCCTAACACCCTAACACCCTACCCCTAACACCCTAACACCCTAACACCCTAACACCCTAACACCCTAACACCCTAACACCCTAACACCCTAACACCCTAACACCCTAACACCCTAACACCCTAACACCCTAACACCCTAACACCCTAACACCCTAACACCCTAACACCCTAACACCCTAACACCCTAACACCCTAACACCCTAACACCCTAACACCCTAACACCTACACCTACACCCTAACACCCTAACACCCTAACACCCTAACACCCTAACACCCTAACACCCTAACACCCTAACACCCTAACACCCTAACACCCTAACACCCTAACACCCTAACACCCTAACACCCCTAACACCCTAACACCCTAACACCCTAACACCCTAACACCCTACACCCTAACACCCTAACACCCTAACACCCTAACACCCTAACACCCTAACACCCTAACACCCTAACACCCTAACACCCTAACACCCTAACACCCTAACACCCTAACACCCTAACACCCTAACACCCTAACACCCTAACACCCTAACACCCTAACACCCTAACACCCTAACACCCTAACACCCCTAACACCCTAACACCCCTAACACCCTAACACCCTAACACCCTAACACCCTAACACCCTAACACCCTAACACCCCTAACACCCTAACACCCTAACACCCTAACACCCTAACACCCTAACACCCTAACACCCTAACACCCTAACACCCTAACACCCTAACACCCTAACACCCTAACACCCTAACACCCTAACACCCTAACACCCTAACACCCTAACACCCTAACACCCTAACACCCTAACACCCTAACACCCTAACACCCTAACACCCTAACACCCTAACACCCTAACACCCTAACACCCTAACACCCTAACACCCTAACACCCTAACACCCTAACACCCTAACACCCTAACACCCTAACACCCTAACACCCTAACACCCTAACACCCTAACACCCTAACACCCTAACACCCTAACACCCTAACACCCTAACACCCTAACACCCTAACACCCTAACACCCTAACACCCTACACCCTAACACCCTAACACCCTAACACCCTAACACCCTAACACCCTAACACCCTAACACCCTAACACCCTAACACCCTAACACCCTAACACCCTAACACCCTAACACCCTAACACCCTAACACCCTAACACCCTAACACCCTAACACCCTAACACCCTAACACCCTAACACCCTAACACCCTAACACCCTAACACCCTAACACCCTAACACCCTAACACCCTAACACCCTAACACCCTAACACCCTAACACCCTAACACCCTAACACCCTAACACCCTAACACCCTAACACCCTAACACCCTAACACCCTAACACCCTAACACCCTAACACCCTAACACCCTAACACCCTAACACCCTAACACCCTAACACCCTAACACCCTAACACCCTAACACCCTAACACCCTAACACCCTAACACCCTAACACCCTAACACCCTAACACCCTAACACCCTAACACCCTAACACCCTAACACCCTAACACCCTAACACCCTAACACCCTAACACCCTAACACCCTAACACCCTAACACCCTAACACCCTAACACCCTAACACCCTAACACCCTAACACCCTAACACCCTAACACCCTAACACCCTAACACCCTAACACCCTAACACCCTAACACCCTAACACCCTAACACCCTAACACCCTAACACCCTAACACCCTAACACCCTAACACCCTAACACGCTTAAAATATTTATAGATCTATAATAGCTCATATTCGCTTTAAAAGCTTTTTATTTTAAATAAAATTCCAAATCACTAGATAAGAAAGGATGCTCTTTAAATGAATTAGGAAGATATCCAGAAGCAGTAGAAAGCTATGATAAAGCAATCAACATCAATCCTAATAATGCCAAGTATTACAATATAAAAGGCAATGCTCTTAATATTTTAGAGAGATGTCAAGAAGCAATACAATGCTATGATGAGGCAATCAAACTTGAACCCAATAATCCTTTGCATTTGTGCTGTCGAGCTAGAGTATTTAATAATCTCAGCCAAGAAGAAGCAGCTTTGCAGGACTTTAATACGGCTTATAATTTGAAGCAAGAAAATCAAGAAGGTGGTGTTTTACTAAGAATGAATGGAAACTTTCTGAAAATGATATCAATTTTATTAACAACGTATTAGGCCAAGATCGCATTGAACTACTCCAAAAAATGCAGATTTAAATAAAATTTGATTATTAGATTTGAGGTAATAACTAGTTCTAACTTATAGATAGAGAGTAATTGATTATTATTTTTTTTGAGAGTATAGAGTGCTATTAAAATTCTAAAACCTTTATTTTGAACAGCTCCTACCAGAGAAGCTTAATTAGAAGCAAGATCAAATTTCCACAGCCCATTATTATATATAACGAAGTAAAGGCAACTCTTATAACGAACAATACTTGGCTGACAAAAATCTCCTGGCATGTTATTCGTCCCTATTTGGGCCCGACCTAAAATATTGTTTTCAACACTTTCAAAAATCCTTCTCCTTTTCTCGGGTGCATAAACTTTTTCATTTCCTCTAAGCATAAGTTTATAGCAATTATTATTTAAAACCATTGGTAAATCCTGGAAATGCGAATTATTACTATAATAAAATAAGCCTATTTATTAAATGAGAACTATTTATTAGCAAATTATTTTAATGCAGCTTGTTTAATATTTTTGCCTCTAAATTAAACTTGAAGTAACTATCACCACCCGAAAAGTGTGCAATGTTTATTCTTTCTTTATTATATGATAAATAAACTTGAACAAAACCATCTACTATTGAGTCTCCAATTCGTCTCCAGGCATTATCATTTGACAATTCACTTTCATAGATTGATCCATTATCACCACATTCAATTAAATACAGTCTCCTTGTACTTATAAGAATCTTGGATGTTTTATCTTGAAAATCATAAGGAATTGTTGCGAAAGTGTTGCTAACAATTGAATACCTCAAAAGCTTTTTATATTTCCATCCAGAAATTACAATATTCCCGTTAAATATTGCACTATTGCAACTATCATCAGCTTGCGGCAGTGGCATTAATCCAATTCATCGGTTTTCATTTAAATCAAATCTCTCTGATAGAGTTAAACTTCATCGATTATTTCCTCCAAAGCAATAAACACTATTATTAAAATAGATAGCTGATGAACGACTGCAAGGTTTTCCAGATGGCAGCTCCCGAACTCTATAATCCTCATCAATTATCAATGAAACTCCAGAGCTAGGGTATTTACCATAGCAAAATAAATTACCATTAGGAAGCTGAGCAATACAAGTTGTATTATCCAGTGGTTCAGGGGTCTCTATTATCCTATCTTCCCTCCTATCATTTTCTGTATCATAAATAATCAATTTACTTCTGTTGTCATCATCGTTAATTGTATAAAGAGATGTTTTTTGGCGATAAGCATTAATATAATCTTGGTAAGCTTGCTGAAGGGCTGGATCATCAGCACAGACATCGCTAATGCACTTTGAGCAGGCTCTCCTAAAGTCTTGCTCTAACTCTCGGTCATTTGGTCTATTTAAAATTTCAGCTCTCTTCTCTCTTAGTTCTTGAAGGATCTTTTGAGGGTCTATAACTTCATTATTTTTGATAAGATCTTGAGAATAAAGCAGGTCTTCATTCCTCTTTTTATTCTCATTTATTATGCTGTTTAAGCGAGCTATTTCTTCTTTAAGCGACTTAATTTCCATTATTTTTACCTTATTCTTTTTTCCAAATATAATTAGCTCCTTTTTAAGCTGCTCATTTCTTTCCCTTTCTTTCTCAAGTTGAATTTGGCAAATAGCTGCATTCATAGCAGATGTTTGTGGAATTGTAATGCCTAAGCTTAGAGTTTTGTTGACTATAAACTCATTAGTTAAGATATTAACTATTGTTGGCCTCTCTGTTCGCCTTTTTTTTAGGCACCAATCAACGAAATCTCTCAGTTCATTAGAGTATTCGCTTCTTATCGGCTTATAAGGCGCATTTTTTATTTTATTCACATTATCGCCAAAAGGATGCTCAAGGTTGCAGAGATAATACAAAATGCAGCCGACTGCCCAAACATCACTTTCTTTAACCTGGAGATCTCCACTATGAGTCCTAGGAGACTGGTAACTGGCAACACCCTGAATTGTTTTTGTCAGTAAAGAGCGAGAAGTGCCAAAATCAGCTATTTTAATGTCTTTATTTTGATCTAATTCCCCCCTCTCCGTGAGTGAACAAAAAAAATTGCGTTCATTCACGGAAAGGGGGTAAATTTTTTTTCGAAATTTTTAAAAAAATCCTAATTTGCAAAAATTGGAAAGCAAATATTAGTTTAATTTATAAAATTGATGTTTTAAAACGCAATTTATTTAAAATTAAATAGAATTAGCTTGAGATTTCATTATACTAATTATCACTTATATATTTTTTTTTCATAAAAAATTTTTCTATTAAGAAATTTTTGTTCACTCACGAGGCAAAAAATAGCGATTTTTCCAATGGTTTTGCTCACTCACGGAGGGGGGAGTAAGAGAATATTTTGTGGATGAAGATCTCGATGAATAAATCCGTTGTAGTGCAAAGACTCGAGCCCAAAGCAGATCTGGATAAAATATTTCCAGATTTCGTCTTCTTCAAACATTTCATGGGCATGAATCTTATCAACTATGGCTTTAAGAAGGTCACCATTTTGACAATAATCTATGACCATGAAGAAAGTATCGTTTTTAACAAAAAAGGAGTCTAAGCGAAGCTTATATGGATTGACCCATGAGAGTACTTGCAACTCAGCTCCAATATCCTTCCAGGTTGACCCTGTGCTATTTCTCGTTACAGCCTTTATTGCGTACATTTTCCCATCGTTTCTCTTTATGGCTCTGTAGATAGTTCCATAACCTCCAAAATTGAGGTGATCCTTAAATTCAAAAGCGTTTGTTAACTCTTCAGGAAAAAGCTCCATCATTATTATAATTATCGATCAAAATTACTAAATAAAAAACTAAGTTAATCAGAAAAATGGCCTAAAAAACAAAAAGAGTAACAGAATTTTTTATTAAACTGTAATAAACGACTAAATGGGTTTTGTCGAACCCGCTAATTTTTTCTAATATAAAAGCAAACTCATTAAACAAGTAATTTAAATATCAAAACTATTTTGGCTTTTAGCTATAATAGGCTTTTTTCTAATAGTTTTCTTTGCTCACGAGAGTGAGGGGATTTAACTAATTAATTAATGAAATTCCGCACATAAAACCTTAAAGTCTGGCCTTTTCTTGAAAAAATCTAATTATTCTGATATAATTATATGTATTTCGTAGATTGCATTTGAAAGTTATTTCAAATGCTAAAATATTGGTTTTAGGAAAATTGACTATTAGCTATTTATATAGCAAACGAAATAAAAAGCAGGACATGAGAGATTATTTATTTCATTATTTCATAACTCATTCTTAAGAAAAAGATTTTACAGCTAAGATCAAAAAGAATTAGGGAAAACAAGATTGATTCAGCTACGTAGGCTGCTTTTTAATATAAAAATATTTTTGTATATAAGTGATAATTATGTTTATAATGAATTCTTTTGCTAATTCTCTTGACTTTTAAATAAATTGCATTCTAAACATAAACTTAATAAATTAAATTAACTTTTCTTTCAAATTTGAAAAATTATTTTAATAAAATTAAAAAAATTTTTTGGCAGGCTTACAGAGGGGAGGAAGTTATAAACAGTTTTAGCAAAGGAAGTTATGATTTTTGCTTTTATTGAATCATTTTTATACAAGAAGTTAAGGACTACTTCTTTATACTCTCAATAATTTTCCAAAAATTTATTAGATTTGCTACTAGATAGGGTTAGTGTTTTTGCAAGTATAAATCTCAGGAGAGCAATGATATGAAATTAACTTAACGCCTGCGCTTTGTATTGAAGCATTTTTTCATATTTAATTTATTTAGTTTTATATATTATGCGAAAATTAACCTAAAACTATTAACTTATTTATTATAATAGAAACTCTTTAAAATAAGATATAATAAAATTTTATCATCAAAACTTAATAACTTTCTGTGCTCTTAAAAGAAACATCTAAAATTGGAGCATACTCTCTGCTCAACCGCCTTTCTGGCATACTCTTAGAAATGCTTTGCTTTCTCTCCCCCAAATTAGAGCCCGATCTTGCAATAAGATTTTTTCTTCTCTTATTCAAAGATTCTCTTCTCCCTTTATTACTAAAATCAAATTCGATAATCCCAGTCTGTATATCCAGAACATTCCTCAAATCAGCGCTTCTTAGCTTGATCAACTCATCATCGTTTGCAGAGTCTTGATTTGCAATGTCAATTGACAGGCCATCATGCTTGACAATTCTCTTCTCTATTTCTTCAAAGACATCAGGGTATTTTTCAAATGACTTCATTAAATCTTTTTTGTCTAAAGAATAAGTATAGCACATACTTTTCGCAATGACTGAAAATGCCGATTTTACTGATGTCAAAAATTCCAAATCGCCAATAAGAGATCCTTTTCTGAGGGTTTTCAAGATCGTTTTGCCATTGGCAGATATCAAAGCAATTGATCCTTCAATAATGAAGAAAATTTCATCACATGATTTTTCTTTATGAATAATATAGTCTTTTGGCAAGAAAAACTTGAACTTTAAATATATTGAAATTTGCTCAAAAAACTTTCGAGAATCTTCAAACTGAAAATATGGGACTTTTTCAAGAATAGATTGACTGCATTCGAAAATTATGGACTTTGAAATGTTTCGAGGCAGGTATAAAAAGAGATTTCTATAGTCAACAGACCCATAGACAACATTCAAAGACGTTGCAAATGCATGATAAGATTCCAATTTCTTTATTAAACTATGGAACTTTTCTAAAGAGCTAGCTACACACATTGGAGATTTCAGTTTTTCTATATAATACTTCAAGTCAGATTGAGGAGTGGCAACCGCAGTTGCCATCAGCCCAAAAATGACAGCGTTCATCATATCTCCGAAGAAAATAAAAAAACGGTTCAAATTCTTTCAGAATCGTTTGCCTCGAGCATGAATCCACCATATCCAGTGCAAGTGAGAATATTCAGCACATGGAAAAGCGCTCAACTATACTGGTTCCCAGTTTCTGGATCTTGAAGATCATTATCTTTCACCCATGAAGAGTATCTTTCATTAAGGCTATAATAGAAAAATGAACAGCTCATAAAATGAATTAAGGCCAATACACAAATCATGGTTTCCAAAAATTTCAGTTGGGCTGAAAACTGTCTCAATAGATTTCTTATTTTAGCGAACAATGCTATAAGTCTAAAGTTAGCCACAAGCCTCAGCAGCCTTAAGAGGGTAATTAACACTATAGGATCTTCAATCTGCTCACTCGCAAAAATTATATTGAATGACGATAATGAAAAGATATCTAAAGCAAAGCAAAGAGAAGATTCTTTGTAAACTTTATCTGTCCCACTTCAAAAAAAATAATTCTTGAAATTAACAAAAATAAAAGCTGCAGAGACCAATAGGCTAATAATTTCTATTCCAAATAGAAATCAATTGTACTCCATTTCAAACCCAATTTCTAAGGGCAACTCAAAAAGAATGTAGGTAAGAAAAAACATATATAGAAATGTAACAGAGTATCATGTATTAGATGATAGCTTTAGAAGTTCTTCAGATATAATTGCTTCCAGCAGCTTCTGGATATTAGCGTAGTATTTTTTTGAGATTTCTGGACAGTTATGAATCTTTGAGTTTATTTTTTCAAAAGAATTAATGGCTTCATCTAAAGTGCCTGAAGAAAAAATGGCTATTAGCCTATTTTTTGCGAGCTCAGCCATGCTGCTGTACCACTCTGGATAAGCTTCTCTTAGGTCCTTGATGCATTTTTCTTCTAAAATTCCTATTTTAGATACTTTTGCTGCGATTATATAAGTTGGACTAGATTATATTAGATCTACCATTGTTGGAATCTCTCCAAAATGATCCCCAGGATAGAGGATTTCTACTGTCTTTTTACCTTTAAAATCGATAACACGCACTTCTCCATCAAGAATGATCAATAAATCATTCCTTTTTTCTCCTGCGTCAATAGCAGGGTCCCCCACCAAATAAATTTCGACTTTCAGAAGCCTGAGGATTGATTTTGCCAAAGGCTCATTAATGCTCCCATCTTGATTTTTAAAGATATTAGCATTCTTAACACTTCAGAATATCTATAAAACTGGATATCTGACATCAAGGATGGAGGAAGCTCTTTTAAGATATTTTCATCATAAATTCCTTTGCTTGATCTCAATAAGTAGTCAAAATAATCATTTATTTTTTCCATAAAAATACTGCCTAGCTGCTTTTTATCAATAAAATCTTTAACATACCAATAGCTATTTTCGAATGTAAATTTTGGATCAGAAGAACAGAGTTCTGCCACAAGTGAAGTTATGCTCCCAAATAAAATTGAGTAGGCAAAAAGTCCTATTAAAAAGACAAAGCAGTTATATGCTTTCTCAGCAGGCGAATTGCTGACGACCCATCCATACCCAGCATGCGAAACCACAATTGATGACCAATGAAATGCGTGTGTATAGACTGTATCCCTAGTAAGGGGTTCAGAGCTGTTAGTCCTATATTGTTCAGGCTGAGGAGATGGGACTCTTGATAATCATGAGTGATTTGCATCTTCTCTTTTAGCACATTCTATGAAATAAGATCCACAAAAATGATTTACCATTACATAAACCACCATTACTTCAAATACTCGAAGATAAGTGAAAATTTTGAAATGCTTCTTTTTCATATAGAAAAAGAAACCTGCGATGTAATAAAATCCTGTCAGTCTAATTGTTGAAAATATAGCTGCAAGTTCCCTTGGCTCCGTAAGATCGCTAGATTTAAAAATTAGGGCAAAGGGAATTGCCAGTATTAAATTGTGTATAAACTTATTGAAAGCTCTGCTGGGGTTGGAAAATTGGAATCTCTTTTCTTTTGGTAAAGCTGGAATAGATGTGAGAGCACGGCGAAGCTCCAGATAGTAAAGGCTATTGAGAAGATACAGCAAAATAGATAAAATTTCTAAAGCCAGCAAAGCTGGACTATATTCATATTCAAATGCAATTTGGAGAGGAGTAAAAATGAAATTATATAAGTTCAAGATGAAATATTAGCTGATGGGCTTACTTATATGGGCCATGCTTTCACTGCTATAGAAAGATTATTATGGAAAATACTTTGAAAATTGGACAAGTTCTAGCCAAGAAAGGATGCAAAGAACGCTTTGCTGTTGATTATGTAGTAAGACAACAAGAAGAAGGAGGGCTTGAGTTGCTTACGCTGTAGTAATAACTTTAGATGGGATGAGACTTACCATCCTATGATTACAGTAAAAATTTAACTGATGCCCAGCTGACTAAAGATGACCTATTATTAGGAGCGGACTATCAAGCAAAATTTTATATAGCCACAAATACTGTTCAAAATGACGTCTATACAGGACTTACCTCAACCGATTTCTTAGACTTGGTTAATTCTACAACGAAAATAGATCTGGCCATTTACTATCTGCAATTTCTATATATGGAAAATTTGTGTTACAGCAATTAGAAACTCTGCTGAATAAGCGAAGGCTATTTTTGATAGAGCGCTACAAGTATTGGAAAGAGAAGCAAACCAAATCAGCTCATAGAAAAATTTCACAGAGCTAGACCAAGCATCCAGATATCAGACCTATTTTGTTCCTATTTTTTCTATTTTTATCTTATATTTTTAGCAAAATTATATTGATTATAATATTTATTTTTCTATACAATGTTAGCTCATATTTATATACCATGCCATTTCTGGCTATCAAATCGCTTCAGGTTTTGCAGAGACTGAATGCTCTTTTCTCCAAAAATGTGCATCTCTCTTGTAGAGAGATATTTGATATTTGCACAGTTGGATCTTTTATGTATAAAATATACAATTTCAGCTTCTTTTAGATAAAGATGGTATAAAACAATGACATAAAAAATAAGCATGTATATATTTAGCTCAGCTAAGCTCTATAGCTAACTAATGTTTAGTAAAGCAACATCAAGCAACACCGGAAATCCCCAGAAGAACTTATAGCCAATAATACTATAATTTAGGCATGAATATAAAATTTTAAAAAAATTAAAAAGAATCACTATTACAAAAAGACAGTAAAATAGCTTAGTAAAGCTGAAAGCATGCTTTCATTTTTTTAGTTTACCCTATAAATTCGCACACATTAAAATGGCGACACGCGTCAACCTGCTCTCTTGGCGCAACAGTCCAGACCTTATGGCTACAGTGAACTGGGACGGACTCCGAGCCGAGAATCAAGTGAAGGCTCAAGAGATGTGTATCCTGATAGGTTTTTGCTGCTTTCCTGTGGCTGAAAATGGAGGTGCTCAACATCGTCCTTTTGGATCCGAGGACACATGGGCATTCATCTACCGAGAAACTGGAGATTTCGGCCAAGGCAATAATAGTCTTTTTTCTGTAGTTGTCGAAGGAAGGCACTTCGGCACCCGATAGACTCCAAGGAGCTGATCCATAGAATCAAGCTACTCCAATCGCCCGTAGCAGGGCCGCAGAAATCCATAAGCACTCAAGACTGAAGCTTTAAGGCAAAGAGGAGACAGAAGGTACAGGAAGGGCACTCATATGAGGGATAGACCCTCTGGACTGGAGTTGAAAAGCGGTAGAGCGTCTCATCGGGAGATCTTTGGTGACTGCGTCACCAATATGGCTAACGCCTAACTTTAATAACCTAACCCTGTAAATTCACTTTCGAGCATTTTAGATCCTTACTTATGCCTTTACTCTAAATTCAGTATTATTGTAAATTTAATCCCACTAGTGGAAATTATTTTTCAGAAGATATGGAGAAAGTTTAATTTCATTAATTGCATCGCTAGAAGAAATAACAATTCTAATTTCGCTTATTTTTATTTTTTTATTTTTTGTCAAAATTATTTCAAAGTAAACTTACATCATTTAGCCACTTTTCAGGTCTTAAATTGAAAACTTAAAGCAGTGTTTTTTTGTCTATTTTAATTTAATTAGCTATGATTTCTTATTCACTGGATATCGATATCATCAACAGTATGAAACTTTAAAAAGTTTATTAGCTTATCGAAATATTAATTCTAAATAATTATTTTGACATTAAAAAATGCTTAAAAACTTTTATGAAATTTCCCAAATATAAATATATAAGCCAAATAAAAAGGCTTTGACAAAAAATGGAAATTACGCAACAATTTTTTATATTTTTAAAAAAAATTAAGGGATTGAAAACTTCACTTACATATTAAAATTTTAAAGTATTTTTGACACATCTTTATTCTTCAATCATTGCTAAGTATTTTAATACTTATAAAAATATCCGCATGAATATCATTCCCAAAAAGTCAAAGTCTAATGATCTGATTTCAAACAAGAAATCGTATACAGCCTCAAAAAAGCTATGAATATTCATATTGGATTGCTTGATAGAATTATTTAGTCCTCAACTTTCCTCAAAATTCCCTTATAAACAGCAGATAGCCATAGAAGCCATAAAAGACTTAATTGTCACTGCTCAAATTGTTTCAATTTCCTGATACCCAAGCATGCCAATTCACAACTGAGACTCACACTCACAGTTTTGAAGATCATTATTAATTTTAAACTATGACAACCTATGCAATTATTTTGGCTTATATAGTATATGCTACGTCATTGAATTTTCTTTATTATTTTATGCCATTTTTGTAACAATTTTATGCTGCATCCTTAAATATTTTTGCCGAAGCCTTCCATTAATATTTCTTCACATAGCGAAAAAAATAATCAATGCTCTCACATCAATTCTCTTTATTCCATTTTTACTCATTCCAATTGTTGTTTTTAAATATTCGACATTTCATAATAATCAAGTCCAAGAATATAGTGCAAATGATATATCAAAATATGATTATGGAAGCTATGGAACTGTTTTAAGCCCTTTTGTTTTGATTATCTTAATTATGATGGCTTTTATCAATGAGCTGTTTACTGCTGATTTAAAGCATTCAGAGTCAGACATAAATATAAGAGCGAGGTCGAATTCTTTATGAGATTTATTATGAATACTACTTTGCATAATTCAATGTTTACTATACGTATTTATGGATACGCACTTGTATATTCACTATTTAATTATATCTTTAGTTATGAACTTATATTTATTTTATTTAGGGTTGAAGTTTTTGCATTATTATAAACCAACAGGAATGCTAATTAAAATCTGTAAAGTTGGCACAATTTGTATTGTCAAATTATTTTTTATGCTTGGCTATGCAATGGATGATCCTGCATCTCTTCCTCTCCTTAGCATATTTATATCACCTTTATTTTCTATATATATGATCTATTTTGTCAACAAAAAATATTCGAAACTAAAAAGAATAACAAATTGCCCATTAAATCAATTTGCTTTTGAGCGTGCCTTTAGGCACTATTTGATAGATAGCAAATGCAATAATAAAGAGGAAATCATTAGAGCATTTTGCCAATGTTCTATTCAGAACGGTTTTAAATATAATGCCCTTTTTGTTATATGAGAAGTCAATTTTATCAGTCATATAGTCAAAAATCAAAGATTAGCAAGAGTAAAACTTGTAAAAACGGCATATTTGCCATCAAATGCCGAAGGAGTTATCCAGAAACAAAAATTATTAAAATATTTGCTCCCCCCTCCGCGAACGAACAAAACAAAACCATTAGAAAAATCCACCCTCTGCGAATGAAAAAAAAAATTGATATGTAAGTGATAATTAGTATATTGAAATCTCTAGCTAATTCTGTTTAATTTTAAACAGTTTGCATTTTAAAACATAAATTTTACAAATTAAATTAATATTTGCTTTCCAATTTTTGCGAATTTGGATTTTTTTTAAATTTTGAAGAAAAAAGCATTTATATATGATTTTTAAAAAAAATAAATTAATCCCCTCCGTCTCCGTGAGCAAACAAAATTTTTTGTTCGCTCATGAAGGAGGGGAGTTAGAAGATGAATTATCCAGAAAATGGCCAGAAATTGACCATTTAGAATATTTAACTAATTGTGAGGAAGTGAAAAAGCTTGATGAGGAATTCTGTATTATTTTAATGGATTTTTGAGCAGAAATTATTGATAAAACCTCAAAAATATCTAGAATCTGTAATTTTACTAATTCTTTCGTGTCCAAGGCAAGTAAAATTTTAAAAAACTCAATTTGCTGACTATTTATCTAATTTAAATATAATAAAATAAGATTTCTAAGATTTAATGGATTTAGAAAAAGTTCTTTACAGCATTCTATATTAATAAAATTTATAAAAGAATTCCCAGTATCACGAAAAGGATTAATTTCCAAAAAATAGGATTTTTTCAATAGTTGCTGGTTGAAGTAATAGAATTTTTGATCTCTCATGCAAAATAAAAGCGCTTTATCTTAGTCTTATACACAAAAATAAACACTCTGAAGTGCTTGATTTATATGGGATGTTTTTAATAAATATTCTTGGGGAAAATGATGAAGGAAATTTGATTTTGCAAAGAAAGCAAAGTATTAAAAAAATTAAATCAGGCATGGGAGATTTCGGAAAACCTTTAGAAGTTACGGAGCATACAGGCTTCATATTAATATCAACCGAGCCTGACTCTTTTGGAGCTATTTCTTATATGAATGAAGAAGCTGCTTCAACCCTAAAAGTTTCATCCCTCGACATAGTTGGCGCTGATTTTGGTATTTTTATCCCTAAGCCTTTTTCCTTGATTCATAAAGACAAAATGAAAGAATTTTATCTCAATTGTAAGACAACTTCGATTCACAAGCCTCAGCCTTTGCCATTTTTGGATTCTACTGGACATATTATTGAGTGCATGAACTCAATAAGAATAGTAGCTTTCAATGATAAAGCCTATTATATGGTTTCTTTTTCTAAGTTTAAATCATCGAGGCAATCAATACTTATATCTGAAGATGGGTTTATTTATAGCCATACTGCAAAATTATCAACCTGAATTGAGTCAAAGATCAGTGACTTTCAGGACATGCATATATCTGAACTATCTTTTGGGATTGATTTAAGGAAGTTAAAGACATTTGAGCCAGCTATCATTCAGCTGAAGCATAAAAGAATAGCGTTAGTATTCATAGTAAAAACAATAAAAGAAACTAAAATAAACAATATTTTAGTGCTAAGAGATCAGAATGAAATAAAGCAATGGTTAAACAAAAATTGTGAAGAAAAAAATGGATTTTGTGATTATGATATGCCTAGCATCATAGAAGGTATTGAAGCATTTGCTACTGACCAAAATGCACAGTTAGATTATTTCGAAGAAAAAAACATTATGGATAATTCTCATGAAGAAAGCAGTTTTGATAAAAAATATCTGTACCAAGCTAACATAAGCAGCTTTTCCCAAAGTTCTACTACGGATCGTAAATTATATATAGAAAATGCAAATAGATTTATAAATGGCACTATTGCTGCTATAAAAGATTTTAAATGAATTTTGCTATTCACTGTACTTTTCACTTAGGTTATTTCTATGGTTGGGACAAATATTGGGATTTTGATATATATGGTAGATGATATTACTCATACAGACTCTTTAGAAACATTTCACCATCTTGGGCAGATCATGATTTATATTAGTTCAATTAGTGGCTTATCTAGGTCAATTGATTTAGGATTAACTAGAGGAATAGCAGGGCTGGCCAAAAATTTAGAGTATTTAGAAAACAATGTAAAAGCTTTGAGCGACTTAAAAACTACAATCCTTGATGATAAATCAAGGTGGAATTATTGTGTTAGCTCAGATATTGTAGTAAAAAATATAATTCCAGTATGAGAATTTGAAAGGGATGATTTTAAATTGCAAAAATATAATCTTTATGACACTGTTTCTCTATTTATCGAGCATGTAATTTTTATTCAGGAGAAAGGCTTATTAGAAGATGCTAGACAAAAAGATATTGACTATAGAAATCATTTAAAATGGCTTATGATTAATAGTCTAAGTTTTTCGTATCATTACATTGAAAATGCTTTATCAGATTTAGTTGATTGTGAAACGAATAGAGTTGAAGAAACCAGCATAAGAATTAATTCGCTTTTGATGCTTGGAATATTTATTCTTATGATTTGTTTAGGCATTCTTCTTTATTTTATTGCTTTTTTAAAAGTTCATTATGAAAAATTTTGGAATTTTATTAAAAAAACTGTTGTAGCAAATTATCTTTTTATTAGACAAGCTTCTTTGGATCGACTTGTATCAGTACATGGATCTGATTTAGGCCAAGACTATAGCTTTACTCAAAAGCCTGCTGCAACAAAGAATTTTTATATAAAAACGACACTCTCATGGAAATTCATATGGAGATTAAGTTTTCTAGGTGTTGTTTCCTTATCTTTCTATTTATTGATATTGCTTTATTTTTATAAGGACTGCGAAATCTATATGATAAATCGTCCAAAGCTTCTTCAGACCCTAAACATTCGCCGATCTCTTTTATCACAAATTGGCTTTTATGCTAGAGATGCCTATCGTCCTATTGCCATAGGTTACTATCCAAACTCCTATAGTTTTGCAAACTCAAGTTCAGAGTTTCCTAGCTTAATTTCTTATTATAAAACCCATAGCTATGCGCTGTGCGAAAGTAATTTTAAGAGTTTGATTTCTCATAAACTAGGGAAAAATTTCTATGAGTCAGCTAAATATTCAGAATATGTCTTGGACTTCGGGATTAGGGCAGCTATAAATATTTTTCATTTTGACTCTTACTATATTGGCAATAGTGCTTTTATATCTGGAAAAGAATATTCTGATTATATTTCGCATTTTATGGTTTTGCAAGATGCGCTTGCTGATGCATTTGATATGGCGAATACAAGCTCTAAGCAAGTTATTTCTGGCCAATTAAATTTGATTATATGGGTCACTGCTATTTTTTCTGCTGGTTTGGTTTTATTATAGTCCAGGAGCTTATAGCTCACCCTGGGCTACCGATCGAGCTTCAACTCGTGGATTTGGTTCGGCTTCAAAAGTTGCCAAAACCAACTCAACATGTTAATAAATAACAAATAATGCACACTTGCTAACTCGTGGATTTGGTTTGGCAACTTTTGAAGTCGGATTAATTCCACGAGTTGAGGCTCCGATGGTGGCCCAGGGCGAACTATAAACCTTTCTGGGCTATATATTTAGCTTATTTTTTGCCTTTTTTCGAAAAGCAAACATATTTCTTGAGAAAAATGAAAATTTTGCCAAAAATGATTCTAATGAGTGAAAAAGACTTTAAAACAAAATTTTAATCTTTTAGTTCCCAAAGCTTTATAGCTATAATAATTATAAGCAATAATTTTAAAAAAATAATAAAAGCTTTAGTTATTTTTTTGTTTTATATTGAAATAGAAATTTATTTCCAACTATTTTTTATAAAATACAATTTCGATGCTTTAGCTGAATACTATTTTTAAAATATCTAATTTATAGAATCATAAAATAAACAGATATTTATAATAAATATTGATATCCACGAAAGGAAAACCCCTTTCACGAACAAAGAGCAATTGTTTATATCATAATATTCAAAAAGGATCGACTATTTATAGATTGAAGCTAAGCAATAGGGACTTTTATAAATAATTTTGAAATAAGCCTAGGTTCTTCGGCATTTTCCAACGAAGCAATGATAATTTTTCTCAAAGATATTTTTAAAAATTATGATTTAAAATACTTTGAAACAGCTTAATGCAATTCTATTGTTTTAAAATGTTGTCAAAGGTAAGAAGAAAAAAAATTGTTTTGAGCAATTAAAATCCAAAGAAGCACCTTTAATTTTATTTAAAAGATATAGTGAGAGCGAGCCATATGCTTATTTTTAAATTGAGGATGGAAAAGTTTATTATAGAGCAATTTGCAATATAAATAGTTAAAAATTATTATTTTACTCTTATACCTACTAGTAGGCAAAATTATTACTTGCTCGATAAAAAGCATTTTTGACTTAATTCATTTAATAATATCAAATAGCCACAAATTATTCACTGTCTAGCTCGAAATGTGAGAAAGGATTTTTTTTAAATTTAAAAAAAAATTAATTATAAATAAAATTTAAAAATTTTTTGCAAGCTTGCAGAGGAGGAAGTTACAGAGGGTTTTAGGGAGGAACTTATTATTTTTGCTTTTATTGAATCAGTTTTATATAAGAAGTTAAGGACTATTTTTTATATTCTCAATAATTTTTACAAAAATTTATTAGAATTGCTACTAGATTGTGAGTATTCCTGTTAAGTGTTTTTGCAAGAATAAATCTCAGGAGAAGTGCAATGGCATGAAATTAACTTTACGCCTACGCTTTGTATCGAAGCATTTTTTCATATTTGATTTATTTGCAAAAAGCCGTTTTATATTTACATTAAAACCAACCTAAAATATTAACTTATTTATTATAATAGAAATTCTGTAAAATAAGATATAATAAAAAATTTATGATCAAAAATACTTAATAACTTTCTTGGTTTTGAGCTGTGCTCTTAAAAGAAACATCTAAAATTGGAGCATACTCTCTGCTCAACCGCCTTTCTGGCATACTCTTAGAAATGCTTTGCTTTCTCTCCCCCAAATTAGAGCCCGATCTTGCAATAAGATTTTTTCTTCTCTTATTCAAAGATTCCCTTCTCCCTTTATTACTAAAATCAAATTCGGTAATCCCAGTCTGAATATCAAGAACATGGCTCCATGACAAAATGACTGTGGATTTTTGACAGTGTACATTTCATCGAAATCTATTTGGTCGAAAATTTTTTGCCAAAAATTTTTCGATGAAATCGACACTATCAAAAAGGCAAAGTCATTTGACCTGCACCCCAAGAACATTCCTCAAATCAGCGCTTCTTAGCTTGATCAACTCATCATCGTTTGCAGAGTCTTGATTTGCAATGTCAATTGGCAGGCCATCATGCTTGACAATTCTCTTCTCTATTTCTTCAAAGACATCAGGGTATTTTTCAAATGACTTCATTAAATCTTTTTTGTCTAAAGAATAAGTATAGCACATGCTTTTTGCAATAACTGAAAATGTCGACTTCACTGACGTTAAAAATTCCAAATCGCCAATAAGAGATCCTTTTCTGAGGGTTTTCAAGATCGTTTTGCCATTGGCAGATATCAAAGCAATTGATCCTTCAATAATAAAGAAAATTTCATCACATGATTTTTCTTTATGAATAATATAGTCTTTTGGCAAGAAAAACTTGGGCTTTAAATATATTGAAATCTGCTCAAAAAACTTTCGTGAATCTTCAAACTGAAAATATGGGACTTTTTCAAGAATAGATCGACTGCATTCGAAAATTATGGACTTTGAAATGTTTCGAGGCAGGTATAAAAAGAGATTTCTATAGTCAACAGACCCATAGACAACATTCAAAGACGTTGTAAATGCATGATAAGATTCCAATTTCTTTATTAAACTATGGAACTTTTCTGAAGAGCTAGCTACACACATTGGAGATTTCAGTTTTTCTATATAATACTTCAAGTCAGATTGAGGAGTGGCAACCGCAGTTGCCATCAGCCCAAAAATGACAGCGTTCATCATATCTCCGAAGAAAATAAAAAAAATGGTTCAAATTCTTTCAGAATCGTTTGCCTCAAGCATGAATCCACCATATCCAGTGCAAGTGAGAATATTCAGCACATGGAAAAGCGCTCAACTATACTGGTTCCCAGTTTCTGAATCTTGAAGATCATTATCTTTCACCCATGAAGAGTATCTTTCATTAAGGCTATAATAGAAAAATGAACAGCTCATAAAATGAATTAAGGCCAATACACAAATCATGGTTTCCAAAAATTTCAATTGGGCTGAAAACTGTCTCAACCGATTTCTTATTTTAGCAAACAATGCTATAAGTCTAAAAGTAGCCACAAGCCTCAGCAGCCTTAAGAGGGTAATTAACACTATAGGATCTTCAATCTGCTCACTCGCAAAAATTATATTGAATGGCGATAATGAAAAGATATCTAAAGCAAAGCAAAGAGAAGATTCTTTGTAAACTTTATCTGTCCCACTTCAAAAAAAATAATTCTTGAAGTTAACAAAAATAAAAGCTGCAGAGACCAATAGGCTAATAATTTCTATTCCAAATAGAAATCAATTGTACTCCATTTCAAACCCAATTTCTAAGGGCAACTCAAAAAGAATGTAGGTAAGAAAAAACATATATAGAAATGTAACAGAGTATCATGCATTAGATGATAGCTTTAGAAGTTCTTCAGATATAATTGCTTCCAGCAGCTTCTGGATATTAGCGTAGTATTTTTTTGAGATTTCTGGACAGTTATGAATCTTTGAGTTTATTTTTTCAAAAGAATTAATGGCTTCATCTAAAGTGTCTGAAGAAAAAGTGGCTATTAGCCTATTTTTTGCGAGCTCAGTTATGCTGCTGTATCACTCTGGATAAGCTTCTCTTACTCCCCCCCCCTTAAATTGGAACTAAAAATTTTGTGTTCCAATTTAAAGGGGGGTTAATAAAAATTTTTTTAAAAAAAAAAAATCATTATAAAAATTTTTTATACAAAAAAAATTCAAAAATTTATCGAATTAGATTAATAAATTTGTTTAATAAAATGCTATTTACTCTTTATCCTTTAAAAAAAAGCAAGATATAACTAAAATTTTATTATTAATTAATACGCCACTATTAATTGGTATCAAAACTATTTACACAAAAAATTATTATTTTTATTGATAAAAAAAATTTAAAAAAAAAATTTTAGAAAATTTATTAATCAAAGTGCTAATTTTGTTGTTTAAATAGATGTTATTTATACTCTATTCTTTAAAATAAAGCAAGAGATAAGTAAATTTTGAATTTTTGTAAAGAATTCTTATTGAATTTATATCAAAGCTATTTAAATAAAAAAAATATCATTTTTATCATAAAAAATAAAATTTATTTTGACAATTTTTTAAAAAACAAAAATAATTAAATTTTTTTTAAAAATTTACAATTAAGGATAATAAATTTATTTAAATAAGATGCTCTTTATACTCTATTCTTTAAACAAGAAGAGCAGGATATAACTAAATTTTTAATTTTATTTAAAAAGAAACATTTAAATTATATCAAAACTTTTTACATAAAAATTATGATATATATATAAAATTTTTTATTATAAAATTAAATTTTGTTCCAATTTAAGGGGGGTTAATTTGCCAAAAAAGTGGAAATTTTACCTATATTTTGTTCCAATTTAAAGGGGGGGGGAGTTAGGTCCTTGATGCATTTTTCTTCTAAAATTCCTATTTTAGATACTTTTGCTGCAATTATATAAGTTGGACTAGATTTTATTAGATCTACCATTGTTGGAATCTCTCCAAAATGATCCCCAGGATAGAGGATTTCTACTGTCTTTTTACCTTTAAAATCGATAACACGCACTTCTCCATCAAGAATGATCAATAAATCATTCCTTTTTTCTCCTGCGTCAATAACAGGGTCCCCCGCCAAATAAATTTCGACTTTCAGAAGCCTGAGGATTGATTTTGCCAAAGGCTCATTAATGCTCCCATCTTGATTTTTAAAGATATTAGCATTCTTAACAGCTTCAGAATATCTATAAAACTGAATATCTGACATCAAGGATGGAGGAAGCTCTTTTAAGATATTTTCATCATAAATTCCTTTGCTTGATCTCCATAAGTAGTCAAAATAATCATTTATTTTTCCCATAAAAATACTGCCTAGCTGCTTTTTATCAATAAAATCTTTAACATACCAATAGCTATTTTCGAATGTAAATTTTGGATCAGAGGAACAGAGTTCTGCCACAAGTGAAGTTATGCTCCCAAACAAAATTGAGTAAGCAAAAAGTCCTATTAAAAAGACAAAGCAGTTATATGCTTTCTCAGAAGGCGAATTGCTGACGACCCATCCATACCCAGCATGCGAAACCACAATTGATGACCAATGAAATGCGTGTGTATAGACTGTATCCCTAGTAAGGGGTTCAGAGCTGTTAGTCCTATATTGTTCAGGTTGAGGAGATGGGACTCTTGATAATCATGAGTGCATTACATCTTCTCTTTTAGCACATTCTATGAAATAAGATCCACAAAAATGATTTACCATTACATAAACCACCATTACTTCAAATACTCGAAGATAAGTGAAAATTTTGAAATGCTTCTTTTTCATATAAAAAAAGAAACCTGCGATGTAATAAAATCCTGTCAGTCTAATTGTTGAAAATATAGCTACAAGTTCCCTTGGCTCCGTAAGATCACTAGATTTAAAAATTAGGGCAAAGGGAATAGCCAGTATTAAATTGTGGATAAACTTATTGAAAGCTCTGCTGGGGTTGGAAAATTGGAATCTCTTTTCTTTTGGTAAAGCTGGAATAGATGTGAGAGCACGGCGAAGCTCCAGATAGTAAAGGCTATTGAGAAGATACAGCAAAATAGATAAAATTTCTAAAGCCAGCAAAGCTGGACTATATTCATATTCAAATGCAATTTGGAGAGGAGTAAAAATGAAATTATATAAGTTCAAGATGAAATATATATAATGTTTGGCAGGAGAACTATAGAGATTGAGAAAACTAAGGCTGATATTTAGCCTCTTGACAATAATTTCGCCTGGTGGAAAGCTTTGGACTTCTCTGGAAGTCATCATTGTTTCGTTTTCAGCTAGCTCAGACTTTGCTTCTTCTTTTAAATTATTAATGACTGCTTCTTCATCTTTGAGATTATTCGGGAACTCCAGGCTTTTCCTTTTTTGAATGATCATCCTGCTCATGTTTTCTCTTTCGTCAGCCAATTTTCTCACCTTAATAGAGAACTCTGGATAAGTCTCCATGACGAAATTAAAATCATGCTTTAAAAGGACAGCAATAGTCAGATCTGTACTTGCCCTCACTGTCGCTCTCCTTGCAGAAGAAAAATTACTTAAAAGGGCCATTTCTCCAAAAACAGTGCCTTTGGTCAAAGTATTTAGCACAATCCCAGATGAAATGATTTGGACTTCTCCATCAAGAATAAAATACATTTGGAGACCAAGTTCGCCTTCAGCTATTATTTGCTCATCTTTACATGCCATTAAAAGCTTGAATTTTTTTACTATAGCTAGAATGGCTCCTTTTTCTTCTTCTGGGAAAAAGCCTGACTTTATCAAGCCAGAAAATAAATAATACTTTATGTCAGTTCTTAAGGTTTCTGGAAAGTCCTGCATGATTTCTTCGTCGTCACAGCCTTGGAGCTTGCTTCAGAGTAATTCATAATAATCAAGCACCCTTTTCTTTAGTTCTTTTGAAAGCTTACTATGGTTCATTCAGCTTTTGACAGTCTTCAGCTTCTTGGTGTGCTCAGTGTAGGTTTTATAATAATTTGAGGCAAGACTTGCAGCCTCACCAATAATAAATGCTGCTAAAATCATAGAAAATACCATAAACATGATATTCAAACATTTTTCTGCAACAGTAGGCACTGGTACATCTCCATATGCTCCAGATGTGCTTATTGAATATCCGAAATACAGTAAATTAACGTATTGATCGTAAATAGATTAGATTAAGAATCACTAAGGTTATAAGCAGCTGACGCGCTATTTCATCTCCAGTAAAGGTGGCCTGTATTGAGTGCATATACAATCGGGCGTATGCTGCACTGCTCAGCAAATTCCATCTTCTTGAATTTACTGTTATAGCCCATCTGATCATAAATTCGGTCCCTGGTCAGAGCCATCCTGTTCCATGTTTCCGATAGTCCTAATAAGAAAAAAATAGTGGAAGGCAAAACCTGTCGAGCCCATCTGGACAGCAATTCGGGTGAGAACCAAAACTCCTATTTCAGCATACTTTCCTTTGATGTGTCATTTCGCTATCCATCTCAATCTGCCTGCATCATATAATACGCCTCAGAGCCCCTATTCCATAAACGTAAACATATTAATTGATCGTAAATAGGAATATCTGTAATTATTTTTCCAGGTTCATAATAATTATTTAGTGGAAACTGGCTAATAAAGTTTTGATCATTAAATCTTGCGTCAGGATTAGCCCAGTATTGCAGCTTCCCTAAATAATAAGAGATGCATGCAATAAAATGGCTGTAGTAAATTGTAACAATAAAAAGAAGCAGCAGTCTAGAATACGACAAGGATGCATGAGAGTGGGATAAAAAACTTTGGGAAAGCTTAAGGATTCGTTTTACTTTGAAGAGTCTCAGAATCCTAAAAAAGGCAGGCACATATTGAGCTGATCCTAAACCTGTACAGATAAAATCTATTGGAACAAGAGAAACCAAATCTCACCATAAAAATTTATTGACATAATATTTCCTAATAGACGGAATATCTTCTATATATGTTCCTAGTTCTGTATATATTGAGGTGTATAAGTGAATAGGTATATCAACTAAATATACAATATAAGCAATAATATCTATTGGGAGCCATATTCCATCTGCATGGTATTGAAATGCGATAGCAAAGGGGATATAAAACAGATAAAATGCAAAACTTAAATATAGTAGTAAGCTTCACGCATAAAAGCAAGGAGAAAACGCATCAATTAAAAATCCTTCATACTGATCATTATTTCTCGCAGAAAAGAATCATCCAATTCAATTTCTCTCACAAGAAATTTTCTGATTTTGAGGACTTTCTTCTTCAATACGTGATTTGCCAGGAGATTCTGGGCTTGGGTCTTCAATCTGGTTTTCATCTCCGAAATCCAAATCTTCAACTTTTGTAGTCTCCAGTCTTTGGCGTGCAACCCTTATTAAATAATCTTGGTATTCTGGGAACTCATTGAGTATTTTACAAAGATCTTGTTTGCATATAGATGATACCATCGCTGCAGTATAAGCTTTTACAGATACAGTTCTCAGCATATCCAATAGAATCCCAATTTCTCCGAAATAATCGCCTTCATGTAAATAAGCAATTGTTTTATTAGAGTCAGCTGCAATTACTTCAACGATGCCTGTCTTTATAAAGAAAAAATCATCTGGCACATCAGCTTGCCTTATGATATAGTCTCCTTTCATAAAAATCTGCAGTGTTAAGCACTCAGTCATTGCTAGCACAAATCCAGGATGAGCTGATGAGAATAATTTTATTTTAGGTATAAGGTCTTCATGCATAGCTTCAGAAATTTCGTTTTTAAGAGAACATGGCAAGTCTTCTAAGAAATCTGGTTACTTCACACGACGACTATTTCATAACGACTTTTTTTTGGCCTATTTTTTTTGGCCTATTTTTTTTTTGACCTATTTTTTTTTTTGGCCTATTTTTTTTTGGCCTATTTTTTTTTGGCCTATTTTTTTTTGCCTATTTTTTTTTGGCCTATTTTTTTTTGGCCTATTTTTTTTTGGCCTATTTTTTTTACCTGGCCTTATTGATAAAGCTGCTGAGAATACTAAAACCTTATTGAGAAACAGAGACTTTTCCTTACGCAATTAATATTGAGTAAATTAAGTGGAAAACTTCTAATTAAATCTAAAATTCTCGAAATTTTAAAAGCAATGAATTAGTATTCATTGAGTAAGAAATCTGTTAAGGATGCATTTTTTTTGTTGGTTAAATCGTTTAAAACACATTAAAAATTAGATTAAAATAATTAGTATAGAATTATGCCTAAATATTGTAGATGAAAAAAAAATAAGCCAAAAAAAAATAGGCCAAAAAAAAATAGGTTAAAAAAAAAAGTCGTTATGAAATAGTCGTCGTGTGAAGATACGAAGAAATCTACGTCAATTAGGTAAGAAAAGCGGCTTCTAATTGACCAGTAATAAGCCAAAACTCGATCCTTCAGTCTTGGGCTCAGCTGCCTAAGTTTGCATCATTTTTTGACCCTTTCCAGTCTCTCTTGTGCCTCGAATTCTTTGAGATTTAAAGTAATCAAAATAAAAACGATGTTCCCAGATATCCAAGCACACATAGAAGCCCCAACAACCATAATAAAAGAAGACGCGTATTTTTCTGCTAGTGTGAATGGAGTTGTGTCATTACACTTTGGCAATGAATAAAAATATTTATACTGATTAGTCATTATCCTGTTTTATATATGAAAATAGGATAATAGTTATCAGTATATATGCATTTATTAATTATAATTGGTATATAAGCTATAGTTGACAAGGTGGCAGTCGCCCAAAACACTGCATCTGTATAAATTTCATAATTTTCCGCCCCACCGTCAATCCAAGGCTGAAGCCAAGTCCCTTGATTTCCACAGTCTATTTCTACTCTTGCCACAAACAGAAGCAGCATCCCACAATAGTGCAACGTCCCTAATAGTAAAATTAAATTTTTGCAAATTCTCATAAAATACCCTTGTGGAGCATTTGCAATTATTTCTTGACTCGAAAAGAAAGTTGAGAGCTGGAAAAGTCGCAGAAGTTTGAAAGATCTGAGCGCTGCAATAATGTACCCATGCAAATTCATTCCAAAAAGTAACGCCAAAAAGGAGTATGGGACTGAAGACAGACAAAGGGATACTTTTACCAAAAGCATTTCCTTCTCATGAAGCATCCACATTCTTGCTCAGATCTCAGAATTTCTGAAAACAAATCGAGAAATCAAATCGATAAGCAGGGCCAGTTCAAATATAATCTCCAAAGCTAGCCAAACTGACCATGGGAATCCTTTGATTCCTAAAAAGTAAGGAACTGTGAAAAGGTTGTATAGGTTCACGGTAAATATTAGGAATGACCATTTGTTCTGAAAATCGCTTTTTCTGCTTGATGCAAGCTTTGCAAGGGTTGATTCGAGTTTTTCTGAGCTTGGCTTGAGTCTTTTTTTCTTGGCTTCTCAGTCTCCGCTAAGTTGTTCAAAGCCAGGGTTATAGTTTCCTTTTTCTATTGAAGCTCTCCTGGCTATTGTTGGGCTAATCATATTATTTAACTCTAATTTGATACTATAATTTAACCTCGAAAATGCACAAGATTTTAATTTTCTTATTTTTTACAGAATTGCCTTGATTTCAGATCTTGATTGGATAAAATCAAGATAATCTCTGCCATTTTCTTTTGATAATTGATGATTTATCTAAAAACTAAGAAGCTAACTTATGGTCTTGATTTATAGTCAAAGAATAAGAGTCAGCTACCTAAGAAAATATACACTAAAAATTCTTCTAAGATATATTTATCTATCAAAATTATTTGCAATATTGTAGCTTTGGATGATGAAGGTTATACTATTTTTCAGTTCCCATACCTTTTAGTATTTGAATGAAGCTTTAATCGATTGCCAAAATAAGAAATAATGTTATACTCTCTTTACATAGGGAAATTATGCGAATGAAATTACTTAGCAATTTCAATAAATGTGGGATGCTCGGCATTGAAAAAGCAGAATTTCAATACTAAAAACAAGAAATAATTTAGTGAAAGGCTTTCGATATTTAATTAGCTTTAAGTTAGTTAGCACAGACCAGCGTAAAGCATAAAAAATCTGTTTAAGGTTGTATAGATAAATTTTCGAAACTATTTATTACCAGGCTTTCTCTAGGTCTAAAAGTTGCTAATTTTATAACATAATTAATATAAAATGGATAAATTGAGCCTTTTGGAGCCACTGCTTGAAAAAAAGCAAGATTCACCGAAATTAAGTTTTCAAACGATGCAAACTTCTGTATCAATGCCTCAGATATTTCACAAAAACGAAAGTGAGCCAGAACTTTTATCCCTGAAGCAAGCAGTTTTTAATATTTCTTCGGAGTTCGAAAAAAAGCTGCCTCATGCAATCAATATTCCTTTCTGTGTGGAGGAAATGATGTCATTTTCAGATGAAATCCATTACTTAGTTTCTACTACTAAAGGTAATATTCTTTACTTTAATGCTGTAACTCAGCACTTCGATGAAAAAAATTTTCAGCTGGCTCTTTCTCAATTGTTGTTTTGGAAAATGAAAGAATTGTTTATTTTTCAAGGGAAAATGAAATTTTCTGCATTAGTATCCCTTCTCTGGAGTTTAAGTCATTTCGAAAGTTTGAGGTTAAGCGTCGAGTTTGTTTAAAAAATTCTTGGGATAAGAAAAGTTTAATTGCTCATTTTTATGATGAAATTGCTTCGATAAGCTTTTCTAATCCAAAGGAGAAGTAAAAACGTTGGTTTCAGGCAAGTTTACCAAAATTGATATATCAAATACAGGCTATTTTGCTCTTATTTCCTCTGAGGACAGGCTAGTGCTTTTGTCTCCTGAAAGCGAGAAAATTGCTGAAGTAGCGATCGAACCAAAAAGTATTAAACTGAAATTTTCGCCTCAATTATCGATGATTATTATTAGCTACGTCGAAAAAATAGTTATTTTAAACTCAGGAACTCTAGAAAAGATTCAAGAGATTTTCATGTCTCAAAATAGATTTGGCACCTTCTCCATGACTAATGACGAAAAATTTATTCTGTTCCCAAATAGAGAAATCCTACATTTCTACGATTTAAGTAGCTTTAGAGACAGAGAAACAGTGAACGTTGATTTTCAAATAATTTTTATTACACAGAGCATAAACAATAGCTTAGTTTTTATTAATGGGGCAAATAGACAGTTTTATGTGTTGGCTTTTCCTGTACTTGAATGAGAAAAGTCAACAAATATTACTAGAGCCTCTAGATAGAACAAGAATGGTAATCAAGAATGATGGTTATTTCAAGACATGAGACTTTGAAACTGATAAAAAAGAGAATATTATTGAAGTCATGCCAAGAGGCTGAGAAGTTCAAACAGAGAAAATATTTTTGTCTATTGTAGTTCAGATTATATTTTAGTAAAGTAAACATTCCAACTAAAACAGTCTCGACTATTAGACAAAAATGCCTATGAAATGATAGAGTCAGCAGCTTTCACTCCTGATGGAAAATATATTATGACTGGAACTAAAAAGAGAGTGTTTTTATGGGACTTTGAATCATTGACTATACTTAAAGAATTTAAAGGCAATGATTCCCCTACTTGAATAATGTGCTATTTGGCTAAGTCAAATGCAATAGCAGGAACGGCTGAAAACAATACTGTGAGGGTATGGGATATTGAAGCCACACAAAAGAAATTTCAGTAATTACAGAAAATGTTAATACCTATAGTATGAATATAACTCATAACGAAGAAATGCTTATTTTGGTGCCTGTTGATTCATCGATTAATATTTGGAAATGGAGAAAGAATATTCGTCTTCATACAATAAGAGGTATTAAGCCGTCAATCGTTAGAATCTCAATAACGGAAGATGATAAATTCATTTTAGGATATACCCGTGATGGGAAGATTCGATTTTCCAGCTTAGAGACTTTCAATCAAATATGTTGGTACAAGTTTGAGAGCATGGTTAATGCGAGCTTTGTTAGCGGATAAAATTACATTTGATATTACTATAATGTTAAAACAGAAATCCTCGGGGAAGTGAAAGAAAAGAAGGCGGCGACCATTAAGAAAACCCATTAAAAGTAAGCAAAGTCACATGTTTAGGCCCAGGGAATGAATATGAGTACATGAAGTACGTTTGCAAGCTGTTGTAAGGTAAAGAGGTTATTTATAATCTTGAAATGGATGAAGGGCAATCTTCCCTTATATGATTAACACTTTGCATCTTTATGCATACTGTAACTACCCCAATAACTTGAAAAAAGCACTTAAAAATAGCTCCTCAATGATTAATAGCGTTTTCAACCAAAATCCTTTATCAATTGCAATATTAAAAGGATTCAAAAATTGCATCAACTCAATCATTCTCTCACTTGATAATTATCTAGTTGTTCACATATATACGTTTTTCATCCATTCATAATCGTTAGGGAAGCCGATGTAAGGCTCGTCAGCGATTCTAAGCATTCTTGCAATAGCGCCTTGGGCGACTGTAATTGAGCAATATGTATTCCACATATGGGCTGCTTTATTTTTTTTATAGCGTCAGCTCCACCTATAGCCCATCTTGTCTTCCATCCAGTCACTGAAAAGATTTTCTAGCACTTCCAAAAACAACTATTCTATCCCAGAGGTTCCCAAAATTGGCTATACTTATATGCTCTCTGCCATCATACGTGATATACTCATATACCTCATCAGAAATTATGCAAACATATGGCCACTTTTCTAAAATCTCTGCAATTTTTTTCGATTTCTTGTCTTGTGAAAACCTTCCCAATAGGATTGTGGGGTGTATTTATCATAAAAACACGAGTCCTTTCGTTAAAAGCTGCTTCAAGTCTCTCAAAATCTAAAGTCTATTGATTTTCTCCAGGAGCTGGTGGTGGGGTTAAAGCACACCAACTGGAATTCCTCCAAATATTGCTGTTTGGGGTATATAAAGGTCAAAGCAAGGCTCTATCATAACAACTTCATCTTCAGGGTTAACCATGCCTAAGAGGGCACACATGATTCCTTCGGAAGCACCGATTGTGACTGCTATTTCTGCCAGAGGATTAATCTCTCTATTATATTTCGAGCTATAAAATCTAGCTAATTCTTGGCACAAAGGGAGGTAGCCCTGTGATCTTGAGTATTGGTTTTCATCAGAGTTTGTTGCATCAATTAGAGCTTGTTTCGCAAAGTCAGGGCATTTGAAAGCAGGGAAACCTTGCCCTAAATTTATTGCGTTATATTTTATAGCAAGAGGTGAGAACTCGGTTCATACCGTGTACTGAAAAGGTTCAAGCTTCTTTGCAATAAGTTTCCAAGCTTCCATTTAATAATTTTTTTCCACAAGGAATAAGCTTATAAAACTTAACTAATAAACTTGCTAATAATAGGTCTTTAGTAATCATCCGATAATAAGAATTTATTTAAATCTATTCTTTGATATGAGTGAAATAGTAGTTTTGGCGTTTTAATAATATACAACAAAATATGCATTTAAAATTTATACTTTTTAGTTAAAATAAAATGAAGATTTCAAAGTTTCTAAGGAATTTTGGTTCTCTCTGCGTCTGGGGTGAAGGGAAATGCCTGGTCATAATAAACCTCCAGGTAAAAAATTATTTACTCCAAAACGAATAGAAAAGACAGGTGATAACCAAGATTTCAATGAAGATGTAATTTATGTCTCAACTGGTCCTTCTCATTGTGGGTTTATTACAAGCTCAGGCGATGTCTACACATTTGGAAAAAACGACTATCTTCAGCTAGGCCACACATCTAATTTCACCTTAGGTCCAATGAAAGTTCCCTCAATTCCACCTATGAAGCAAATCGAATGTGGTGAATTGCACACCGTAGCCCTTTCAGAATCTGAAAGGTCTACTCATGGGGCTATGCAAGCTCTCAAAATCCATTACGCAAGATCTTTGAATGGCGCTCACGCAATACTTTAGGATATTTTTTCAGAAAATAAAGCCGAGCTACCCAAAAAAAAAATCGATGCAATCCAGGACCATATCATAGAAATTGCTTCAGGAAGCCGGCATTGTTTAGCTTTAACGGATGAAGGCAGCATTTATGCATGAGGAAATAACGAAGTTGGCGCTCTCGGTGAAAAGGATTTTGACAGCCATTTAGAAGTTCCTAGAAAAATCCCTTTTTTGAAAAACTGGAAGCTGATAAAGTGATTAAAATTCTGCTGGAGAAAGCTCAAGTGCTGCATTAACATCTTCAGGCAAAATCTATGTGTGGGGAAATAACGAAAATTATGAAATTGGGGCAGGAGACGAGGAAGAATTTTTGGAAACAATTTGTGCTAACACCCCGACTATGCTTAAAATTAGTGAGCTGAATGTGATTAAAGAAATGTGCTTAGGGACCAATACTATGATGCTAAAAAGCAATATTGAACATATCTATGTTGTAGGGCTGAAGATATGGAGATATCCTAAGAAATTTGATGTCCCAGCAGAGTTGGAGGTGCAGCAGATATGCTGTGGGATGGATTATTTTCAGTGCTTTTTAAGGAATCAAGGGTTATGTATTATGGTGGGCCTTTTACGAAGGATTATTATAGCTCTCATATGGAATATCCGGAAAAGACAGAAATCACGAATCCGATTTTTTCCCAAGCCGTGTTCAATATATGACAAGGAAATATAACTACTGTGCAGCTATATTACATCCAATTATAGGACAATAACTTTCTTTCACAAATTATTTTCTTTATAATTACTCTCTTTTTGATAATATCTTGATTTAATATTGATTTATTTTTCAATTTCAAATATTTTGAGTCTTTTTTCATATCTTGTGGCAAATCAGATCCTTTTTATATGCCCCAATTTCTATATTCAATTTCAGATTAAATTTTGAAATATTAAAGCAAAATTTCCCACAAATTGTATTAATTCCTTGTTAATTCCACCATTTTCATGTAAAATTTTGACTTCTAATAATAAAATGAGATCTCATAACCCAGCTATAATCACTCCCAAAGACAGACCATAAAACCTTACACTAGAATCCAGATATTCACCAGACCAATACGAAAATTCACAATTTTTGCAACTCCCAAATAAGCAGGAATCAAGACTCATATTCACTGAGCCAAAGTCCATCTCATAGAAGCAATTATTCTATGCATGAGTTTTCGTTGAAGCCTCCTCTTCCAAAGCACCCCAAGCCCAGTCACAAGCGCACGATTTCTGGAAATCAAACATAGTTTTCAGCCCTTTCTTACAAAAATCTGGAAATCGACACAGATCAGAGTCATAAGACGAAATCCCCAGTAAAAACTGCTAAACACAGTGGAGAGATAAATCCTACACATCTTAGAGAAATAGAAGAAAAAATAGACGAGCCCAGATTAGTCAGTCAAGAAAGTGAAAATGAAGAAAATTCTAATAAGGAGACTTTGGAATTTCAAAATATAATCCATATGATTGAAAAAGAAGATGAAAAAAGTAAGCGCATGAAGGCAGAAAACTTGAAGAAAATAAAATATTTACTGTTAGAGAGTATGAATAAGGAAGGAAGCATTGAGTCAGATTTATTTGGCAGAGAAGATATGATAAGCACTGCATCTAGTAAAGCACACAACGAATTTGTTTGCTTTATAATGCAAGATACTCCATATAATGCTTGTATTTCAAAGGCTATCTCGAAATACCCAGAAGAAAGTGCTGTTTTTAAACAAAAATCAATTAAAGGTCATCGTCGAAGAAAAAGCGAAAATAATTTATTGTAAGACTAATTTGAACTGCAATTTCAGCTTGCTTTTAGGCAATAAATCCTTTTTTAATTCACAATAAAATTTGTCCCCTAGTCTCAATTATTAATTAAATATTGCTAAAATAATTTAATATAAATGTATTATTTAAGATCGGCATTACAATACATCGGACTCCAAAAATACTTCTGAAAAAAGTTTATAATGTAGACGAGACGCTATTAAAGAAAAACGATGATTTTATTGAAAACAATCACAGAAAACTAATGTCACTTGCAAATACATTGTATAATTTTGGGTTAGTAGGAGGTGAAGTTGAAAAAGAAGTATTTAAACAAAAGTGTATTGAACTAGTTTCGCTTTTTATTTTATCTTTAAGATGTTACCCTCAAACAAGAGAATGCGATGAAGAAATGGCTGTTCTTTATATGCTAGCCTGCCTAAACTACAAGATTCAAGATCTTTTTGATGATGAGTTCATGAAAAGATTATCAGAATGAAGATTTGGAGATTTTAAAATAATGTTTTACAGAGAATCAGTAGTATTAACAGTTTACCAACTTAGTAAAGGTGAAACTCCCGTTTTTTTGGAAGCTGAATTAAAAGGGAGAAATTCTATTGATTTAAAAACTTATGTAGATTCTTATGGCAATAGCTTTCCCTCTGACAATAATTTTCTTTAATATTAATCAATATTTTATTAAAAAACACGAAAATATTGGTTTAATAAACCTAAAATCATTATTAGAAAAGTAGGGTTTCTAAATAAGTTTTTAATTTACAAGAAAATTTGTCCCCTTGTCTCTTATTAATTAAATATTACTAAAATAATTTAATATAAATGTATTATTTAAGATCGGCAATACAATACATAGGACTCCTAAATAGTTCTGAAAATTTTTATAATGTATATGAGACGCTATCAAAGAAAAACGATGATTTTATTGAAAACAGTCACAGAAAACTAATGCCACTTGCAAATACATTGTATAATTTTGGGTTAGTAGGAGGTGGAGTCGAAAAAGGAGTTTTAAACAAAAGGGCATTGAGCTAGTTCAATTTTTATTTTGTCTTTAAGATACTATCCCCGAGCAGCATAATGCGACAAAGAAATGGCTGTTCTTCATACGCTAGCCTGCCTAAACTATAAGATTAAAGTCCTTTTTTATGATGAGTTCATGAAAAGATGATCAAAATGAAGATTTGGAGATTTAAACTATTATTTTACAGAGAATCAGCAGTATATACAGTTAGTAAACTTAGTAAAGGGAAAAAATACTTTTTGTATGGAAATTGACCTAAAAAGAAAGAAATTCTATTGATTTTAACAATTAATTATAAATGTAAAATATACCAATGATAAGAATAACAATTGAAACCGGAAAATAAAATATTGCTTTTGTTGAATCAGACATGTAAACGGATAGCATAAGAGAAACTGTAAAGATGATTCCTCCGTAGGAGAATGTAGTACTCTTTAGGGTTTGTTTAAAAGCAAACCTCAATCCTTTAGTAGTAGAAAATTGCTCATCTACATAAGTTGCGAGATTTAACTTTGTTTCTAAATCTAAATCAGGGCTGCTTAGAATTGCCCATTTTCATTTTTTTACTGCTTCAGGTTTTTCTAAGAAAAATTCGGTTGAAATTGCCTATTTGATTTAATTCTTTAATTATATCTTGCAGTTCCGAATTTATTTCAATTATTTCCCTTCTTTTATAAGGGTAAAGAGCATGCAAAAAAGATAAAGCAGCTACAAAGTCAAAGCAAGATTTGGTAATCCCCTGCCAAAAGGCCACTTGTTAGGGCTAACGTAAGCCCTGAGATTAATGATGTTAGGGTGCAACTTGGTCCTCTATCGCTCTTAGCAATAAGCCCTTCTAACGAGGGTTCATACAGCATAAGTATATTTAAATACCTTTCACGAGGATGTGGTGCTGATTTGATAATAATCGAGTTTTTGATAAAACCCTTCTCAATGAGATAACCTTTTTAATCTCAATGTTGTTCAAGGCACTATAATTTTTATTATTGTTGCAATATTCAATAAGTCTGCAAGCTTGGATGCGATCGAATTTTGCTGTTTCTTCAAGTAGGCTCATTAAAATATCTGATTTTTATAAAGCCCCTCAATCTATTTTATTGTTAGCAAACTAATGAAACATTATTAAAATAATTTTATTCTTTAAATAAACTAAATGTGTCAATTTCTTAGCGAATGAGCTATGCTTTAAGTTTTATTGCTTCAAATGATCTTAAATATGACTATTTAAGCAGCGATTCTATAAGCACAATCTGATAAGTTGCAGAATTAATAAATTTTGAATAAGTAAAAATTGCAATTTATGGGATGTGTGACTAGCAGAAGATCCCCTGGCTCATTTGAATTACAAACCAAATCCAGACGAAGACAGCGAAATCGAAGAAATTACTGAGCTTCCCATCCGTGCCCAAGATGAAGATTTTGACCTTGTCTCAGCTGTTGAGCTTTCTGTATCATGCAATAACCTTTTGCTGGCAAAGGCATAACTGTAGACCCTACTGCTGTATTTTATATAGATGATGACATCGGAAACTAAGCAGAAAAAGGTCGCACAGAAATTCAAAGAAATAATCTAAATCCTTCTTTTATCAAATCTTTCAAAATTTCTTACTCATTTGAAAAGCAGCTGCGATTTCGCTTTGATATCTACAATATCAATTATTCGCAAGATTCCAAAAGTCTTAAGTGGCAAACACAGATAGGCTCAGCCAAGTTTATTATTCATGAATAGGATTTTAACTCAGCACTTAGATGAGAAAAAAATTTCAGCTGTCCTTTTTCAATTGCTGTTTTGGAATTGAAAGAATGGCTTATTTTTCGAGGGAAAATGAAATTTTCTGCATTAGTATCCCTTCTCTGGAGTTTAAGTCATTTCGAAAGTTTGAGGTTAAGCGTCGAGTTTGTTTAAAAAATTCTTGGGATAAGAAAAGTTTAATTGCTCTTTTTGATGATGAAATTATTTCTATAAGCTTTTCTGATTTAGGAGAAGCAAAAATGTTAGTTTCAGGCAAGTTTACCAAAATCGATATATCAAATAAAGGCTATTTTGCTCTTATTTCCTCTGAGGACAGGCTAGTGCTTTTGTCTCCTGAAAGCGAGAAAATTGCTGAAGTAGCGATCGAACCAAAAAGTATCAAACTGAAATTTTAGCCTCAATTATCGATGATTATTATTAGCTACGTCGAAAAAATAGTTATTTTAAACTCAGGAACTCTAGAAAAGATCCAAGAGATTTTCATGTCTCAGAATAGATTTGGCACCTTCTCCATGACTAATAATAAAAAATTTATTCTGTTTCTAGATAAAGAAGTCCTTCATTTTTATGATTTAAGTAGCTTTAGAGACAAAGAAACAGTAAACGTTGATTTTCAAATAATTTTTATTGCACAAAGCATAGACAATAGCTTAGTTTTTATTAATGGGAAAAAAAGACAGTTTTATGTGTTGGCTTTTCCTGTGCTTGAATGAGAAAAATCAAAAATTATTACTAGCAATGAGCCCCTAGATAGAACTAAAATGGTAATCAAGGAAGATGGTTATTTCAAGACATGGGACTTTGAAACTGATAAAACAGAAAAAATTATTGAAAACAAACCAGGCGGATGAGAAGTTCAAAACGAGAGAGAATTTTTTGTCTATTGCTATTCAGATTATACTTTTAGTAAAGTAAACATTCCAACTAAAACAATTTCGACTATTACCTTAGCTAATTATTCGAAAACAATGAGTCATTAAGAGCCATCGATGCGAATGTTGGAGCACACTCTTAGATAAATAGATATTTTTTAGAATTAATGGTAAAGTTCAAAAATCTGCAAATAACGATACCAACCTTAGGAGGTGAGACTGGGACCCTTAGGAGGTGAGACTGGGACCTTTCGGGCGTCATACAAATTCAGAGAGCTTAAGGCTAGGAGGAAAACCATCCAAATCTAATACCTATAGCTAAAAGCCTGTCTAATCGAAGTAGGAGGGTACAGGCAAAGTAAGAAAATCAGATGCAAGGATGGAAACTCTTTTCATGTGACGTAATATTGAGTGCTCAAGAGAGATCCTTAATTAACTTTGCATCTGTTTCTATCTTAAATAGCTTTGGAAAGTAAAATTTCGCACTAATACTATAATCACTAAGTAAAGATCAGTTCAACTAATATATTCTTTAGCAATTTCAATATATGTGGGATGCTCAGCATTGCAAAAACAGAATTTCAATACTAAATAAAAGAAATAATTTGGTGGAAGGCTTTCCATATTTAATTAGCTTTAAGCTAGCCAGCACAGTCCAGCGTAAAGCATAAAAAATCTGATTTAAGGTTGTATAGGTAAATCGTCAAAATTATTTATTAGATAATAAAAATCGGGCTTCTTTAAAAGCTGCTAATTTTATACCATGATTATTATAAAATGGATAAATTGAGCCTTTTGGAGCCACTGCTTGAAAAGAAGCTGGATCAACCGAATATAAGTTTTCAAAAGATGCAAGCTTCTGTATCAACAACCCAGTTATTTCACAAAAATGAAAGTGAGCCAGAACTTTTATCCCTGAAGCAAGCAGTTCTTAATATTTCTTTGGAGTTCGAGAAAAAGCTGCCTCATGCAATCAATATTCCTTTCCTTGTGGATGAAATGATGCCATTTTCAGATGAAATCCATTACTTAGTCTCTACTACTAAAGGTAATATTCTTTACTTTAATGCTGTAACTCAGCACTTAGATGAAAAAAAAATTTCAGCTGGCCCTTTTTCAATTGCTGTTTTGGAAAATGAAAGAATTGCTTATTTTTCAAGGGAAAATGAAATTTTCTGCATTAGTATCCCTTCTCTGGAGTTTAAGTCATTTCGAAAGTTTGAGGGCAAGCATCTTGTTTGTTTAAAAAATTCTTGGGATAAGAAAAGTTTAATTGCTCTTTTTGATGATGAAATTACTTCGATAAGCTTTTCTGATCCAGGAGAATCAAAAACGCTGGTTTCAGGCAAGTTTACCAAAATCGATATATCAAATAAAGGCTATTTTGCTCTTATTTCCTCTGAGGACAGACTAGTGCTTTTGTCTCCTGAAAGCGAGAAAATTGCTGAAGTAGCGATCGAACCAAAAAGTATCAAACTGAAATTCTAGCCTCAATTATCGATGATTATTATTAGCTACGTCGAAAAAATAGTTATTTTAAACTCAGGAACTCTAGAAAAGATCCAAGAGATTTTCATGTCTCAAAATAGATTTGGCACCTTCTCCATGACTAATGACGACAAATTTATTCTGTTTCCAGATAAAGAAGTCCTACATTTCTATGATTTAAGTAGCTTTAGAGACAAAGAAACAGTAAACGTTGATTTTCAAATAATTTTTATTACACAAAGCATAGACAATAGCTTAGTTTTTATTAATGGGAAAAAAAGACAGTTTTATGTGTTGGCTTTTCCTGTGCTTGAATGAGAAAAATCAAAAATTATTACTAGCAATGAGCCCCTAGATAGAACTAAAATGGTAATCAAGGAAGATGGTTATTTCAAGACATGGGACTTTGAAACTGATAAAACAGAGAATATTATTGAAAACAAGCCAGGAGGCTGAGAAGTTCAAAACGAAGAAAATTTTTTTGTCTATTGTTATTCAGATTATACTATTCTTAAAGAACTTAACACCCTTGAATGGCAAAGTTATTTATTGATTTTAGCAATTCCGTTAACATAAGTTCCAATTGGTGAAGCTGACGATTTCTAAACCGTCAAGTTTTTTAAGAATAGTATATACTTTTAGTAAAGTAAACATTCCAACTAAAACAATTTCGACTATTACCTTACTCCATCACTTTAAATTGGATCTGTTTTAAGGGGGTTAAAATTTTTTTATCTTTGTAAAAATGTAAATTAATCACAACACTTTGAACATGTGCTTAGTTCTACGAAGAATTAATAAAAAATTAATCAAATTTATCTCGAAAGCTGTTAAAATAAAATTCTATTTGCATTTTTTCCATTAAATTAGACCAAAACTAAATTTATAAAAATTGTTATTTTCACCTTTAATGTTTTTTAAAAAAAATTAAATGTGGAAAAATATATTGAGCGCAATGCTTTGAATTTTTTATTCAATATTATGGTTAATAATTTAAATATTTTATTGATTCAGTGTGAAAACAGTTTACATTTTTCTTAAATTAGGTTTAATTATTTTTTATAAATAAAATTTTCTTATTGAAAAAAATTGCTCCATAGAGGTTAAAGTGTAAAAAAGCAAAATTTTATTGATATTTTTTTTTCCAGGAGTTAGACAGAAATGTCTATGAAATGATAAGGTCGGTAGCTTTCAGCCCGGACACAAAATATTTTATGACTGGAACTGAAAAGAGAGTGCTTTTATGGGACTGTGAATCAATGACTATACTTAAAGAATTTAAAGGGCATGATTCCACTTCCTGAACAATGTGCTATTTGGCTAAGTCAAATGCAATAGCAGGAATGGCTCAAAACAAAACTGTAAGGGTATGGGATATTGAAACCACAAAAGAAATTTCAGTAATCACAGAAACTTGCAAAACTTATACAATGAATATAACTCATAACGAAGAAATGCTTATTTTGGTGCCTGTTGATTCATCGACTAATATTTGGGACTGGAGAAAAAATATTCGTCTTCATACAATAAGAGGTATAGAGCCGCCGATTGTTAGAATCTCAATAACGGAAAATGATTAATCGGACATGATCGCTATTATAACGCGATTTCTAGCCATATACTAATAACACTTTGCATCTTTATGCGTATTGTAACTACCCATATCACTTGAAAAAGGCACTTAAAAATGGCTCCTCAATGATTAATAGCGTTTTCAACCAAAATCCTTTATCAATTGCAATACTAAAAGGATTCAAAAATTGCATCACCTCAGTCATTCTCTCACTTGATAATTATCTAGTGATTCACCCTTATTCCTTAAAGAATTTGAGCATTGACAGCTTAATCAAGCTCAATCTTTCAAGCTGCGGCTCTTTAGTGACATTTTATCAATCAATATTTAGAAAAGATACGAGTGAGCACCTCGCCAAATTTTGCTGTAACTCAGCGCAGCTTCCAGTTCAGTTCTTATCAAAAAATATTTACATTGAAAATCGCAATCTTCTTAGCAAAGAAGCTTTAAAAGAACAAGAAAAGCCTATCGCGTTTATGTCTTCACATATTTTGTTAGACCTGACTTTTGGGTCGCAGAAATCAATTGATTTTCTATATAGCATTCATGACTCTCCAAATCCAAATATCATTATGACTTCTTTAATTCAAGATATCATTCGTTATAAGTGAAGAAAAATCAGCTGGGTAATGTATTTTCAAGCCTTTGTCTATATGCTGTATATGCTCTTGCTTTCTTTTTATGTTCTTTATTTCATTGAAAATGATAGCTTCCTATTCGTTTTGTTCTTTTTAAGCATGCTTCTATCGCTTTATGAGGTCTATCAGTTCTTTGCTTCTCCGCTGAGTTATATCAAAGACCTATGGAATTATATAGATATTGCACGAACAATTTCTTCAATCTTATACTTTGTTATATCTTTAACTACTTCAGCTTCAACCATAACGCGCGAAGTGCTTTCATTTTTAGTCATAATTTCATGGCTGAGAGGAATAGCTTATTTTAGAGTGTTTTCAAATACAAGATATATGGTAAATCTCATCTCAGAAGTAATTAAAGACATGACTTCTTTTTTAATCCTCCTTTTTTATTCAACTCTTTCTTTTGCATTTATCTTTTTGGTGCTAGATAACAATAACCCTCAGTTTATTGACTATCTAAAAATATCTTACAGATTTGATGTAGGAGACTTTGACACCGCTGATATGAACTCAATGCAGTGGATTTGCTTCTTTTTGGTTTCCATGATCAACATGATTGTCATGCTAAATTTACTTATTGCAATTATGGGGGACACTTTTGGAAAAGTCCAAGAAAACTACCAAATTGTGACAGCCATGAGCTTTTAGACATGATAATTGAAATTGAAACAATTCTATTTAAGAATAGAGACTTTTTTGATCCTTGCTACTACCAGATGTGCATTGAAGAAGATACTAATGAAGTGAAGGGCGAAGACCCAGGGATAACTTTATTGAAGAGAAATATCAAAGCTCTCCAGGCTGAAAATTTACAAATTAAGGAAGAAATTAGCAGTGTTAAAACGCTTGTAGAGAATGGGCAAAAAGAGATGAGAGAAAGCTTTGAAAAACTTTCCCTAGCCATTTCTGCTAGGTGCAACGATAAACAATAGTTTATTACCTTAAAATTAATTATTTAAGATTAGTTGCAGACCTACGAAAATCTACCAATGAGCTTTTTCGTTTTGCTACTCTGACTGGGGAATCAGAGCCTTTGCTTTCTTTAGGTATCATAGTCCCTTGTCTTGAGCTAGTCATTTTTCTTGGTATCGCCATACATGTAGTAAAAGCAGGCTTATTATTAACAAACACGTCCTGAAGAATTTTTGCTGCTTTTTGTGGAGATACGTCCACTTTTCCTTTTGTCTGCTCATTAACTACTTATATCTTACCAATAGTGCTTGCTAATTTTCCCATAAAGGTTTTTCTATTAGGATTAGATTCAGCTTTCTTAATTGCTGCGAATTTTTCTAGCTCAATAACTGTATAAGTGTCTACATAATCATGAAATGGTGGCATTAGTAAGGTACCGATATGCCGATCTGCTCAACTCATTCCGATTTTAATTATGAGGATTGGTTTTGCATGCGAATTATATCCTGGCTAAAACAGGGAATCAACTTGGAGGGGTCTGCCATTTGGCCTGTCCATAGGGAATCTGAAAATCTGTGATTTTCCCACTTCCAATCTGCGGCAGCAAAAGAGCCTTTAGCCGCTACCGGCGTCAAGTAAGACAAAAGTCGCTGACACTTGAGCCGTGGCAGCACCGTTTTCAAGCATGCTCTTGCGAATCGAAGCAGGTCGGCCCAGAAGTCTTTTTACCCGGCACGTGTAGAAATGGCAGAAGCTTTTTGTGGTCGTCCGTAGTGGATGCTAAGCAGTTTAGATTTTTTTAAGTTAAGTATAAGCGTCCACAAATTCATCAATTTGCATGAAACCTCCACCAATTCTGATAATAATTTTTCCGTTTTCAATCTTAATGAACACTTTTTTGGATCCAAAAAGGTAGAGACCTTCATCTTCTCTTACAAATGGGACTTCTAGAGGCTGCTCACGAGAGTTCATATATTCAGCTATAGCAGCATCAACAGGGTCATCTTTTACCGGAACATATACTGGCCTAGCTTTTTGCATTTCTGCAATCATTTCTCGGAGGATTTCGATTTCTGCTTCTTTTTCTGAGACAACTGAGCATACTTTATTGATAGTTCGCTGTTGGCCTAATGCTTGTTCTGATTGGGCTAAAATATGCTCGCTCATACCATCTAGTTCTTTATAGACTTGCTTATGGATATCTAAGGTAAATTGGCTGACTTGATTTAGTTGATCTTGAATTGCTGAGGAATCATGATGGAGGATTAAGCTTTCTTCTAGCTGAGCTATGTGGGTGTTAAGGTCCTGTTGCTTATTGTAGGAATGGGTGAGGTCCTGCTTAAGAGAATTTATAGTATCTTCAAGCCTATTATTGTCGCCTTTAAGCAATTGATTTTTATTGAGAATTTCATTTTTTTCTTTATTTAATTTTGCTATTTCTGCTTGGAATTCTTCACTAATGGCTTTGATTTTTTTATTTAACGATACACATTCCTCTTGGTGCGCTTTTGAAAGTTTCTCCATTTGGAGTGCTTTATTTTCTTGGTCCTTTAAGTTCAATATTTCTCTATTTTGGCTTTCATTTACAGCTTGCAGATTGATAATTTGACTAGCTTTTTCCTGATTAAGTACACTCAGTTCATTGATTGTTTTTTTAGCTGAATTTAGTTCATCTCTTAAATTAGAGTTATCTTTCATCACATTTTCTATTTCTCGATCCATTTCTCTTCGTTTTTCATCAAAATCACTAATACTTTTACTATACAAATTCCTTAATTCATTTCTTTTCTTTTCGCCTTCTTTTACATTGAATTTCAATTGAGAAATCATTTCTTGCATATTATCAAAATTTCTGCCTTCTGCTTTGATTTTTTCTAGCTCTGCTTTTGTTATTTCTAGCTCACATTTAACTTTTTCTTCATCTAGGATTTTACGCTTTAAGTTAAGATGCTGTTCCATTAGGGATTCGATAGCTCGGTCTCTTTCTTTTTTCATTTTCTCTAATTTAACTCTCTGTAAGCAAGCAAAAAAATGTGCTCGTTTCTAAAGAGGGATTTTTATTTTTAAAAAATTAATTTAATATGCGAACTTAGTGCTTTAAAATGAAAAATATTTAAATTCAAAAATAACTCGAAATTTCATTATCATTTATATATCAAATGTTTTATACAAATTTTTGGCTCTCAATCTGGATTTTTCCAATAGTTTTGCTCCCTCACTCCCCCCCCTTTAAATTGGAACAAAATATAGGTAAAATTTCCATTTTTTTTGGTAAATTAATCCCCTTTAAATTGGAACAAAATTTAATTTAATAATAAAAAATTTTATATATATAAATCATAATTTTTATGTAAAAAGTTTTGATATAATTTAAATGTTTCTTCTTAACTAAAATTAAAAATTTAGTTATATCCTGCTCTTGTTTAAAGAATAGAGTATAAAGAGCATCTTATTTTAAATAAATTTATTATCCTTAATTGTAGATTTTTAAAAAAAATTCCAAAAAAAATTTTATTTTTTTTTGATAAAAATAATATTTTTTATTTAAATAGCTTTGATATAAATTCAATGCGAATTCTTACAAAAATTCAAAATTTACTTATCTCTTGCTTTATTTTAAAGAATAGAGTATAAATATAATCTTATTTAAACAAAATTGGCACTTTGATTAATAAATTTTCTAAAATTTTTTTTTCGTTAATTTTTTTTATCAATAAAAATAATAATTTTTGTGTAAATAGTTTTGATACCAATTAATAGTGGCGTATTAATTAATAATAAAATTTTAGTTATATCTTGCTTTGTTTTAAAGGATAAAGAGTAAATAGCATTTTATTAAACAAATTTATTAATCTAATTCGATAAATTTTTGAAATTTTTTTTTTTTTTTTAAATTTTATATAAATTTTTTTTTTAAAAAATTTTCTTAAACCCCCCTTTAAATTGGAACAAAATTTTTAGTTCCAATTTAAAGGGGGGGAGTCAGTGATTGAGTGAGTAAGCTCTCATTTTGCTGTATTTTTATTTTTTCAACATCTTCAAGGGTTTCTTTGATTGTTTTATGCAAAATTTCTCGGGCTGAAATTCCTTGTTTGGCTTGCTGGCTGAATTCTTCAATACGAGTCTCGATTGTTTGGTAGGTTTTTAGTTTTTCATTGAGGCCTAAGATGAGAGAACGGAGGTGTTCAGCTTCTTTTGCAGATGCTTGGCCTCTGCCTTTGTGAAGTAAGTCTAAATCTAAGGCTAACTCTTGGCTTGTTATATCCGTTGAAATAATTATTTCAGGATGCAGGGCTCTTGCGATTTCTAGGATAAGAGCATGAGTCTCTTTTAGGTTGCTAACTCTTTGCTCATTTATTAATTTCATAAAAAAAAATTAAAAATTCCATAGAAATGAAAAATATAATTAATAAATAAAATTTATGCTTTACAACAAAGGTGCCTAAAATTTGATAGAGGTTTATATAATCATAATTAAGAATATATAAAATTATTATTTGTATAAAAAAAATTATATTAAAACAATTTTTTATCGCTAATGAAAAGGAATAATTTCCAAAAATTTGGATTATCCATTGCTCACTTCAAGAGGAGTTGTAAGAGCCTTATGATTTGATGATACTTTTTCTTCATAAATTGTGCAAGACTTGCATGAGTCTAGTAACAGATTTTCTGAATCTTTTGAGCCTACTATTGGAACCCTTTCACTAGTCATTATAATTAAAACTATCAAAATAACAACCAATAAGTTCAGATTAAGAAAAGAATTTTAAAAATTACAATAGAGATTTTAAAGCAAATAAAATGACAAATGCAATAAATTATATAGGTTTTTTCTTAGAATAACTCTATAAAGCCATTATTTTGACCACGGGGTTATTCCAAGGAAAATATTATACTAAAATGAAGAATTTAATAGACTAATTTAAGTATGTCTCTCAAAAATTTAAAGTCAATAGCTTTGCTTGAGACTCCATGGTATAGGTATAAATATTATTTAGATTTATTGAATTATTACTTTTCAGGCTATTATTTCATAAGGATTATTCTTTGAAGATTTAAGGACAGATGAGATAAAGGCCAATTTCTATGACCATGAAGGGCTTCGGCTAGTTAAAAAAATTTCGTACTCAGCGTTTTAAGCTGGATAATAGAAGCGTAATATCTGAGAGTATCGGGTATGAAGCCCACCTAATAGCTCTTTCCATTAAATTTGGTCAATCTTAATTTAAGAAAAATTAGTACTTTTCACTTAAAAAATTATCCTATTTGGGAAAAAATGTTGCAATTTAAAGGAAGAGTTTAAAGTACCCTAAAAATGCAATTTAACCTTATTTAACTCCCATTTAAAGGAGAGGGGGATAAGTAAACTCGCAAATCATGCCAAGCAATTATATATAGCGCTTTCCCGAGGATGGCGCGGAATGGCGCCATCCTCGGGAAAGTCAACTAAGCATCCACACGGGAACTGGAGTTCCACGTGTGGATGCCATTTTTGAAATGTGGGATCCAAACTTCCACATGTCAAAATGGCATCCACACGTGGAACTCCCAGTTCCCGTGTGGATGCCTTCCTGGCTTTCCCGAGGATGGCGCCATCCTGGAAAGCGCTATAACTATTATTAAAGTCTTTTTAATAAATCAGCCATGGACGGGTCATTGGAAATTTTGATGAATTCATTGATTTCTGAGTACAAGCAAGTATTATTAACTCCCGTACTATTATTGAACAGGATATTCTTGCTGGATTAAATAAAAATTCAATAAATTTTTTTTCGAATATTAAAATAAGAAAAATTTATATTAATTTAATATTGATGGCTTGGTAATAAAAGAGAGTCAATCCTTCAGGTTTCTTAATTGCTCGATAACCAAGAGGAGTAAGAGGATTTTTCTTCAATTTCATCAATGAATCTTACGAAGAGGTGCTATTCAAAGAACAGCCAAGGATTCACCAAACCCAACAAATCCAAAATTCAAACCCTCAAAGTGCAGATCCCAAGTTAGACAGCAGACTAGAGCAAGCATTAGAAATGTCTCGAAAAGTAGTTTCAGGCGGCAGAGGCAAAAAAACTCCTGCTCCAGTTGTAAAAAAGGCTCCTCCTGTGAAAAAACAAGAAATTCCTCAAACCCCAATTATTCTGCCACATTTCCAGTCTAATTTTAGGTTGAACATCCAAGAAGATTTAATGGGACTATACCAAGAAACCAAATCAAGAACGATAGGTGTCGTTTTTGGCTCTAAAGGAGGAATTGTCCAAGCAAAAAAAGCTGAACTCGCTGCCAAAAAAAGTTTCTTAACAAATTTAAAAAGTAAATTTCCAGGAGCCCTACAGCAATCCAGCCTTGAGCAGTCCATAGCTGAAACTGCGGCCTCATATCAGCTTTTATCAGAAATTCGGCGGATCCTTTTAGACAAGCAGCTAATTGAATTATTTAAAAGCTTTATCTTGCTTCCAATCGGAAGATTTAAAATGCCAGAAGACCCAATTCAGCTTTTCAAAGCTTTTTACATTTTTTCCTGAATCCCTTCCCAGCTAAGTAAAATAAACAGAAACCAATTGAACTACACCAGCCACCTATCTAAGACTTTTCAGCAGGAATCAGCTCGTTCTCTATCAAATGACCAAATTTCTCGCTTAGAAAGCTTCAAAAGTGAAAAAGGGATCCTAAATAAGCTTATGAAGGCTTGCACAACTGACGAAATGAATGAAATTATTTCTCAATACAGATCCCTAAACTTTGTATTGCTAGATAAAGAAACCAACAAATTCTTATTCGATTATAAAGACACTGTAAAAAACGTCCACGAGCTCAAAGTTATGCATTCTCTGGTAGCCAAAAACGGAAGGGCCACTTGTACATTGGCTCCGAGTGACTAATAATAATTAATTCTCACGTTTAATCTCCATCTTTTTGTCTAATAAATGATTCAACTTTTCTTGAGTCTTTCGTTGGCCTCAGCCTTTTATTATACTGATGACGACCTCATTTCAGCCAATCTTAACTGCTTTTCTTATTCTTGCAATAAAAATCTCAATCTTCTCCCTGAAACCTGTGTATTTTACCAAGACTCGAGTTTCTACTTAAATCCCTGTGGGAAGATTCCAGGCCTTACTTATTGTCCACCTATAACCCACCGTGGAAACAGTTCTTGCATCCCTCTCCCTCCTTCTACATATCACACTGCTTGGCCTGGAGAGCCTTGCACAAGCAACTCTACCTGTGCTTATGGATATTGCAACGATGATAACATATGCCAAGGTCTCCAAGCAGCTGATCCTTGCACAGTTTCAGACGAGTGTGACCCAGGTCTTAAGTGTACTCAATTAGGTACTGGATACAACTGCACTTTATTATTGTCAACAGGAGTTCCATATTCAGAAGGACAAGGCTGCACAAGTGATTATGACTGCCAGAACTGGGCTGGTTGTGAAAATAACATATGCTATGACTATTTGTCAAGGGAAGAAGCTGAATATGTAAATTGCACGCAGCCTGAAAACTTTTTGTGTGCAAGCACTATGTGTGCAGACAATATATGTGTAGGGTTTATCCCATCAGACCAAACTCCCCCTGTGAAATGTGTTTCTAATGCAAACTGCATCTCCACTTACTACAACACTACCCCAAATCCTACAGTATTTTACTCTGAGTGTGAATGTGGATTTAATCCTCAAGCCCAAGCATACTGCAGCCAGTTCCCGGGAGACCCTGCAACCCTAGCCTATCTGAATATTCTAAGCAAATGGCTTTCAAGTGATGCAATAAAGAAATGCCACTCGGTAAGAAGACTGTCAATGAACTGCATGAAGCACTATTGGAGCCAGAAAAATTACTTGACTTATGCATATAGGTATTATAGCTTGTATAATTACCCACAGATCCAAAACAATGACCAGTGTGTCCAAGAAATCTATACAAGTGCTTACTACAATACAGTGACTGAATATAATGATTTAAGCAGTGCATATGTGTTGGCTGCGAGCGTTGTTTATTTCTTAATTTAAGGAGGCTTTATTTTATAAGAAAAATTTTAATTGACTAATTAATAGTGCTAAAAACAGTTTGGAGGGGTTCTGTCTCCAGGTGAAACTGCCCGCTTTATAGGAGACTCGATTTTGGATCGTATGCTGAGAGGGGAGTTCAAAAACAACGAATTCAGCTGTGAATTTTCTGACATATCTGTAGCCAGTGTAGATAATTTAAGTTCCTGCAAGGTTTTTAGCTGTATCTCAGCTTTATTTATCCCTTTTATACCAATTGACTCTTGCAGCTCCATATACCTCGTTGCTCATTCTCCTAGGACTTCATTAAGCTTAATTACTTCTAATTGTTTTCTGATCAGCTCTTTTTCACAGTTTTCTTTTAAATCATAGAAAAACGCTTGCCATCTTTCTCTCTCGGCTTTTTGGGCGGAAAAAATATCATTCTCCAGCTTCTCGATCATTTCTTGGTACAGCTTTGTCTGCTTTCTGAGCTCTTCGTTGCCTTTTTTCAGCTGGAAGTTATACATCTGCTGCAAATGGAAATTAGTTTCCAGTGCTTTGTACCTCATATAGAACTCAGAAGTTTCTACAGAAGGAGGATCCACCCACGATCCGTGAACACCTACAATTGAATGTGAATCTGAAGATTTCACACTTGGCTCTTGCTTAAATTCTGTGTCTTGTCCTTTAGACTTTTCCTGTGACTTTTTACTTGTAAAAGATTTTATTAAGTGACCTTTATTTTGACCGGTGGAGTCAGAACTATTGCGTCTTTTTGGTTTTTTATCAATTTGCTCATAGAGTTTTATCATGTGTTGATAAGATTCATGCAAATGGTCAAGCATTGATTCTAATGATTTTATTTCTTCTGACTGAAATCTGCAGAGGTTTCTTTTGATTTCATATTTGTAGTTCACCAAATTAAGCTTCCAGTTAAGCCCTTGCATACAGCGGGTCATATTTGCGTTGAAAATGCCAGCTTCAATGACTTGGTTTCTTAATTGGAAAACAGTGATGTCTTTTGATAACTCTGCGTTGGACTCTAAGGCTTTTTGCAGTTCTTTTGCATAGGCACTGGTGTTTATCAAGCTATGAGGCTCAATTGTGATACTTCTGGTCGTTAAATCGAGCTCAAAAGTGTTAGTGGCATCACAGCAAGGGTCAACAGAAACTTCATCGACTTCTGTGATAACTGGAAACTCCTGGCCGGTCATTTCTGAGCGCTCATCAAACTCAACGCACGTCAGATCGATGGTCTTAGTCTGACTCTCTACAAAAGCTTTGAATTTTGAGTCAATTTCGTTCAGGGACTTGGTAAGACGCTTAATTTGCCTATTTAGGCTTTCGTTTTGTCTTTTCAATAGCCTGTTTTCAGATGATTCTTTATTGATCAATAATGCAGTTCTATGGTAATTTTCATAGTACTCGTGAGACTGTTGCTCTAATTTAAGTCTTTTCTCTTTAGAAGAGGCTAATTTTGCTTCAAGATTTCTGACTGTTTCAGTCAAGATTTGGTTTTCTTCTTCTAACTCCCCCCCCCCTCCGTGAGTGAACAAAAAAAATTTTGTTCACTCACGGAGGGGGGCTAAATTTTTTATTTTCAAAAAAATTTATATATAAATTTTATAAAAAATATTTTTTTTTTCGAAATTTAAAAAAATCCTAATTCGCAAAAATTGGAAAGCAAATATTAATTTAATTTATAAATTTTATGTTTTAAAAAGCAATTCGTTTAAAATTAAACAGAATTAGCTCTAGATTTCATTATACTAATTATCATTTATATATCAATTTTTTTTTCCATAAAAAATTTGTTCTATTAAAAAAAATTTTTGTCACTCACGGAGGGTGGGTTTTTGGGCAAAAAATAGCGATTTTTCTAATGTTTTTGTTCACTCACGGAGGGGGGGGGGAGTAAAGATTGTGATTTTTTCTGTAACCTATCTATAGCTCTTTCTAGATCTTCTTGCATATTGTCTCTATGCTGGCAGTAGCTGACAGACTCTAGCTCATATTCAAGCCCTGATCTATCAAGGCTGCTTCCATAGGAAGAAGCTAAAGAGTCTACTTCATAAATAGAATTATTGCCTCCTTCAAGCTCTTCAATAGGATCTCCAAGGCAGGTAAATATTTTTAGATCGTTTTGGAATCTTTTCATTGTTGATGATAAAGAACTGCTACCTGAGCCTGGGAAGGAAAGCCTTGGGAGAGGTGAATTTGATATAGAGCTGCTTAAAGAACTCCCAGGCTCTGTAAGCAGCCTTTCTTCTTTGAGAAGCAAAATTTCAGATTTCGCATTTGTGAGCTCAGCTCTTAGCTGCTCAATTAGCTTAATGTAATTTTCTGGGGAATTTTTGATGTTAATTTTCACGTTATTTTTTATTGACTTGGCCCTAATCGCGAATTTCATGGTGTTTATTGTTTCTTCTATATATTTATTGGAAGGAGAACAAGCTACTATTAAATTCGTTTTATAGTTCCCTCCCAAAGACTCTTGCAAAATCCTTGTCAGCTTTGAATCTCTATAAGGAATATGATCATTATTTAGTACTAATGCATGAATCACATTTCCTAACGCAGATAGCGACAAATTAATTTTTTTGGCCTCTTCCATATTGTTTCCGGTAACTCCGGAATGATTTACCTTTTCGCTCCCTGCCAAATCAACTAAATTTAAAATCCCTCTTTTTTCTGAATCATTCGGCAATTTTTGCAAAACTTCCAGTACAAACATCATATGGGATCTACTGGATGTTTTGTTCAGCTTTGTAGACGCCACCGTTCTCATCGTCTCCCCTAGTGCTAATAGGTCAAGTAACCCTTTTTCTGAGGTCACACAAACCTGGTTAAGCCCTTGCACATATATTCCTCGCCTTGGGCATTCTTTTATGCTGAGACTTTTGGTTACGTTATCTAAAAGATCTTTAATTGTTTCTTTATAAATTTCTAGCATTGAGCATTTTAATGTGTACTCGATTTCTCCGTTATCTTGCCTTACGAATTCAAAAATCTGGCTAGCAGCTCGAGGGATGATGCCTCGGAATTCTTCGTCATAAAAATCGTAGCCCATCATAGTGTAAGTTTTGCCAGAGCCAGTTTGCCCATATGCAAAAATCGTCCCATTGTAGCCATCAAGGACGTCTTCTATTGTAGGTCTTCCTATGAATTCGTAGACCTCAGACTGGTGCGAATTTGGGTCAAAAATTCGGTCAAGTTTAAAAGTTTCCATTTCTTTTCCATATGGAATTCCAACAGTTTTCTCGTCTATGAAAGAAATAATTTCTTGAACGCCTGGAAGGACCTAAATAAGACATACGATTTCGAAGTCTACGAGTGGCCGAAATCTGCCAACAACTTTAACATTGCTAGAACGTGAAAAAGGCAATTGAGTGACTGAGCTTGTGGAATCGTGCCTTTTTGAGTCACGTCGAAATGGTGCTGTGGAGTCACGCCGCTGGGGAAACATCGTGTGGCTTCTGAGAAGGCTTCTTTCTTTGTGCGATGACATTATGTTTATGGGAAAAGATATTTATGAGCTTAAAATAAAGAAAAGATGAAAATCAATGGTAGATACTTTTCACTGTACTTTTAAGCTCTGCTTCACTGGCTGCATATAAATTTGTGTATGAAATTGATAGTATTCACAGATTAATTTTTGAATGATTTTTAAGAAAAATCCAAAAATAAATATTTTGAGAAAATGTATTAGCTGATTAAGGTAAAATATAACATTCCTACTGATTCAGCTGCTTTATTTCAAATAATAAGTATGATAAGGGCTAATCAGTAGGAATGCTTTCATTTATTGTAATTATGCATATATTTTATATAATTAACTTAGCACTACACTTATTATGAATTAAAAAAACTGGGGTGGCGTCTTATCCCCAGGCAAAACATCACGCCTTATTGGTGGCCCAGGACTTGCCCTTCTATTGCTATTCAAAGGCGAATTCTGGAACAGCACTTTCATATATGCCCCATTGTCAGGGATATTTAAAGTTGATTTTGGCGTCACATCATCTCCTTGTTTAAATATCATATTTAATTTCTTTGGTCTATTTCCATATGAATCTTGAAGCTCCATATACCTCGTTGTTCATTCCCCTAAAACATTATTCAGCTTGGCAATTTCCAGCTGCTTTCTAACTAGCTCTTTTTCACAATTTTCTTTCATTTCACTGAAAAATGACTTTCACCTTTCTCTTTCAGTTTTCTGCGCTTTAAATATATCACATTCTAATTTTTCTAGCAATTTTTGGTACTGCAAGGCTTGGTTTTTCAATTCTTGGTTACTTTTTTTTAGCTGGGCATTATAAAGCTGCTGGAGATTATAGCTTGTTTCTAACCTTCCCTAAAGAAAATAAAATCATTGGAAATCGAAATTAGCCTCTTTTAAAGAAAGAATTAAAATATTTATATATAGAATTTCTAATTTTTTAATGAGATCTAAAAGGTGATTATATTAAAATTTTAGACAGATTGCAATAATTATCTTAAATTTGACTTTTCTTTTTCAAGTATTTGCAAATTTTATTCTATTAAATATAATTTATTATAATAATTTTTTTTTAAAAAATTAGCGCCTTTAAGAGTGAGCAAAAAAAACTTGCTGCTCTTAAATGGGGAGCAAGGCTTTATATTTCATAAGGAAAATTCCTGAGTCTGCAGAATCATTTTCAATAAAAGACCCGGGGCAAGAAATGAATTGTGACTCAGAAGACTTCATTACAAATTCTTGTTGGGATTTAACTATCTGCATATTATTCTTCAATAGGTTGCTTGTAAACGATCTGATAAAGCGGACCCTAGGAGTAGTTGTTGATTCATTAATTAATATTCTCCTCGGTCCTTGGTCAATTTGCTCTTGCAGTTTTACTATTTTTTGGTATGACTCATGCAAGTTGTCAATCATTGCTTCAAGTGAACTAATTTGTTCGCATTGATTTTTACAAAGGTTTCTTTTCAGCTTGTATTTTTGATTAACTAAATTCAATTTTCAGTCAAGTCCATTCATGATTCTTGTGATATTAGAGTTGCAAATTCCTGCTTGGATCACTTGATTTCTAAGCTGGTAAATGGTGATATCTTTGCTTAGCTCAGCGTTGTATTCTAAGGCGTTTTTAAGTTCTTGGGCATAAATACTAGTGTTGACAAGACTTTGGGGATCAATAAAAAGCCTTTTGGGTGATAGGCACAGCTCAAAGTCGCCACTGAGGTCTAATTCAGTGTTATGGCTTTCGTTAGGAATTTCCTTTTCATGGATCTCTGATTTGTCTTCAAATTCAACAAATGTGATGTCTCCTTCAAGCTTTGAGTGGTTTTCTATAAAGGCTTTATAGCTCAGGTCTAGCTCTTTTAATGCGTTTGTAAGTCGCCTGACTTGTTTGTTAAGTGCATCGTTTTGCTTCAATAACAATGAGTTTTTTGAGGATTCTTTATTAATTTGCAAAGTAATTTTGTGTAAAGATTCATAATAATCGTGAGCTTTTTGCTCAATTTTGAGCCGCTTAGCTTTAGATGAGCATATTTTTGCCTCTAAGCGCTTAATTTTATCATTGAGGGCTTTATTTTCTTCTTCTAGAAATTCACATCTTTTCTTGGTAGTTTCTAAATCCTCCCCAAGGCCGTCTCTCTCAGTGTTTCTCCCATCATTAGTTTCTCTATCAGTTAATTTCCCATCATTTTCAGACTCCAAAGAAGTCTTTTCACTGGTGTTATTAAAAGAGAGGGCTAATGAAGACTCAAAAATCGAACTTTTTTCTTTATTTTCGTCTAAAATATTATCAATTCCTGATAAGATGCTGGAATACTGCCTTGAATTTTTTGGGCGATCTTTTTTGGCAGACATGGTTGCTCTGAGGTTTTTTGAGAGAAATAAAGAGTTGTTTAAAGACTGGTTCATTGAGTAGTCACGTACGGTCAACGCTTTTTCTTCTTTTAGCAGAGATATTTCTGATTTAGCATTAGAAAGCTCAGTCCGCAGCTGCTGGATTATTTTCATGTAGTTTTCTGGGGAGTTTTTTATGTTTATTTTCGCTTTGTTTTTTACTGCTTTTGCTCTAATGGCAAATTTTAATGTATTTAAAGTCTCTTCAATTGATTTTGAGAACGAGGAGCAGGCTACGATTAAGCTTGTTTTGTAGTTCCCTCCCAGGGACTCTTGTAAAAGTCGAGTTAGTTTTGAGTCTCTATAAGGAATATGATCACTATTAGACACTAATGCATGTATCACATTTCCCAACGCTGACAGTGAAAAGTTAATTTTTTTGGTTTCTTCCAAATTATTCCCAGTCACGCCTGAGTTGCTAACTTTTTCGCTTCCCGCTAAGTCCACCAAATTTAAAATTCCTCTTTTTTCTGAGTCATTTGGAAGTTTCTGTAGCACTTCCAACATAAAAATCATATGAGATCTTGATGAAGCCTTATTCAGCTTTGTCGACGCAACAGTTCTCATGGTCTCCCCCAGGGTCAATACATCTAAGATGTCTTTTTCACTTGCAATGCAGACCTCGTTCAGCCCTTGCACATAAATGCCTCTTCTTGGACACTCCTTAATACTTAGTGCTCTATTATCAGGGTCAAGTAGATCCCTTATGGTTTCCTTATATAAAATCACAATATTTGAAATGGCAGTTAGGGATAAGGGCCTAGTCCTGCTAGTTAGACTAGTCCTATTATCCGAGCTTAGTGAGAGGAGTTCAAGCACCTTAAGAGTGTTGGCTTAAGAGCTGAGTCTAGTACAGACTCGATAACTTTGACTTTAACGGTTTAACGGTTAGGCAGATCCACCTACCGTTGTTCAAAGCTGCTATAATCCGTTGATAAAATTTCTTATGGACGCTATACGCGCCATTTTCATATGAAATTTCAAATTATGAATTTGCTGCACTAAAATCTGCGTTTTGAAACGTATATTTGGTTTTCACATTCAAAATGGCATGCATATGCATGATAAGAAATCATTGCAATACATAATATCATATTTGGATATCAAGTTAACAGGACTTACGCTAGAGAAATTCAATAAACTCAAACCTTATAAATTTCCAGCATGGAGCATCTTAACGTATATTCGATTTCTCCACTATCTTGTTTAACAGATTCGAAAATCTGGCTTGCAGCCCTTGGAATGATGCCTTTGGCTTCTTCATCGTATATATCAAAGCCCATCATTGTATAAGTTTTCCCTGAACCGGTCTGCCCGTATGCAAAAATCGTCCCATTGTAGCCATCAAGTACATCTTGGATTGTCTGGCGTCCTATAAAATCGAAAATTTCAGCTTGCTTTGAGTTTGGATCAAAAATCCTGTCAAGAGTGAACGTTTCCATTTCTTTTCCACAGGAAATCCCGATTGTCCTGGAATTAATAAACGAGACAATTTCTTCATTATCAGAAAAAGCCTATGTGATTTTTACAGTTTCGAAGTCTATTAGCGGCCTAAATCGAGCTAGGACTTTAATATTGCTTGCTCTCGGACTTAGCAGCTGAGACGAAGAATTTATAAGTGATGGTCGTTCACATACACTACTTTTGCTTCTTTGGGTTTTACTTCTTTCTTTCATTAAACAATTATGTATTTTAAACAATTTTGAGTAAAATTGTAAGCTAAATTTTATATAAAGCTAGATTTTTCAACTGATAAATAAAGGAGCAGTTTCCTTTTAATTTTGAATTACCGTTGGCGGCAAAGAATTATTAATGCTAGAGTTCTCATCAAAATTCAAAAAATAAAAAAAGCGAATGGAGCAAGACTTATTTATTCACAAAAAATTTATTTATGTTAATTTACTTTTGAATTATGTTTAGCTCTCAATCGTTAACTTAATGTTTTTGGTTAAGAGGTCAAGAGCTACTTTATTTTCTGCTCCTCTTGGGACAATGATGTCAGCGTGCTTCATCATTGGGCTTATGAATTCATCAAAAGCCGGCTTGACAAATCTTCTGTACTGGTTTATGACTGAAAGCACGTCTCTTCCTCGGTATTGTGTATCTCGCAGAATCCTGCGTGCTAAACACTCATCAGAATCAGTGTGGACGAAGATCTTCAAGTCCATCATGTCTCTGATCTTTGGATCATACAACGCCATAATCCCTTCCAAGATTATGACTCTGGTTGGCTTGGCAGCAATGGGGGTATCTGACCGTCTATTATTGACGTAGTCATATACAGGGATATTAACTTCCTCTCCATTCAGAAGCTTGGACAGGCAGTGTTGCATTTCCTCGAAGTCAAATGCATCTGGGTGGTCCCAGTTATAATTGTGTAAGTTCTGAAGGTCGCTTTGGGAAAGCTCCTTATAGAAGCAATCGGAGCTTATCAATGTACAGTCCCCGCTGTCAATGGCTTCCTGGATCTTATGGCTTATAGAAGTTTTGCCGCTGGCTGAACCTCCACCAACTCCAATTAGATATGAACCAGAAGACATATTTATGTCACAGCTTTTAAAAATCTTAATATTTAGGACGATTTAGCAATTTCTCCTCCTTAACTATAAAAATCACGCACCATTTTAAATAATGATAAAGAGAGTCGGAAACTACGCCCTTGGCAAAACCTTAGGGGAAGGCAGCTATGGAAAGTAACTTTCACTCAGAGTGAGGCTTGCAGAACACACAGAGACCGGCGAGCAGTTCGCTATTAAGATTCTGGACAAGGTCAAAATAAAGCAAGATAATTTGATAGAAAATTTAAGGCAAGAAATACATATCATGAAGCATATCCGGCATCCGAATATAGTCAAGCTCTATGAGGTCCTGTCGTCTCATTCCAAAATCTACTTGGTCTTGGAATTGGTCACTGGTGGAGAGCTGTTTATGAAGATCAGAGAAAATGGTCCGATGCCTGAAGAAGAAGCTAGGTATTATTTCCAGCAGATTATCTCAGCAATTTCGTTCTGCGAAACTCATAATATAGCACACAGAGACCTCAAGCTTGAAAACGTCCTGCTTGACAGCGAAGGGACTGTAAAAATCAGCGACTTCGGCCTGTCAGGGCTTTTTAAATTTGATAGCGTTAATATAGGGCTAATGCACACAACTTGTGGAACTGTAAACTATTTGGCACCTGAAGTGTTTGGAAATCAAGGATATGATGGGAATTGTGCTGATATGTGGTCGTGTGGGGTGATTTTATATGCGTTACTTTCGGGAACCTTGCCTTTTGAAGAAGAATCGATATCAAAGTTAATAGAAAAAATTGTATCTGCTGACTATGAAATGCCAGAAAATATATCAAGCTCAGCTAGAGAGCTGATTTCTTCGATTTTGAACCCAGATCCCAGGTCAAGACTCAGTATTAGGAAGCTGAAACGACACCCCTGGTTTGTGGTGAACTACGAAGAGCCAGAAGGAATATTTGAAGACCCAGAACACAACCATGAAGACATGCCAGAACTCTATCGACAAACGTCAGAAGTCCCTAGGGTGATGAACGCTTTTGAGATGCTTAACTATTTCGCTGGGAGCGCTATGAATAAGCTATTTGACCCTGAAGAATCAGAACAGACACATTTTATTACAAATGCAGACCCTGCTGTCACTGAAAGAGCAGTCAGGAAAGCAATGAAAAATGCGAGCATGAAGCCAAGGAAAGGAGAAAAGGTTTATAAAGTGATTTATGATAGTAAGGACTCTCCATCATTAGCAATTGAGGTAGAAATCCTTGAGATCTTGCAGGATAAATATTTAGTTATTTTTACAAGACAGATAGGAGGAATTGCGTCGTTTAAAAGGATTTTCCATGCAGTTTTAGAAGAGCTGTCAAGTTTTATATCTAATTCATAACTGGTAAAAGAATTATTAAGCTAATTTTTTACTGAAACTCTTACTCCCCCCCCTCCGTGAGTGAACAAAACCATTAGAAAAATCGCTATTTTTTGCCAAAAACCCACCCTCCGTGAGTGAACAAAAAATTTTTTTAATAGAACAAATTTTTTATGGAAAAAAAATTTGATATATAAATGATAATTAGTATAATGAAATCTAAAGAAAATTCTGTTTAATTTTAAACGAATTGCTTTTAAAAACATAAATTTTATAAACTAAATTAATTTTTGCTTTCAAATTTTTGCGAATTAGGATTTTTTTAAATTTCGAAAAAAAATCTTTTTTATAAAATTTATATATAAATTTTTTAAAAAAAAAAAAAATATCCCCCTCCGTGAGTGAACAAAATTTTTTTTGTTCACTCACGGAGGGGGGGGGGAGTTAAGAAACCAATAGAAAATTTTTAAAGAATTAAAAGCCATGCTTATAATAATAGTGTATTAGTTTATTTACGTGAATTAACAGCTCTTCTCCATAGGAGTAAATATGCAACCACTCTGTAAGCGAATAAGAGAATACAGAGATATAAAACACATACTCCAATGCTGTTTGTGAAGTCTAAGTCTCGCAAAGGATCGCATTTCCTACAGTCTGTGCAGTGTTGGCAGTCCATCCCAAGGTCGTTGTATTCATTTGCACAAAGCGCCTCTACTGCCCATCTCATACAAGATATGTACTGTATCCACGAAAATCCTTGTGGGTAGTGATTAACACTTGGGAATAATCCAGAGTAGAGCATCATTGGTTGAAGAAAGACATACATTAAAATAGTGTGCTGAGCCAGCCTGCCCTCTAATACTTGTGGCTGGTAGGTTTGCCTGGCTTGGAGGAGGGCAATGTCGGGCTAGCCATTCGCATGTAGGTTTTACCCCTGGGGGAAATCTTTCCTTGGAGCCGGAAAGGAGACGCCCAGCAAGGCCAGATGATGCCACTTGGCCAATCGGGCAAAATCCCTAGCGCGATATCAGGCGCTGCGTCTTAGGCTGCAGGTTCATTTTGGCCGATAATCCGATCAGAAAATTCCTTTTTCGAATATTCTGGAAAGCCGACCCTTTGACGTACAGTATGGTGAAGCAGCGTCTCTGACTCTCGGTAGGAGTGCAAGCCCTCGTCCCTGGTGAGCAATAAAGTGGAAAGCGTGTCCAGGCTGGCAATTAAGCGGTGAGCGCTATGCTGAGGCAAGTGGTATCCTAGGGAGCTTCTCTAATAAATTTAAGTAATTAAGGTTGAAGGAAGACTGGAACAATTGCAAGGGCAACAGTTTCTGTTTTTACTAGAGAGCCTACTATATATCCCATTCCAATTGAAGAAATTTGCAATAGAACAAGGACAAAATAAAAAATAAAAAACTTGCTTGCATCATAATCATTGAAAGGAATTACCCAGTATATCATTAGACAGTAAACTAAAAGTGGAAGAAATTGCATTGGAAGGTCAGCAATTGATTTAGAGAGGTAGTAAGAAATTGTGGAATAAATCCTTTGCTTGCTTTCTTTGAGGAATAAAGGAGTTTCGCTTGGAAATTGCATGGCTGCGTTTTGGCAGGAGAAAAAAGCTACTGTTGACATAGAAAGAAAGAGGAGTTGAGTTCTTGTTGTGGAAGAGTCGTAGTTTTTGGCTAAGTTATTGCAGATCAAGTCAACTAAGACTGCAACCATAATGTACTCAATGAATAAAAGACGGCCGGAAAGTGGGTCTCTTCTTGCATTAATCCAGGCTCTCCTAAAGAGCAATATAAACTGCTCAGCAAAGTTAGCAGAGATCTCTAAACCCCTAATTGAAAAAAAAAATTATTTAATCAAATTTTTAAAAATAATTTCTCGAACTTATTTGTTAAAAAAATAATCAAAGCAATGTCTGGAGTAAGTGCTTGTTTTTTAAAGGCTCAAGTTTTGTGCTGTCGAAAGTATCATCTTCCATCTCTATTGAGTTATAAGATTAAGATTAAGTTCTAACAGATCTACAAGGATTATTCAACTCCGGACAGCTTCGCGTTGGCGCTAAGTGCTATCCTCATACCTGCTCTTTTAGTCCCGGCGTCACCAAAAAATGTTAACGAGGAGGTCTCTTGGGAGATTGCTCTAACTATCTTCTGAGCCCCATCAAGCAGCAAGGATTCCCTAAACTTCTAACAACTTCTGATAGGGCTCTAAGTATGGTGAGCTTCCTATACCTGGTAGTCTGAATCGTATCACAGGCTCAGTAATCTTCCATGGAGTGCTGAAGACATTGACAGGTAGAAATATCTACAAGGAGGAACAAAGGTCGAAGAAGCTCTAGATCAAAAAAACACCCGGATTACTATTGCCATATGGCTGCTCTCCTCTGCGTCCAGATTAACTTGCACATCTAATCACGCCATTTTAATAGTTCTTAAGCTATAAGAAGAAACCAAATTTTCAATTTTGTCATGTTCTTCCTCTGTTGGATGTTTTCTGTCTACTACATGAAGAAGCCTCATGTAATAGTCAGCTGGGTTCATAAGTTTTGGACACTCATACCCGATTTTCGCAAAATATTTGGTCGAATCTCTTGCTTTTCCTTGATAAACAAGATGGCCTTCTGCTAATAAAACTAACCTATCAAATTTATCAAAAATGCTGGTGCTTGGCTGATGGATAGTCGACATCACAGTTCTGCCTTTTCTAGCTTGTTCTATCAATAAATCAACAACTACTTCAGCTGTAAAGCTATCAAGTCCTGATGTCGGCTCATCTAACAAAAGTACAATTGGATCTGTAATCAATTCCATCCCAATGCAAACCCTTTTTCTTTCACCTCCTGAAAGTCCTTTTTTAGTGATGCTTCCAATGACTTAATCTTTAACTTAATTTTAATTAGTCTACTTTGATTTTTGAAGGACAACTATAAACCCTAGCGCTTGCCTACGTGCTTGCCAATTAGCATTTCGCAACATCACCAAGGTTGTTCCTGCCAGAAAAGGGCCTGTATTCACTACCCGATAGTTTGATTCGTTCGCCGTGCTGTGCCTAACAAGTTTACTTGCCATTGATATTCAAATGGTTAAAATTCTGGTGACTCTTAGCTAAAATTAAAATCAGAAGCCTAGGGCATAATTCTTGGTTTCACGCTGAGAAGCAGCCATGATTGTTTAGGATAGCCACAGCTCTGCTAGGATATTCCTTTGAACTCATGAACCCATTTCCCTCTTGATATAAAAACCTTAATTTGGATACAAGCATGCAGTCGGCTACATTTCGCTTCAGGAAAACAAGTAAAAACTGACCAGATACTCATCCTCCTCAAGATCCCTGAACAACTTTGCAGAAGTCAGCTACAGGAGTTAAGTTAAGGGTTGGTTCGTCACGCCATTTTAATGAGATGCATCCAATGACATTATCAGCACACTTCATCAATCTGAGGTCTTGAATGATCCCGTTAACCCTATCTACATGCTCTTGGTAAGTGCCAGGCATTCTGAGTCTTGACGAAAAGGTTAAAGACTCTCTAGGGGTAAGATTAGGTAGCAAAATATCTTCCTGAGTTACATAGGCTGAATAATACCCGAAATCTATGTCTTTAATATTGGTCCCGTTGGCTGTGATTTTTCCAATGATTTTGGCATTATTGTTGCTTTTTACTCTGCCTGCCAAGATATTAAGGAGTGTAGTTTTTCCAGCACCTGAAGATCCCATTAGGACTAAAAGTTCTCCAGGGTTGGCTTTTCCTGAGATTCCTTTGAGAATCTGGGTTTCCTCACCATCCTTCTCTATAACGTAGCTGATGTTGTTCCATGCCAATTGGACTTTGGTTCTATTGTCGTGAGAAGCCTCAGGAACTTGATCTACCATATCGTTTGAGGGTAGGATGCTTGGGTCGTCAGCCCTTAGTGAAATTACTTCAATTTCTTGATCGTCGTCTCTCTTGGAGAAATTTTCTGGAGTTATCATTTTATGTTTATATGGTAATATGGCTGGTCGAAAATAAGTGTTATAGAAGTAAGTTAAATTTTTTATACAGAGAGAATTAGCTTAAAATATCAAGTATTATAGACAGCTAAGGACTTACTAAAGCTTCGGAAGATTTTTTTATTTATTATGAGATTTTGAAGACCATCTTAGTTTTTTGGCTAAAGTGGGAATTGTGATAGAAACTTTTAATAAATTTCAAGATTTAGATAAGGTTAAATTAATTATTGGTAGGTTTTGATTAAGGAAGAAAACGGCTGGTTAGATTTTGAATTTCATGATTTGAACTTTTTGTAAAGGGAGATAAAAAGCATTTGCCATAGTGCCATTTATCGGTTGTTTTTTTTTGGCATCAGTAACTAAAATTCTATGAGATTTTTAAAGAAACTGAATCGAGAACTGAATTTTTTTAAAAGAAATGCACATTTCAAATTAAAATAAGCCTTCTTTCAATTTAAAAATTTTTAAAATTTTATTAAGAAGATTGTTGATGGTTTAGTAGTCTGCTGCTTTAGTTTTCGATTTCTCCTATTAAGAACTAATAATTTTTCAGAATTCATTGAAAATTTCTTCTCCGAGAATTTAATCCATTTTCATTGGAACACATCAGAAAAATAGACTTCACCATATTTTGCAATTAAGCTAAATTGACATTTAAAGCGAGATTAAGATATAAATTATTTGGAAAAGCTGGCAATTTACTTTTATGAATTTTCATTATTAGATTCAGATTGAAAAACTCTGATTTGAATAGTTAAATTTTAACGCCTTACTCCCCCTCTGTGGGCTAACAAAATTATTGAAAAATTACTCTCTATGCACATAAAAAATTTTTATGAAAAAATATTTTAATATGTAAGTGATAATTATTATAAATGAAATCACTTGCTAAATCTGTTAGCAGCATGCATTTTAAAGCATAAATTTCAAATTAAATTAATTTTTTTAATTTTTTGTTTGCAAATTTTCCATATTTCAAAAAAAAATTTTACTCAATCTATAAATAAAATTTTTTAAAAAAAAATTATTACTAAGACATTATCGTTGATGGATATTAGAATTACTCTCTTTCTTTTTCACAAAAGATCCAAAACTTCCACAAGTTTCAATAAATAAGTTAGCAACTTCCACAAAAACAAAGATTCCCCAAAAAACACTCTAATGAATCCGATTCTTACTTTCCATTGCAATCCCATGCTGCTGCTAAAATGTTTTTGATTTTCAATAAATCACCACATGCACAATCTCGTCCAAGGTGTGTCACTAAAAATCATGAACTCCACAAGATCAGCAGAATTTTATTTTCAACTTCAAAAAATTCATAAAAAGCTCCTGTAAATTCTCAATTTCACTTCATCGATCTCCAACACTCATAACGTCCCACACAGATTTCATGCTGCAAAAGTTTGTTCCGCACAGGTGCTACTTTTCTCTACATTAACTGCCAATTTTTGATGGAAAACCCACGGGGGACATCTCTTTTTAATTTGGCGCGAAAACGCCATTATGTCTTAAAAAAACTTATTTTAAAAAAAAAAAATTAACCTCATATGTGAGTAAACAAAATTGTTTGGTTCACTCATGGAGGGAGAGTCAGAGATTTGCTTTTTATGTATGCTTTGAGCAAGGCAGAGAGAGAGTTAGATTAGAGGGGATTAACGGGGATTATTTCAGCCCCTAACCAGTTGAGCTTCAGCTTCACGCTTCATGTGGCGCCAATCACTAAAGCCACCTAACGCCCTTTTCTGTCGACATCATCAAAAATGGTGTGACGCCGACATCTTTTGGGGAGACTCACCCAAACCAGCTGGACCAAAAATTGCGTCAATGGACTCTCTTAACCCCTGGTAGTGCTCAGGGTACGAGGAGATCGTCCACAGCCTTCTTCTGGAACTACCTCCGCCATTTACAGGCAGCATAAGCTTTGAGCAAGAAGAAAGCTAATTCATGTAATTTTTATTACAAGAGATATTTATATTTTAAAATTAATAAAAATTAAGCTAATAGAAAATAAATATATTGCAAATCAAATGAAATAGAAACTCTTATATGATAAATAAATCAAAATATCTAATCAATTTATTAAATACACATGAATTTTATAATGGTTTATTAATTTAAACATAGAATAGGATATGCATAAAATGTCCGGTGACTAGCGAACTGTCCTCACCGTGGCGAGTGTCCTTATGTATATCCGGACGTAGTTTTTTTTTTGGTGCAAGGAATACTTGTAGTCTCGTTTCCTGCTCGGTTTGGCTTCAGGCCGCAGCAAGGTCCCCAAACTCGAAAACAGTCCAAGAGAGGACTGGTCGGTGACGTCACCATTATATTTGTTTCATTGAGGTTCCAGCAAAATCTGGTTTTTTCCAAATCAGGAGGGAAAATGCCTATACTAAGAAGCCAGGAGTTTTGGCCCGGACTCAGCTGCCTTGAGCGAACCCACCCACAGCGTTCGCTGCGGAAATCACGGTGTTTCAAGAAGCGATGTGTATAAATACCCATCGTTAATCTAATCTAAACATAGAATAGCTTAAAGCTATACTATAAATACCCACGAATTAAGCCCTTGATTTACTAGCTTTTTTCCAAAGAATTAAAAATCCAATAAACCTATACCCGATCCCCAGCAAAACTACATAAATAAAGCACAGCCAAATCTCCCCTGTGAATTTCATATCATTTAACGGATCACATCGATAGCAATTAGTGCAGGTCTTGCAATCCATATGCAAATCAGTGTACTCATTAATGCACAGCCCTTCAATATCAAATCTCATTGGCTAAATAAATATTACAGATAAATATTGTATCCAGAAAAATGACTTGGGATAGCTTTCAACATTTGTGACGACTCCTGTATACATCTCTAGTGGTGTCAGGAAAAGTGGGGTTATTGCGATTGCTAAATGCTCTGTTTTACACATAGAGCCAATAATATAGCCAATCCCTGCTGAGCTTCATTGCATAAGGACAAGGCCCAAAACGAAAATTCAAAACTTGCTTGCATCGGTGTTATTGCACCCAACTGTCCAATATATCATCAAACAATAAAATATTAAGGCTAGCAGCTGCGTTGGGGTTTCTGCAATGGACTTTGCCATATTATACGGGAATACACCATACAATCTCTGTTTGGTTTCTTTTAAAAACAAAGGAGTTTCACTTGGAAAAACTAAAGCTGCATTTTGAGCAGAATAAAAAGAAACTATAAACATTGATAAAAACTGTATAATGGTTCGGGAATATACCGATTCATAGTCTGTGCCAAGATTTGGGAATAGTATATCTACAAGTATCGCTATCCCTAAATACTCAATATACAAAATCCAGCTATAAAGTGGATTTCTTCTTGAATTAATCCATGACCTCCTCAGTAGAACCCAGAATTGTTTAAAAGATCCAGAGGGTTTCGAAATGTGCCGGTTTTCCAAAGGGGTCAATTCTTCACTCCCCCCTTTAAATTGGAACAAAAAATTTTGTTCCAATTTAAAGGTGGGTTAGAAAATTATTTTATAATAAAATTTTATTATAAAAATTGAATTTTTCCTGATTTAATCTACAAAAATATGGAAATTTTACCTATATTTTGTTCCAATTTAAAGGGTGGGAGTCAGATAATTCTGGGTTTTCATTTTCATTTTCTAGCTTTGAGTTGTATGAGGAAACTAATGTTTCTATAGTTTCGGTTTCTTCTTGTGTAGGATGTTTTCTGTCAACTACATGGAGCAATCTCATGTAATAGTCAGCAGGGTTCATCAGCCTTGGGCACTTATAGCCGATTTTTGAAAAATATTTTCTTGAGTCTTTTGCTCTACCTTGATATACGATGTGGCCTTCACTGACTCCTCCCTTTAAATTGGAACAAAACATTCTTCTCCAATTTAAAGGAGGATTAATATTTTTGCAAAAAAAAATAAAATAGTTTTGAACTTTAAATTTATTTTTATACAGAATTAATTCAAAAAATTCATAGATTCAGTGTTAACTATTTAAATAATATTCTACTTGCACTTTTCCCATTATATTAACTGAAAACTAATTTAATTTTTACCTTTAAAAATTTTCTTATTTGGCTAAAGCGCTCAAAACATGTAAATTTTACCTATATTTTGTTCCAATTTAAAGAAGGGGAGTGAGTAAAACCAACTTATCAAATTTATTGAAGACATTGGAGCTTGGCTGATGGATTGTGGACACAAATAAAATGGCGACGACACCGACCCGTCCTCTCCCGGAACTGAGGCGAGATTGGGGACCTTGCTGCGGCCTGAAGCCAATCCGCCCAGGGAAAGGTCTGGAATGGGTACTGGTAGTTTGTGTCCGGCTAGGTTTCCCTCCCAGTCCAGCAACGACGATCCTAGGGTCGTCCCGATAGGACACGGGGCAAAAAGGGTTTTTCCTGTAGGGACCGCTAGTGCCAATTTGGAGGGCATGGCAGGAGCCGACAAGAGCTAAGGAGTTAATCCTTAGCTCTAACCCTAGTCTGGCGACGTGAAGCACGGTGGCCCAGTCCGCCTACTTCCGGGATAGCATGACCAAGCCCCATGACCGGAAGGAGCTGAGTGGTAGCCTGTGGCACTTAGGTGCACACTGGGAGCAGGGCAAGGAAAGCAAGATGGGAGCAGGGCATGGAAAGCAAGAGAGGCGTCCAAAAGGCGGAAGAAAAGGACCTTCGGTCCTGGCAGGGAGCTACTCTATAATTTTAACTAAGACTAAGACTAAGACTAGGCTGATGGATTGTGGAAATTATTGTCCTTCCTTTTCTAGCCTGCTCTATAAGCAAATCAATCACAATTTCTGCTGTAAAACTGTCAAGCCCTGAAGTTGGTTCGTCCAATATAAGAATAAGTGGCTCCGAAATAAGTTCCATTCCTATGCAAACTCTTTTCCTTTCACCTCCAGAGAGACCTTTTTTCATTGCATTTCCCACGATATTATCGGCAACTTTCATTAGTTTTAAATCATTGAGAATTTTTTCGACCCTCTCTGCATGCTGTTCGTGCGTTCCTGGCAATCTCAATTTTGATGAAAAAAGCATAGACTCTCGAGGTGTTAAAAAAGGAAGTAAAATATCTTCTTGGGTCACATAGGCTGAATAGTACTCAAAGTTAAAGTCTTTGATATTTGTGCCATTAGCAGTTATTGTGCCATATATTTTTGCTTCTCCAGTATTTTGTAGTCTTCCCGACAAAACATTCAACAGGGTGGTTTTGCCAGCTCCTGATGAGCCCATTAAAACGAGGAGTTCGCCAGGGTTCGCAGTGCCTGAGACACTTTTTAAAATGTTGATTTCGTCTTTGTCTTTTGATATGACGTAGCTTACATTTTCCCACTCTAGCTTAACCTTGGTTCCTTCTTCTTCATTTCCAGAAACGGTAGGTAGATGTCTCCTTCTGGGAGTATCAGTGTTTTTATCACCTGCATCTTTCCTTGGTGAGTCTAAAATATCGTATTCACTTGTAGGACTTTCAAGAGGACGATCTGTGATAATCATTATGATGATTAAATGGATATTTTAGTATTTATGCAAAAAAAATTGAATTAAAATATTATTTTGTGTATTCATCGATAAGTAGCGATAATTTGATGCTAAAGTGAATAATAAAATATTTAATATAATTTCTTAGTTGGTGAGCAAATAAAGAATAGAAAATATTATAGAAATCAATAAGCTAAATCGAAAGCACTTGGTTTACTGATTTTAAACAAATTAATTCCCTTTATAGCTATTATTTTATCAAATATCTGAGAAATTTCAATTCAGCGAAGATATTTTTATTAGGCTTTCCATTCTTATTATATTTTAATTTTATTAGCTCATACTGAACTCAACTTTTAAAGGTAAATGATCTGAAGGATATTCACTATTTGGCAACGCTCCTTCCTTAGTAGCAACCTCTTCATTCGGGATCATCAAAATTCTCTTTGGCTTAAGCTCAAACGTATGAAAAACGTAATCTATACAACCATTAAAATTCAAGGTAAAGTTGCTGAACTTTGGATGTGCCTTACCGTCATATCTTTCATATGCAGACCTAAACTTAAACCTAACTTAACTTATTAACCATGACGTTTAACGTCTCCTACGGGATTGCTCTTCCAGGACTACCACCACGCTCTCGTCGCTCGGGGCCCACCAGTTGCTGGGACAGCTGGCTTTGATCTCCAACGTGCGCCTCCTGCACGATGTTCCGGCTTCGACGGCTCATGAATGAGCTACTTTCTCTGTAACGAAGGCTGTCTGCTAGGAAATTTCCAAAAAATGGAATTTCTGGCCGACTTTCGGCAAAAAGGAAAACTTGTAGCCCAGGGCGAAACTCCCGGTTTCTCGCTAGGGACTTGCCCGGATGGCCTAGGAATTACCTGTAGGCACTGCTGGGCTTCCCTTTCCAACTCCAAGCCTCCTTTTCCTTCGAGGTAAAAATCCTAACCTGAGAACGGACTAGGATCAGGCTCTGCACACTGCCAGAATTGCTTACCTGATATTGCTGTCCATCTCTAGCTAGGCAAAACCTTGCCGGATATAATTAAATAGGGCTCGAAACTGTCTGGCCGAGAGGCCAGACTCAAGTTGAGACGCCATATTTAATTATGACCTAAACTTAAACCACGGCTTTATCCTCAAAGATTCGATTTCTAAGTCAATTTCTTTATTCCCAGTTGGTTTCCAAGGCTTCCCATAAAATAAATTCAAAACATTGCTAAAAGGCATCGAATTAAAATCCCCACAAATGACAACTGGACATTGATATTTATTTTTCATTTTTATCACTTCATCAATCAGCATTGCAGCCTGCGCATATTTCACATATTCCAGCTTCGGGTCCCAATATAAATGTGTGCATGCGATTACTATCAATTTTTTGCTTTGCCTTTCTTCAAACACACTCACAAACCCAACATTGTCTTTTTTATAGTTAATATTTGTGTCACATTTTCAATGAGAATTATAATCAATTCTTTTGGTTTCTATTTGATGGTATTTTTTCCACTTCCATGCGAGGACTAAGCCGTCTCTTGCTTTCATTGAGCTTCTTTCGATAAAATTACTTCTATATTCTATTGAGGATAAAAAAGACTCAAATTCGGGATATTTGTCAACCTCTTCTAGGGCTATGAAGTCTGAGTCAAGCTCTTTTAGAAAACTTTGGATAAGAGGAAATCTATAGTTGAAGTCGAGATAGGAGGGTTTTGTGTAGTAGTGGAAATGAGTGAACATGTCGGCTAGGGTATTGAAAGTTGTTATAGAAAAGGCAGAAGGCTCATTATTATCATCAAAGGTCTTATAAGAAAATCGCTTTGTTTGGGGACTTTCTGGGGATTTTTTAGAGAATCAGCTGTACAATAATAGAGCTATAAAAACTCCTGATATGAGATAATATCACATTTTATTAGTCTAAATAAATAAAATAAATCATGAAGACAAGTCACCAACACAAGCGGCCCTATCTGATTACAGAAACTTTTGATTTCCCGAACTTGCCTATTGATTTGTGCTCTAAATCTCTTTGAGAGCTGTGGCCAAGCAAGAACCAATTTTTTTGCAAAGGCAAAATCATGATTGGCTCTTCACAAGATAACTTGCCTTTTATTCTCACCTTAACCTTACTTACTATAGTCCCTATCAGCTTTTTTGTATTTATTTGTAGATATCTATGATATAATGTCACAATATCAATCCCTATTCTTTCAGGAATTTTCTATTTTGGAAGCATAGTATTTTTCTTACTTACATCTTTTTCAGACCCAGGAATTATCCCAAGGAAAAAAGTTTTTCAAGCCCTCGGCGACGTCCCCAAAGAATTCACCGCCGAAGTGTTTTTCACTGAGTTTGGGCACCTTCACAAGTTTTGTGCCACTTGTGAAATATACCGTCCGCCTCGCTCTCATCATTGTGCGAAATGCGATAACTGTGTAGAGGTGTTTGACCATCACTGTCCATATGTAAATAACTGTATTGGCTTGCGAAATTATATATATTTCATGATGTTTGTGATGAATTTGCTATTTTTGGGGATGATCGATATATCAGGATTTATGATTTTTTTATTCTATAACGCAGGGGATGGTAATTTTGAATATAATAAGCGGTCACTAATAGAACAAAAAGAAGTGATTGCTACAATTGTCGCAATTTTGACTATAATTTCGTTTGCTTTTACTCTCTTTGTAGGCATTTTGTGCCTTTTTCATTGCTCTCTGTGTGCTTCCGGTGAAACCACAAAAGAGAGGCTCAAAGGAGAAGCATCAGCCAAAAAATGCGGATTCTGCAGGTATAAGAAAAGCTGGTTTAACAAAAGGATGAAGCTAAATGACGCACAAATAAAAATTTTGATGGCAAAAAGTACGACTACTTTTGAAATAGAGCTAAATGATAGCAGTAAATCTCCTATTGATATAATTTAATAAATAATGGCATTAAAGAAAGAGCTGTCCACACTTTTTAGCCTTTTAACGTCTAAAGCTCAGCTTCTCCCAGTCAAAACGAAAACTAGGGCTTTAAAAGATATCCAAACGATTTTTAAAGACTACGAAACAATAGAAAATGCAGCAATTCTGGAAGAGATCAAGACTAGAGCTAATAATAAGCTGATAATTATGGAAATGTCAGTCCCAGACGAGCCTGAAGAAAAGAAAACTACATTTGAAATCCCTGGGGTCAAAAAGTTCCACGTAAAGGACGGAAAAGTAGTAGAAGGAGAAGCCCCACAGAAGCATGCGACTGATTTTTCTAATTGATACGCAGGAAATGTTGACCCCAGTGACCTAAAAAGACACAAAGAACTGAGAGATAGGATGTGCTACTTTGGGCCGTTTTGGGAAGGACGCAAAAGAAATCCAAGCATCCTTGATGAGCCTGCTGGGGTTTACCCAAAAATGGAAAAAGAAGAAAAACCTCCAAGAGACATAGAAATGGAAGAAAATAATTTTGAGCTGGTTAAACGATAAATGCTACTTAATTTCGTTAATTACATCGTTTTTTAATGCATATTCCATAAACTTTTTCATTGGGTCTTCTCTGTACCTAAAATTTTCATTGAATTCTTTGTATTCTTTTTCTTTTTGCCTGAAAGCTTTTATTGGCTTGCTGCCTGGAAGAGACTCGAAGTAGATTTTTCTTATGATTTTTCCGGCTGGGGTGTCTTGAAGTCCAAGGCGATAGTAAAAGGTTTCTTCATAAAAAAGCTCTAAAGTGGTAAAACTTATGCTAAATGTAAGCCCGCCAGCTAAGAATTTGCCTAGAAACCCTTCTTTTCGAAATATATAGATTGCAGAGAAAGTAGATAGTAAAGCAATAATAGAGGATCTGTAGAGATCATATTCCAGTTCTTCAGATAGGTTTTTTTGCTTAAGTTCTTTATAGATTCGTCTTCTGACGAGCATTGCTTCATGGAATGAAAGGATCCTTTTAAATAATTTTCCTTTAAGTGGGGTTCTATCTTCCATTGCAAATTAATTTCTTTATCTATTATATGAAAATTTACTATAATTTTCGATCCCCTTATTAAATTCTAAGTTGCTTGATTCCTCATTATACTAATAGTTTCAATTAACTAAATATCTAAGTAATATGGAAGACCAATCTGAAATCCTAGCTAAAATCCAAGCCCGATTTCCAAGGGCTGCTGAAGGCATCCAAAGTGGGAAATGCCACCACTGTGGAGCTAATAAAATCGTAATCGGCTGCTTCCCTCCTGAAGGCTGCGATATTCGCTACTGTGAGCACTGTTTAAAAGGCCAATACCACGAAGACGTCGTAACAAAACTTGAGCAGCTAACCTCCTGGATATGTCCCTACAAACAAGGAAAATGCAGTTGCACTGCATGTGCAGTTAAGCACCTACGTGTTTATTACTCAGAAAAATCAGATGATCTCATTCAAAGCGCTTTAGATTACAATGCTCAATTGCTGCTGCAGCTTAACCACAATAGGGCACTGATGACTAAGCAGGATACAGACTTGTGTATGAAAATTTTATACGAAAACTTGAAGCATTTGTCGAAGCTGGCTGATTTGCATAAAAAAGAGGAGAGAGGACAAACTTAAATTAATAGCAATGGAAATTATAGTTTATATATAATTAATATAAAATGCTGAGCAGGTTTGAGCCGACTGCATTGAGGACTTTTATTATTACGACACTCAGCATCATTGTGTTCCCAGTCATGACTTATTATATTGCGAGCTGTAATGGTTAAGCAGATCTTACAAGTGATTTTTTGCCTTCAAATCAGATCATAATAAGCGGGTTTTCTGCTGTTTTTGCCGTGCATATTGTGATTGGCTGCTTTCTTTTTAAAGTTTACAAAGACGAAATAGTTAAAAATAAATAGCTTATGATTGTGAGGAATCTTTTTGATTTAAACATTTTTTGATAAAATGGGCTGTCATTGTTCATCTTCTTTTAATAGCAGCTGCATTAAAATTAGCAAATAAATTGAGTATCTTGATAGCATATGTCTTGATAAAATGTTGCACCTTTAATATATTAAAAACTTGATCTAGTAATTATTGAAGAGCCAAAAATACGATATCGCTTGAGCTTCCTTATGGATCATGCAAGCCCAAACTCCACTGGCTCACTGACTAATTGGGGAGTTTCTTTGCTTAGCCAACTCCACAACTTTAAATTTGGCAAATCTGCGATATATTGCAGATTTGTCAAATTGAGAGGTGATTCATCAACTGGGCACCTTGAAGAATCAATTCAGGGTGATGGAGTGGAGTTGAAGCAGAGAAAAATTACGGATTGACTTAAAAATGATCCATAAGGATCGTTAGGTGGCTATGGCCGTTAGATAATATGATGATTCATCAATTGGAGAGCTAGGCAAGCTCTCAAATTGGTTACCGAGTTGAAGGCCTAAGCGATTAATAAGGACGCTCAAGCTATAATTATATCGATATGCTTAAACTTTGTCTCATAAAATATTTTATATTGTAGCTTGTAACTGTCCATATTTTAATGAATAATTTTCTAACTATAGCTAATATGTTTGGCTTAAAAGCCATCAAAATTATAATTTTAATACTTAAGTTTATGAATATCATTTTAATGGAGAAAAGAGTACCATAATGATAAAGCATTTTCATTAACGAGGTCAAAATTTCAGCCTCAATAGATTTCATTATTTTAATAATTTTTGATTAATATTAGGATTTGATAAGGCCGGATCGTAACTAATAAATTATGGGCGATATCTTTAAACTTGTAATCGAAGCTCTTTCAGGTTCCCCAGATCAGCCAGACACACTCAATCAGCAACTATATGAACTAGACCAATTTCTTAAGGGGTCTGATGAATTTACAATAAATGCAGTCCGAGAATTATCTGGAACATTAGTCCTTCAAGGAGTCATTCCTCAAGATGATTCTGAAAAGCTATTTCATTATTTAGACTCAATTAAAGCCAGAGAAAACCCTCCAATCCCTAACTTCCCCTGTTCATATAGGTAAATTAATTAGAAAAGTCTTACTTTATGAGAAATTTATCATTTTTATTTATATGGCCAACAATTATTTATAATAAATTTTAGTAATTCTATTAATTTTTTTATTCGAAAATATAAAATTTTATAGAATTCCTATGAATTTTTGATTTTTTTGGGAAAATTAATTGACACCCTATAGGGTTAAGCTCCAATATCTCCAAGGTCCAGTTTCCCACTACAAAGCAAAAAACGCGGCTAAGCTGCTATCTTCTTTGCAAAAATTGCAGATTATAAGGCTTAGCAACATCTGTTTTGCGTTTCATCAGCTTTTCACTTATAGTAATAAATTAAAGGTAAACGAAATCGAAAGAAATCATAAAACAGCTTGCAGATTTCTAGCTCTCGGCAAATTGATCAAAAATAAGAAAAATCTCATTTATAAAGCTTTTGATATATGGAGACGTGCATGCATTGCCAAAAGAAAGGAGGAATCAGATAAAATTCTAAATTCGGTCTTTGGTAAGCAGGCCACAATATTTAAATCATATTTCAGTCACTGGGCAAGAAAATCAGCAAGATTATCTTATACTCCAAACCCAGATTTAATTATGTATAAACTCAAATCACGACCTATAAGAGCAACTGATATCCCAGTAAAGAAAAAATGCTGCCTATGCTGTTGCTGCTAAGGATTTTTTTAAAAATTTAGAAATAAAAAACAAATTCCATCCTGTAAAATATTTTGCTTGCCCAGGCGTAAGCAGAAACAATTAATTAAAAATAAATCTAAAAAAAATTGTATATTAAAATGGAAAGCGACTCAGCAAGATCAAAAAGAATGGCATCTCTAGCGAGATTGAGAAGCTCGAACGAGGAATCATCTCAGGTTGCTAGAAGCGTTGTGAGCTTTGGATATTCTGAAGACCAAAACAGAAATTACAGAGATTCTATGGAAGATCGACATAAAATTATTGATAATTTTTTAGAAAATCCTTATCAAGGATATTTTGCGATTTTTGACGGCCATGGAGGTTTTGAAGCTTCAGAATTTTGCAAAAATTTTTTTCATGATGAATTCAGGAAAAACTTATCCTTTTTGATAGAAATTGGACAATAAATATATTCAGCAACTGACGAATTTTATATAAAAATGATATTTTCAGATATTTATCTACAAATTAATTATTCCAGCGACAATATCAATTAAGAACACAATCCGAGAAGTATTTCACGACACATTCAAAAACATTGACGAAATATTTAGAGCCCGAAACTTTTTAGCATTAGGCACCACCGCTACTATTTGCTATATTCGCAAAGAAGGAGCCGAAAGAGTTTTATATACAGCTAACGTAGGAGACTCTCACGCAGTGCTAGTTAATTCTCGAGGAGTAGAAAGATTAACGACTGAAGATCGGCCTAGCAACCCTAGAGAAGTAGAAAGAATAAAGAAATCTGGAGGAATTATATCATCAGGAAGAGTAGGTGGGCAGTTGTCAATCACCAGAGCACTAGGAGACTTAGCTTAACAGAAATTATTATCGAGTAGCTCCCGATCAGCCATATCGGCTTTTCACTTCCTTGCTTCGCTTCACCTCTTGCTTGCTAATCCGATTACACGGTCTAAAGGCATGTCTTGCTCCCTCTGCATAAAGGCTTGAACTTGAAGCAGGGGTAAAGACGCTAGGTCTCCAATGGGCTGCCCCTTTCTGAAAAGTCAAAAAGCGAATTTTCTGGTTAGACTATTGTCCAGACTGAAACTTGTAGCCCAGAATTGACCAATTGTCCAAGCGAACGTCTCTTACCTTGTTTGGCTATCCCTTCCAACTTCCGAGATCCATATTCTCTTGAGGCATAACCTTACTCTTAATGTGAGCTTGCTGTCAGTCAGCCCGGCATTGCCGAACACACTCACCGCTGGCTGCTCTCCCTTCCACAAGGCCCCACTCCTATCTGGCTATAGGCATTAAGAGTGCAGAATGGATGCCACGTCATTTTATATATTAAACCTCGGAGACACCATGCTCAAAACTAGTGGATTAATAAGTGAGCCTCATCTATCAAGAAGAGTAATTGTCCCAAATGATCTTTATTTAATAATCGCTTCTGATGGGCTATGAGACTCAGTAAACGAATCTGAGCTGAGAAACATTTCAGGACGGAACTGCTTAGAAATCGCAAATGGCCTCGTCCAAAAAGCTCTTCAAGCTGGCTCAGTCGATAACACCTCTGTTATAGTTGTAAAACTGAATTAAAATTAAAGCAAAATTATTTATTAATTTGGGTTTGAAAGAAGCCTCTGTTGCTCCTGCTCCACATAAGGATTCAGAAATCTGAATAATGGCCCAGGCGTTTTTAAGGCGATTTCAAACTCCAAAAACTTTGCAGGACTTGCGTATAAATTCTTAAGCCTTGGGAGATCAAGAATATCGGCTCTTATCTTTTTTATGATTGGGTTTAAGGACTCCCCATCTTTGTATTTTTCTATTAATTTGCTAGCAACACTATGCTGGTTTAAGCTTGTGCAGGCAATAATTAACGCTGAAAAGCCAACCTGGGAAGCTTTGAAGTCCAAATGTGAGTAAAAAATCTGTGAATAGTAGCATATAATTTTAGCAGTCTCAAAAACAGACTGCGGCAATCTAAATTCTGTAGCCAAGGATAGCAAAAAATCATAGCAAGTCGTAAAATTGACCCTGAATCCTAAATGTTAATGTTAATGCTGAATATTTAAAGTATCTACTTCCAGTAGCGTGCTGACACAAGCGAATTGGGTGGACTTCCACCTCTCTGGTAACTCTGAGCCCAGGCCGAAACCCCTGGTTTCTCGGTAGTGGGTTGCCCTTTTGTGTCCGCAGGCATTTGCCGGGCACACCATTTCCAACTCAGTCCCTTCGCCCTTCGAGGCCAACTGTACCTACCCTTGCCGGTGTCGTCCACATAATGGAACCCTTTAACCGGAGGGACCGCCTTGATTCTGAGTCTAGCCTGCCTCCCCCTTTTACCAGGTCATCTCTGAGTAAAAACTCAACCACTTCCGTGATTCGGGGCAAAGCCATCGAGAGCAGCCTGAGCATCGAAATCACCCTGCTCCATTTCGGGCACCCACTGGCTAGGGGCGCTGCTGGGAAAAGGATTCACGATTAACTGCCCAATGATCAAGCCACAAATCAGCGGGTCTGTGCTTAAGCCCATCGCTTCTGGGCTCCTGATGTTGCTGGGCTATATCATTCCTCCTGAAAACCATGCCCGGATATACATGGGTTACCGTCACACGAGAGGACGGGTCGGACGTCATACGCCATTTTATGTATGTCCCTGAATCCTAAAAAATTTCAGCATTAAAAGCTCAGTGATTTTTATATCTGGATAGGTCAGTCTATTATGAGCGATTTTTTCTATTATTTGTTTTAGCCTTAGTGGGACATTGTCTTCGAATTTTGAAGCAATAAACATTGAGGTCACCCCTAAGACATGTAACATGGAGGTTTCGAGGGGTTTAATAAATACAGCGAAGAACTTGTCCATGATCTTGGTAGCTAAGAAAAAAGTCTGAGGAGTACAGAAGGTGGCGGTGACCTCTACCATTCAGTCTACCATCATGCTTCGGTTTTCTGGAGTAATTATTTGGTGGGCTAGAGGCTTGGGGATAAAGGATTGAGCCTCGGTGATTAGAAAAGTTTGAGGAATTGACTCAGAAAGGGGAAGGTTGGATATGTTTTTGATCCTAGGAATTGGAGATGAGGATCTCCTGGGAGTTCTGGACTTGCCTTTGGTTATTTTGATGATTGTTATATTTTCTTTGATTGAACCTCTCATTAAGGAGTGAGATGATGATGAGCCATGAAGCTTTCTTCTTGTTAGCATTTTATATTTATAAATTTCTCACTCGAGGATACCCATATTTGTTTGATACCGCCATTTTATATCTAAAAATCTGAAGAAGTCTGACTGTGTAGTGACATTAGTTAAAAATTTTAGTAGCTTATATTGTATTTTAGTGTTTATAAACTTCTTTGTTGAATTAATTTAATTTATTTAGACTTATACAGTCTGGAAAATAATAGATCTCGATCCCTTTAGAAATTATGCAGATCAATGCGTTTTTATTTCTACCTTATTAGATTTTCAAAATATTATCGTTTTCTTTGATTAAATAACGCTTGTCTTAAAATATTTTAATGAAAGAAAATAATAAGGGAAATATTAATTTATTTAAATTTTCACTTGCCTTAAAGTACAAAATTGAAAATTTATTAATTTATAGATCTGGTTAAAGAAGCAGAAGCATTGGACTTGAATCTATACCGATGCGTAGATTGAGTCCTCTTCCCGAATCTTGATTTACTAGGATTTGGAGTTTTTGCTCGCTCATCAATCCCAGTAAGCTCAAACAAATCAGTAAAGCGCCCTGGCTCTGTCTTTAAAGTTAACTGCAACCTGCTTTGAGTTTCCACTTTGATTGGCTTATTGTTTGCCATTTCTCTATAGTGGTTTAGCTTGCTATTTCTAGCATCATAAGCGTTCTTATAGAATCTGATTTTCCTTTCAAACCTAGATTTTTTTAGCCTTTCTGAAAACTCTTCTAACTGTTTAATTTTCTCTCTTTTTTCTTTAACTTTTTCTTTAACTCCCCGCCTCACTCTATGTGCACACAAAAAATTCTTGGTTAATTTTTTTAAATAAATTTACATTAATTGTATTTTTTCAAAGTAAAAATTATTTATATTTGAAAATTTATGTTTTTAAAATATAGCTAATTATCAAAGTTTTTTTCCTGTCTCATGGAAGGTGGGGGCTTACCCAAAAAGGATTTTTCCAAAGGTTTTGCTAATTCACAGAGGATTAAGCATTTCATTGTCATGAATTCTTTTATATCTATTTATTATGAATATTTCTGTTGATTAGTCTTTATCTTATTTTCATAAAAATTAAAGTTATTGTCTTTTATCTTAATAGGAAATATTTATTTCAAATAAGTATAGTTTTTTCTTCTTGATAAAATTTCATTGGAAAAATATCCAACAATTTATCAAAGCCATTTGACCTGCTCTTAGCCGAGTGGTCGAACAACTCAAAACATTTAGAAATTCTAAATGCCATGACTCTCCATTCTTTTTCCATTTATATATCATTAAAACGAAATATTACTTATAAGTTTTTCCAGTCTATCCATAAACCCATTCAGCGCTTGCATATCTTGTGTTCCGCTTTTTCTGAAAAATTCGATTTCTTGTCTAAGCCTTGTTTTCCAATTACTTATTTTTTCTTGAGAAATCATGACCCTTTTTTTCAGTCTTTCTTCAAATTTGTCTTTAAGCTGGGTAATTTCTTCATCCCTTCGCTGAAGCAGCTGATTAAAATATGCAGCTTCTTCAGTCATTCTTTGATTAAGCTGGTCGTTTTCTTCTTGCAGACGAAGATTGCTGATAGTTGATTTATTGGACAATTCTAAATCGTTTTCTTTATGTCTGACAAGTTCTGCGTTAATTTTTTTGCGCTCGATTATAGATTGGTCAAGAGTTATGCTCAAATCATTTACTTTGCCTTCTAGCTCATATATGACGTCTTGGAGCTTTTTACGGTCTTGATTTAAGACGTCAAGCTCTTCTTCTTTTATGGAGAGTAGTTTAATATAGTGGTCTTTTGACCTTTGGGCTTCAATTCGGAAGCTTTCCATGTCAAATTCTCGTGTGAGGGTGTCTTTTTCAAGCATTTTTTCATGGTCGTGCTTTATTTCTTCGATTTGTTTGAGGTAGTCTTGCTCCTTTTGGAAAAGCTCAGACCTTAAAGTTTCCTTTAAAATTTCTACAGAATCATATAGGCTATTAAGCTCCCTTTCTGAGTTTTCCTCAATTATCTTTATTTGCTCATCAAGTCTGAATAAAATTTTTGATTTTTCATTTATCGACTCTTCTTTCTCTTTAAGTTTTGACTTTAAATTTGAATTTTTTTCAGAAATTTCTTTAAAATTGTTTTGTAAGGCTGCTTGGGCTTCCATAATCATATTTGATTCTTGTTTAGCGAAGCTTATATCTGCTTCCATTTTCGCAATCAAATGTTCCTTTGCAAGAATTTCTTTATTCAGCTTAGAAATCTGCTTCTCTGTTTGCTGCTTTGTTTTTTCCAGCTCAAACACAAGCTCAGTCTCTTTTTCTTTTGTGATTAAAAATTTATTTTCGTACTCTTCTCTTTGAATTGCAAGATTTTTTTTTAATTCCTCAATTTTTATATTTATTTCGATATTTTCTTTTTCAAGCCTGCTGCATTTTTGTTTTTCGTTTTCAAGTTTATCAATTATTTCCTGCATTTTTTGGGCTGAAATTTGGCTGCTTTTTTCAAGATAAGTAGAGTGCTCATGGACTTGCATGTTTGCCCTTCTGATTTTTTCATAGGCTTGCTCTTTTTCAATCCTAAGCTCTGAAGCTGTTTTTTTGAGTTCTTTATTTTCGTTTATAGCTTCAGTCCATAGTCCATTAAGTTCTTCATTTTGGTTTAGCAGTTCTTCGCATTTTGCAACATATTTTTCAACAGCTTGTTTTAAACTTTTATTTTCTTCAGAATAGCTCCTAAGTTTCCCTTCAACATTGGAGACTGCTTCATTTCATTCATCAATGGAATCTTGTTTATTTTTTAATTCTCCTCTGAGCTGGTCTATAAAGTTCTGCAGCTTTGAAAGCTCAAGCTGATTATGATGTGAAAAGGCTTTTTCCTTTTCCAAATTTATTTTACAGGCGTCAAGCTCTTCATAAGCCTTTTGTTTTTTCTTTTGAAATGTGCCGAGTTCTTCTGTTTGGGATTGAATTTCGTATTTTAAAGTGTTTACTTGAAGATTCAGCTCGTCGATTTCTTCTTTGAGAAGACTGTTTTCTCGGAGAAGGTCTCGAGACTGCTTTTCTGCGTCAATTCTAAATTCTTTTTCTTGTTGAAGCTCTTGTTCAAGCGATTCTATTGTATCTTTGCATCTTAAAAGAAGAGTTTTCTTGCTTTCACTTGCAGATTCAAAATGGTTTTTCATATTTGAATTTTGATCTATTAGCGATTTTATTTCTTAAAAATAAGCTTTATAATGCCTCATTTTCTTAAATAATTATTTACTTTAATTATGGTATTATAAGACTTTTATTAATTTTTGCTATATGAGACCATATTAAAAATATCGGCTAAAATATGAAGTTTCTGGAATCAATTTTTAGCCTTAATTGAATATTAACTTATTGTTTTATAAATAAAAGATGGTCGTGGAATATTTGATGCCAGTTCTAGCATCAATGCTATTTTATTGTGGCGTCAATATTGCTCTTCAATATGTTGTTGTTCCACCACCAAAACTTACTGACAGCCAAAAGAAAAATTACATTGGAGAGCATATATCTCTTATCCATTCTATTTTTGCATCAATTCTAGCACTTAGCGTTTATATTAGTGAAAACGGAATTAACTATGATACACCAACAAATGCATCACAAATAATAGTCCTTGGACACTCTATGGGCTATTTTACGTACGATGCAATATACGCAGAGCTTTTCGGCCTTCACGACTGGGCAATGAGATTCCATCATATTTTTGTAATTTTTGGCGGCTTTCCTGCCTACTTGGCAAGCAATGGAGGCAGCCTAGGAGTTAGTAACATTTAAGCAGCTTGTTTAGTGATTACCGAACTTTCAAACCCTACAATGCAGCTTAGACTCATCTTAAAAGACCAAGGAAATACTGATAGTCTTCTATATAAAATATCTCAATTCTCATTTGCAGCAATTTTTCTTTTCAATCGGTAAGACTAACGTAGAGGCGTTATTGGGACGTTTTTAGACTATAATTCTTGGCAATACAACGTAAATATAATGCTTGCTATTAGTGTCTCTATGCTTTATGGAGTCAGCTGTTTCTGGAACTACATTATTATCTTGATGATCCTTAAAGAACTCAAAGGAAAAGGCACTACTCTTAAAGAAAGACTAATTAGCAAGTCTGTCCATATCCTGAAAAAATCTCAAACAGTTATAGTCGCCCTCATTTTTATTTGGGCTGTCTTTATGCCTCACATTTTGAAGCATTTTGGGTTTACTGCATATCACCTCAAGTATGGGAACTTCACAATAATTTAGCTTTTATTAACATTTGAATTAAATTTATTCGTACAATTTTAGGCTTTTATCACTGCTTGGCCTTCAGGCAACATGTATTTCACTTGCTTGGAAAGTCCGTTTCTAGAAAGATCGAGTTCTTTCAAATTCACATTTGATCGAATTGATCTTACTAAATGGGTAGGCATAAAAAGCCAAAGAGAGATATTGGGTATAAATTAGTATTAAAGATTTATTTTTACGTTAAAATACCTAAATTTGTAGAAAAAATAAGTTTTTTATAATCTAGCCTACTAAAACTCTTACACTTTCAAAGTCTATAGGGTTCCCAGCCAAACCAAGCCTTTTTAAGGTTTTAATTTGGCATAAGGTTTGTGACAGCAATATCAATCCCCTAGAATAAATATTATTGCTGTTTAACCTTAATTCTTCAAGGCACCTCAAAGAAAGTAGCCCCTTGCACAAAGTCGCAATTCCTTCATCCCCAAAGCGATTATTGCTCAGATTGAGGACTTTTAACGATTTCATAGTCCGAAAAAAAAGCTTCGTTAAATATTTAATACCTTCATTACAAATGGCATTTCCTTGGAGTTCTAAAACCTGCATCATAGGCATTAGTTCCAAGGAAGAATAAAGCCTCTTGATATCTTTTTTTATTTTTTAATTTGTTTTTAAAAATAAAATATTAAAATTTAAAAAAAAAATTTTTCGTGATATCTTTTGAGGTAATTTCGGTGTTATTTAATTTCAGTTCTCGTAAATTCTGGAAATTTTGCAAAACAAATTGCAGATGGTAAATTTCACGAACGTTGAGGTTATGGTAGCTTAGGTCAATTGTGGTGACTTCAAGCTCCTCTTTGGCGAAAATGGCCTCAAAGAGACCTTTAAGTTTGCCATTCATTGTGGTTTCATTAGCGTAATATGCGAGAAGAAGCTTCCGATTTGGAGACACTCCAGGAGTCTCAATTGACCTTTCTTGGGTGATGCAGGGAGCATCTAGTTTTGACGGTGAATCGAGTTTTGATAATTGTGATCGATGTCGTGTCGGAGAACAGCCCATCACTTACTTACTCCCCTCGTGAGAGAACAAAACCATTGGAAAAATTCTTTTTTTTGGGTTAACCCACTGTGAGCGAACAAAATTTTTATGAAAAAGAATTTTAGATAATTATTGTAATGAAATCTCTAGCTAATTCTATTTAATTTTAAACAGCTTGAATTTTAAATTATCAATTATAAATTAAATTAATAATATTTGCTTTCGAATTTTTATGAAATGGGATTTTTTTAAATTTCAAAAAAATTTTACTATAAAAATTATATATATAAAATCCCTCCTAATCGAACAAAATTTTTTGTTAGCTAATGGAGAACCCAGTTAATTATTTATTAATTCTAACATGCAGCATTTTCCACATGATTTCCGATCATAAGCAGAGTTGAAAAGGGTATTAAAAAACAAAATTAGGATTAATTAGTTATAGGAGTAAGGATAAAAAGTATAAATAAGAATATATCTTTAAGGGCAGCTTAATTGATTATTAGCAGCTCATGATAAATGGTTTTATTTGACACAATTTTTCAACAATAATATTGAAACAGCCAACTAATCTAGATCATTTTAGACATAGCCAATAATTTTCCTAAATAACCTAAAAATTAAATAAATTTTTATGTAAAACGTCTTTCCTATCTTAGCAAGAAGGAAAAAATTTCATTAATCATTTCAAGGAAGTTAAATTTTTCTAACTCCCCCCCTCCGTGAGTGAACAAAACCATTAGAAAATTGCTATTTTTTGCCCGAAAACCCACCCCCTCCGTGAGTGAACAAAATTTGCTTTAATAGAAAAATTTTTATGGAAAAAAATTTGATATATAAGTGATAATTATATAATAAAATCTAGAGCTGATTCTGTTTAATTTTAAACGAATTGCTTTTTAAAACATAATTTTATAAATTAAATTAATATTTGCTTTCCAATTTTTGCGAATTAGGATTTTTTTAAATTTCCAAAAAAATAATTTTTTATAAAATTTATATATAAATTTTTTTAAAAAAAAAAATTAACCCCCCTCCGTGAGTGAACAAAATTTTTTTGTTCACTCACGAAGGGGGGGGAGTAAGCAGTGTATGGGTAAATTTATTATATTAATGATATCAGAAACTGTATTTCACTGGTTATTACATAAAATTAAAAAAAAATTTGGGCATATTAGTCGAGAATATCCCTATTGATTTTTATCAGATTTTTTTGAAATCCGAAATCTCATTTTTTTGTGAATAAGCTTTATTTATTTACCTACAGCAACCTTTAATTCTCTGCTAATTTATTTAATCCCAGCAGCTTCTATGTCATAAAAATCTGCTATAGTGTCCGCACTTTACTTTTTTTTATTATGATTATTAAATTTAATTTCATAACTTTTGCATCTGAATTTATATTTATTGATTATTAAGAGCTTCTAAGCGTTCAGGAAAACTTATATATTTTTGATATTCTTCTTCAAGAGTTCTTGAAAGCATCATTAAGAGGTTAGATCTCTCTATCAGCTCAAGCTCACACTTCCCTCGATACTCTAAAAGCTGGCTTTTAATATCAGCTGTATTTCAAGCTAGTGAGCTTTGGTCCATAACCTTGCATAATCCATCAAGCTGCTTAGCCAACTCTAAATTTTCTTCATGTTTTGACTCAAGATCAGCCAATTTCCTTGTAATCTCAAATTCCTGAATTACGCTTGCACCTGATTTCTCGTCTTGTATACTATTAATAGTTTCTTGGATTTTATTTTTCAATTGTGCAGTAAAGGCTGGGACAAAAATAGAAGTCCCCGGTTGGTCAAGCACAGATGCCAACCCCCCCCACCCCCCCAGTTTGGATGTATACATCACACCCCCAACCCTGTATGGATCACACCCCCACCCCCTGTATGGATCACACCTGTAGGAAAAAAATAGCCACACCGCTGGCACACCGGTGTCACATCTGTGGCACATCTCTAGCACATATCTAGCACACCATTTTACACGATACGCACACCGCTGTCACATCTGTAGCACCTCTAAAACCCACAGTAAGCACCTCAGACACACTGTTGTCACCCGTAGGCACATAGCTGACACACCTAGACCCACTATAGGCGCAGCATAAGCACACCATGGGCACACTATACCCACCAAATAGTAAAAAATTGCAGACACATCATAAGCACACTGTAGGCACACTATAGGCACATCATCGACATATAAGCACACTATAGGCACACTATAAACACATTATAGGCACACCATGACCCACTATAGACCCACTATAAACTCATTATAGGCACACCATGACCCACTATAGACACACTCTGGCCCACTATATACACACCATGACCCACTATAAACACACTCTAGTCCACTATAGGCACACTTATGGCACCCTATGAAACACTATAGATCATTATAGCATACTATATACACAGAAGATAAAGATTATTTTTCATGAATCCAAAAGTTTAAAGAGATTAAGTTTAACTATAATAAAAATTTAAAAAATAGACGAAGAAGAAAATCGATCCGGCTATCAGGCCTACAAAAAAAGTTAAATTGGCTAATGGCAAGTCTAAGCAAGCTCCAAACTCAAAGAGCAATCAAATATTATCGCTATGCAATCAAGAAAGTATGGATTTCTTTCCTTTGAAAAAGGCGCCAATCTCAAATGAAAATACCGATTTAAATGAAAAGTTGCTTGCTGAGCTAATATCTTGGAAAGCTGATATAAATCAACCAATAAAGATCGAAGGTTCAATTATAAAGAAAGATGACAGTGAAGAAAAGAATGAAAAATTGCACTTGAATAACATTCAGAAGTTGTCGGAAGATCAAAATTCACAAAATCAGAGCCAACACCATAATAAAATCTACAGTACTTTAGCTACAGAAGCAGTAGAAGTACTTCTGTCTAATGATTTAAATAGGAGTATAAGCCAAAACTTATCTCAAGAGTTGAATATCGAAAAAATGCCTAAATACCCAAAAACAAGCAAGCCTATGTCAGATAATAGATACGCTGAAGTCTTAAAATACTTTAGCAATACTCATTATATTCCAGAAAGATTGGCTGATCCAAATATTCCTAACCAAAAGAGAAAGATCTTTGAATGAAAAAGATCAATTAATAAAAAACTATAAATACATTCCAGCAAATGTGTGTGAATTAAGTCAATCGTCCCTCTTTTATAATTTGAAAAATAGCCTAAAGAGAATCCCATACGAAGAAGAACTGAATAATATTCTAAAAACTTTTCATAAACTACTTAAATAAGCACTTGGCTGTTGAAGAAACTGTCAAGCTTATTGAAGAAAATGGATTTTATTGAGAATCTATTCGAAATGACACGAAAATAGTAATCTCATCATGTCCCGTTTGCTCGATTACCCATGCCAAGGTATTTAGTGCACCACCAGAGTTAATAATCTCAACAAAGCCACTTGAAAGAGTTCAGGTAGATCTATGAAAGATCCCAAAACAAATTGTAGAATCCCTAGTTGTACCTACTGAAAGCAAATACTTAATAAGCTTTATTGACCACTTTTCAAAGTATATAAAACTCTATAAAATAGCAAATAAAAAGGCAGTTACAACAGCACAACAACTAGAAAAATATATGCACGACATGCAAAAAAACCCCGCAAATCATTCAAACAGATAATGGAACAGAGTTTAAGGGTGAATTTGAAAACTCGATAAAGCAAAGCAACATTCAATTAATCCTAGGCCATATCATCCTCAAAGCCAAGGTTGCGTTGAAAGAGCCAATAAAACTATTTGGACAAGCTTGAGAAAATCTTTTATAAAATATAGTTTGTCAATGGATCAATATTTTAACCTGGATCTAGCAATTGATTACTTTATGACTTATTATAACAAGCAAAAAGTGCACAAAACAACTGGCTTTAGACCAGAAATCTTGTTTTTTGAAACTAATGAGCAGGTTTTTTTAAGTGTTGTAGAGAATGTAAAAAAAAAAAAGCATGAGAGAGAAATTGAAAAGTTTAATCAAAAGATAGAAAACAATGGAATATATTTTATGGATTACTTAACAAATCAATCAGAGTTCAAGATGGAGAAATACTTTATAGAAGAACTGCAGGCATAGAAGATCTATTTCTAATTCCAGTTATTGTTCATGGTCCTCCAGAAAGAGGCTTCTTCAAGATTTCAATGCATGGATCATTTAAGCACGATTTTCCTCAGCCTTTTTATCAAGCTGAATGCATTTGTTTAAAAAAGATTAAGAAGGAGTCTTATGATGAGCTCTTAAAAAATATTATTTCAGCATAATTTTATTAGATTTTATTAGATTTTTTAATTTTAATTTTAATTTTAAGTTTAATTTTAATTATATAAAAAGCCTTACTCCTCTCTTTATTTTGCAAAAATAATACTCTTAATATTTTCATAATTTCTTAAAATTTCATTATTTTCTTTATCATTCAATAATAATTTTTAAATAATCAATAATAATAATCGATACATATTCAATAATTCTTTCATTACTTCATTCAATAATTTCTAATCCAATACAAGATTTTTTTAATTAATTTATTAATTCTTCAGTTAATTTGAAAAATCCAGGTTTTAATTTTGGTCTATGTTTTAGGTGGATGGTGCCATAAGTGGGCCAGAGTGTGTCTATAGTGGGTCATGGTGTGCCTATAATGAGTTTATAGTGGGTCTATAGTGGGTCATGGTGTGCCTATAATGTGTTTATAGTGTGCCTATAGTGTGCTTATATGTCGATGATGTGCCTATAGTGTGCCTACAGTGTGCTTATGATGTGTCTGCAATTTTTTACTATTTGGTGGGTATAGTGTGCCCATGGTGTGCTTATGCTGCGCCTATAGTGGGTCTAGGTGTGTCAGCTATGTGCCTACGGGTGACAACAGTGTGTCTGAGGTGCTTACTGTGGGTTTTAGAGGTGCTACAGATGTGACAGCGGTGTGCGTATCGTGTAAAATGGTGTGCTAGATATGTACTAGAGATGTGCCACAGATGTGACACCGGTGTGCCAGCGGTGTGGCTATTTTTTTCCTACACACCCCCACCCCCTCAGATAGTATGTATGGATCACACCCCCACCCCCCTTGCATCTATGGATCCCACCCACACCCCCATTCCATTAATAGATGGCACCCCCACCCCCACCCCCCACCCTCCTATATAATGTAAACTGTATTAAAGGCAAATAAAACGTATTAATTGCTCACAGCATAAAAAATTCAAAGTCAAGGGATGATAAAAAAAATCGGATACAGTTTGCTAGCGAGGAAGCATATTTTCAATGAACCTTCAAGCACATACCTCGTGTTTTAAATCATATAAAGGTCAAAAAATTTCCAAAGAATGCAGGCTAGCTCCCCCGCCATTTAATAACGAACAAAACAGTCATTTTTTTTTTCCTAAAAATTTTCCTTAGGCCCATTTAATACCGAACAAAAAATTTATATAAGCTAATTTAGTCTTTACAGTTTACTAAATTTTAAGTAGTTAAAGTAAGATAAAGACAAGCATAATCGAGCAAAGAATAATAAATAAGAGCTAATAGTGGCATAATCTTAAGATTGTGCTTTACTCCCCCCTCCGTAAGAGAACAAAAAAATCTCGTTTGCTGACGAAGGAGATAATTTTTTTTTAAAAAATTTATATATAAATTTATAGAAATATTATTTTTACGAAATTTAAAAAAATCCTAATTCGCAAAAATTTGAAAGCAAATATTAATTGAATTTGTAAAATTTATGTTTTAAAACGCAATTTGTTTAAAATTAAAAAGAATTAGGCAGAGATTTCATTATAATAATTATCGCTTATATATCAAACTTTTTTCCATAAAAAATTTTTCTATTAAAAAAAATTTTTGTTTGCTCACGAAGAGTGAGGGACTTTTCTAATGGTTTTGTTCGCTCACGGAGGGAGGAGTTAGCAATAGTTATTTTTTCGCATGAATTTAGGCGCTTTCTCTTTATGTTGCCATCATTTGACTTTTTTATTATTAACCCTTTATTGAAATTTTTATATAAAAAATCATAGATATTTAATATAAATTTTATATATTTTTTTTTCCCAAGAATTTTATAAGTTAGACCCATTTAATAACGAACTAAAAAAGTGTTCGTTATTAAATGGGGGGAGTAAAAGACTTTATAGAGATATCAAAATATTTTTTGAGTCATTTATTGATTCCTTTCTATGTAGCAAGTTTTTTGCAATTATTTTATTTTAAATATATTACTAATATATTGGCTATATCAGTCTATGCTAAATATACTTATGATCATTAATATTTATTTATGAATCTATTTATGAATCCATTTATGAATTAACTAAAATTTTATTGTATGTCCTATTTGTAAGATTTTATACTTATATGTTTACCTATATGATAGAGGGGGTGGAGGGGGTGGGATCTATTAACATAGGGGGTGGGGGTGGGATCCATATATATTAGGGGGTGGAGGGGTTGGCATCCGTGCTTGACCACCCGGTTTTTCCCACACCATCACGATTTTTCTAAATTCCTCAACAAATTGTTCACTTTTATATTCGATCATGGCTTGCAATATATCGTCAATTATAGCAGTGAACTCTTTTAAGTACTCTTCACTTCTGGTTTCTCGAGAACTTTTCATTAGAACGTCATTCATGACAAATAGCAATGCAAGCTTCTTTTTCTCTTCAGAAAAATTTCGAAATTCACGAAGCCATACTGAAACTAGATGCTTAGCCGCTGTTGTTTGATGGGAAATCATCACTGATGAGATTTCAAAAATTTTATCTTTAGCGGTGGTCAGGCTGTGTAGTGACTCCAAAAATTGCGCTTCCGCGACTTCCATTTATTAGAAATTAAATTAATATTTCCTAGGAGACTTTGGTGTCACTTCTTGGACAAACTCAGAATAGCTCACCCTTCCGTCCTTATTTTTATCATATCTCTGCATAAGAGCTTCTAAATCTTTTCTATTAACAAAAATATTGTGATCTTCTAAAATGTCCTTAAATTCATCAATCGTAATATACCCATTTCTATCCCTGTCGATAGCCTGAAAAGCTTCATGCATATTAAATTCAGGCCTTCTTGACAATCTTTGTCTCAAACTTTCTGCAACCCTTTCAGCATCTAAATGAAGCCTAAGGACATCAATAAACAAAGAAGTGGTGTCACGGGAAAACACTCGTCGACGCTGGGCAAAACTTACGTTATAAGGCTGCCGATTCCGCAAAAGTCTTGAGTAGTCTTCTTGTTTAGGTGTAAACATTTCTGAAAAATCAGAAAAACGCAACTGGCCGTCTTGGAGAGAAGAATAGTGACGGATTAGGAGGTATACTTCGTCACGGAGGGCGATAGGGGCCATTTCTTGGATTGCGCTTTCTACGTCTAAAGTGGTGATGGCACTTCTGTCTTAAACTTATTACAGGTTTGGCTGCTGACTATTGATAACGCAGCCACCAAGGACCTTATTGGTGCAACGTTGACAGGAGAAATTCTTTGAGTTGGGATGATTCACCTGGAGAGTTAAGGCTCAAACACCGCCTTTCCTTTCTCATGGCTTGACGCATGACATCTGTGAAGTAGAGTTCTATATCTCCGTCTCCTCCTTGCCTTTACGGCTTCAATATTGAGAGGAAATGATATGAACTTCTGCCACGTTCTGCATGTGTTAAAGATGTGTTAAAGGAAAGTTTACCCCAAAATTGGAATTTCTGGTCGAGGCAAAAAGAAAAAATTTAAAGCCCGAGGCGTATCTCTTAGTTCCGCGCTAGAGAGTTGCTCGAATGGTCTAGGCATTTCCTATAGACTTTGCTGAGCTTCCCCTTCCTGAGGGCTAGGCTCTGTGCATTATCAGAATTGATTATAGAAATTGCCCGAGGATGGCGCTATTTTGAGCCATCCTCGGGCAATTTCTATACCTAGTAGAGCTACCTATTTCGGGGTTGGCAAAAACTTGCCGAATATAATAAAATATGCGCTCAAAGACGCATGGCTGTAGGCCATATTTTAATTATGATGACGCTTCTGTCATTTAAATCGAAAATTCTGAAGGCGTCGACAAGATTGAAGTCGGGCTTGAGGCTGAGCTCGATTTTTAGCTTGTCAAGATCTCTGTTAAGTCTGATTTGTTCTTGCAGCATGCTGACTAGCTCGTTTTCTTCATAAATGCTGAATTCTGAGTAGCTTAATTTACCGTTTCTGGATCGTGATTTATTTGGTGAGGAATAATCAGATTTTTTGGCCGAAGAATGACTTCTTCTTGAGCTGCTAAATGTTTTTTCTGGGCTTCTAATTGATGAATTTTTTTCAGGACTTTGGTAAAAAAATTAATTTCTTATATATATTATTTTGCCTTTTTTAGTCCTGTAACATTTCTAGGGATCCGTCTTGAGGCACATAATCCTAATTATTTAAAATAATATTGAAATTAATCTTCATACTTCCATTTTATTTATTTTTGGTAAAAAGACACACTTTTAGATGGAGATGATCTTAAAGGTGAAGAATTTCTCAATGGTGACCGAGACTGATATAAAGAATCAGTTCGGCTTGGAGATGATCTCCGCAATGGAGAAGAGTTTCTTAATGGTGATCTTGATTGATAACTGCTTTCAATTCTGCTAGGAGATGAGCTTCTTAAAGGTGAAAATCTTAATGGGGAGCTTCTTCTAGGTGACTGATAAGTAATTTCATTACGGCTAGGCGACGATCTTCTCAATGGAGAACTTGCCCTTGGCTCATAAAAACTTTTAGAAGGTGACGATGTATAGGTGCTTCTCATTGGAGACTCCCTCAACGGTGAAGACCTTGATGGTGACCTCCTCAATGGTGAGCTTGCCCTTACTTCTGAAAATCCTGCAGAGCTCCTCAAGCTCCCCCTCACAGGTTTAGCAGGCAATAGCCCATCCACAAATTCGCTATAACTAATAATCCCATCCCCATCATTATCAATTCTCCTATAAATTGCATCAATATCTTCATCTAGCACCATAAATTCATGCCTCCTCATAAAGCTAAACAGCTCAGCTCTCTCAAACCCTGAGCCTCTCCTTACATCAATAGCCCTATACGCATCAATTAAATTAAAATCATATCTTTCAGCCAAATTTTTCCTGGAATCCTCCATATCTCTTTGTACCTGAATTTCAGTCTCAAAAAGCCTCATCAATAAATACTCCACGTCAGAAGAAACTCTTGGATAAGCTGGTCTTGCTTGTGTGAGGTCTCGTAAAAGCTGATTTGCGCTGGGGAGAGCAAGCTGGGTAAACTCACTTAAAGAAAGCCGCCCATCAGAATTGGCGTCATATTGTCTTATTAATAGCTGGCAGTCTTGTTCTGTGCAATAAACTCGGTTTCTTTCTAAAAAGCTTAAAACGTCAATAAGGGAGATGGAGCCTAGACCAGCTCGATCTAGGAATTTAAAGGCACTATATGGCTCAAATTCTCGGTTTTGGCACAGATTTTGCCGTGCAGCTTCAACTTGTTTTTCTCCCTGTGATAAAATGTAGAGCAGTTGGGCGAGTTTTCTCTCTGTTTCCAGACCTAACATTTGTAAATAATAATTAACTGTTAACGGAATAAGAAAATATGGATACTTAAACATTAAATAGTTAGCCCTATAGTCCTTGTACTCTTGCTAGTACATTTCCACACCTTTTGCAAATATGTAAAACTTCTTGATATTTATTAACTCTCATAATGGAAATTAGCCACCTCTGTGAATTATAATACAATATTTTTTATAACTATTTTTATTAGACTGAGAAAAAAATATATATTATAGGAAAAAATAGAATAAATGCCACCAAAACTTTGGCTTGCTCATAGAGGGTAAGCAATTTTACATCTCCACAGCTTCGAATAGAACTGAAAAAATACTGGATAGATTTTCATACTCCTAGAGATTGCAATCGAAAAGTTATTTCTACTGGAGTTTCACTTGAGCAGATACTACAATACATCCTATTAATATTTCCCTGACAATTTTTTTGGATTTGCGATTTTATATTTTTTTCAAATGTAAAATTTGGCGATTTTTGCTCAGTTGTTTCCGGCTCTATTATAAGCGTGCTTGCAAGGTGAGAGTTTAAGAGCGCGTTATTGGAGTTTCGTAGCTCAAATGCATAATTTGGAGTAATTGGCTCAGTAAGTTTCGAATAGTTTACTGGGTTCTTGCTTGCGTCAGAACTAAAACTGCTATAAGGAGTTGAAGATCTGATTTCGCTGTTTTGGTAATCTTAATATTTATTAATATTAAAAAAATAAATTAATAATCAATTAAATAAAAAATCATTATAAATAGGCTTATCTTTTGATAGGAGATTTATGTGATGGACATCTTTTCAGAGGCGAAGGAATTTTACACTTTTTAGTGTATCGGTCTTCATCAATAAAAGAAAACTCGCTGATGTTATCTTGGTTACAGGCTGTTTGCTTCATATTTTTAAACATTCCTTGGTAACTTTGGTTCACATTTTTAATAACCACACTTGGGCAGTGGTTACGCAGAGGAGATTCCATGCTGCGAGTGACTGAGTTATTGTTGGAATTTTTCTTGGTGTTTTTGCTGTGGGGAGGCTGATAAGGGCATTTTCCATATAAGACTTGGCATGAGTCCAGCGAGTTTTCGAGCTTGTCGAGATTTTCAAGTGTTTTTCTTAGAATTGATTTTGTGATGATTGAATTGGAGGATTCTCGCATCGCGTCAAGAAAGGAGAGTTTCAACTCATGCTCTTCGTTTTCGTGCATTGACATTTAACGAATTATTTAAATAACTTAATCCTCTGGGTTTTATAGGGATTTTAAAATAAAAAATATAATTTTTAAATAGCTTTGGCTTGGTTTTTGGTAGAAAATAGATAGAAAAAATTAGAATAACCCGGGTTTGAAAAGATGTAATTTCATCCATGACTTATAGGAGTAAAAGAATGCTAAGAGGTGTAGAGTTTTACATAAGTCACCATTTGAAAATTTGTATGAAAACTACTTGTAGTGATGGGGAATTTTTCTTATGAATTTGTAGGCATAAATTAAGGTATGCTGTAGATAGGAAAGAAAAATGAATTAATATTAAGCTTTTTAAATTCCTAACTTCCCTCCAAAAAAATCACCCTCCTCCTTAGTATGCAAAAAGATGTTTTAATATAAAATATTTTGATATAAACGAAACTAAATCTCTTGCTAATTTTATATATTTTTAATAGTTTGCTGAAGTAAAATTTAGAATTGAAAATCATTTGAATATTTTTAAATTTAATTTAAAGAATTTCCTTATTCACAAAGGGAGTAGTAAGCACAAGGAATAAATTGTTAATTCTAATTTCTAGTTTGAAAAAGAATAAAAATCTATTTTGTAATTAATGAATGAAAAAGATATAGACGCGCAAAAAATTCTTAAAATATGTTAAATTATCTAGTGATAAAATTGAGAACTTGGTGCTTTTTAATTAACACAAATATTAATCTTCCCTTATAAAAGCGTGGTTGAGATTAGATATAATGTAATAAAGTCTAGAAGTCTATTTAAAATTGATGACTTATCTTTAGGTTATTGATTTGGTTAGCCCTTAATAAGGCGAAATTGATATTTTACAATATCTTTTAGGTTTTTAATAAAGGGAATTAAAATTTCCGTTTACGCAAAGTTAGTTATACCTATAGTTCTGATTTCATTCAAACGGCAACTTTTATGAATAATAAAAATATTAATTTTTATTTTCAATTAAATAAAAAATAATATCCCTATAAAGTTGGTTAATTATTTAAAATTATATGTAAATTCATAATTTCTATTAATTTCCTTTCTCAGAATATAAGTAATACTAAATATAAGCAATAATAATGGCTAAATTTTGGTCTCTTCACAAATTTTAGCGTGGGGGTTATTACAGATTAAATAAATCTAAATTTATAATATAAAAATAATCAATTATTATCGGTTATACAAAATTAATGACGAAAACTTTGCATGGCTCAATGATTAAGATAAAAATAATACTTTTCTTCCTTTTTCGAGAAAAGAAAAAAAATTGTTTTCAAATGCTGACTACCCCTCCATTATTGAGCAAGCCATTGTTAAAATCTCTATTTTTTGATAATGACAGAACAAAAAATTTTTAATATAAAATATTTTATAAAATTATCTTATATATAAGTGATAATTATTATAACGAAATAAATTTCTATCTAATTTTTTTGTTAAAATCTTGAATAGCTGTATTCAAAAATTTGAATTTTACAAATTTTTTTCTCGAATTGGAATATTTTTAAGAAAAATTTACTACAGTAAGTGAGCAAACAAATTTTGCTCACTCAGAATGAAGAAAATGAGAGCTTTTTGTATAATAAACTTGCTAAATTTAAAGCTTCTTAAAGCCAAGCATTTCAGTTTCCGGTTATGACAATCGATTATAAATTTTCAAATTATATAAGAGAAATATTATCCTATTTATATTGAATGCAAAATCTCTACTCTTTTTTTTATATAAAAAAATGAGAATCACCCTCAGAAGTTTGAGTATAAATAATTTAGATCCCTGATGGACGATGCAATAGGAGGCAGATTTATTAAAGAATCTATCATTGGAGAAGGGAATTTTGGGACAGTTTATCGAGCTCTCGACAGCACAAATAAAAAGCCTGTTGCGGTCAAGGTCGAAAAGCCATCAATCGACATATCTCAAGTAGAGAACGAAATCAGAGTTTTAAACGCCCTACAAGGCAACAGAGGTTTCCCTCGTCTTATTGCATCAGGAACTGAAGACGGGTCAATGTACATTGCAATGCAGCTGCTCGGACCCAGTCTTGAAGAAAAATTCCAAGAAAGCAAGCACCTGTTCAGTCTTATGGTGGTTTTAAAAATCGCCGAACAAATTCTTAGCAGGATTCAAACTTTGCATAATAAGTTATTTATCCATAGAGATATTAAGCCTCGCCAATTTTTGATGAGTCCCAGCGCTGGCTCGCCCACAATCTACATGATAGACTTTGGCTTATCAAAATGCTATCAGAATGGTAAAATGGGTCTTCACATCCAATACATGGAAAATAGGCCGTTTGTAGGGACTGCTAATTATGCTTCCATCAACACACATATGGGAATCCAGCAGAGTCGTCGTGATGATTTGGAATCGTATATGTATATGCTTTCATATTTTTTAAATGGAAGTTTACCATGACTTTCCAAAGACCACAGTATCAGTGACCGAGAAATAAGGCAAATAAAAAATCGAATTTCTGTCAATGAGCTTTTTAGGAAAGGACCGCAGGAGCTTGTGCTGATGATGGCGTATATAAAAAGCATGGCTTTTGAGGATAGACCAGATTATGATTATTTGATGGGGTTAATTAAAAGGATGAAGGCTAATGTAAAAGTAGAGAAAAAAAGAGGGATCAGCACACTTAGTGTGAATACTATAGAGCAGAAGGCGAGAAAGGTTAGGAAAGCTATAACAGATCCATTTGCGGAGCAGCCAGATTTGTTTAAGACTGCGAAAAATGGGGAGAAAAATAAAAATGAGCTTTTGAATCCTGGAGATGAGGAAGAAATGAAGCCAGAGCCGAATTCTGCTGAGTGTATGACTGAGGAGACTGAAGTGTATCCAGAAATCAAGGATAGGAATATTTTAAAAACAATAAATACAAAAGAGAGGCCTCAAAGTAGGAGTCTTGACATAGATGCGATGAAAGAAACACAGAAGTGTTACATTATGTAAGGAATTAGCTATTTTTTTAATACTTTAAAAGCTAATTTTATGTGATTGATAAGATGTGTTATTATTTATATAGATTGAGAATTTAACTTTTTAATTCTCTGTCTTATATAATACCTATTGAGTAATTTTTTCTGCTATTTACGATTAATTTTAGAATTTTAATCAGATATGTATATTAAGAAAATCTAGTGCTAAGTTGTTTCAAATTTCCTTTTTATATTTAATTAATGAATTATTTCAGTATAAAATTTTTCAGTTTTCATATTTTAATCATCTCAAAATATTAAGAATTGGGTTTAATATCTTTATAATAAATAATTCCAACTAGAAGGCGATTTCTTGGTTCAATAACAACTTGAAGATATTTAGGCTTTATTTGTTCTTCGTCTTCAAGTTCGTTCGATTAGTTCATATTTCATGCAGCTTTATGGTTCTTTCATCTTCCATATCAGTGGATTATTTTAAAATCTAATAAATAGACGTACTAATTTTTATATATATATTGCCCTATGAAATATATTTGATGAATTTAAAGTTTGAGGCAATTTTAATAGACTAAGAACACAGAAATTGCTCTTAATCGAAAGAGATAAACACCAAAGGTGAGCTAATCTAAGTGCTAGCAAGATTATGCAAGGAATTTAAAAAAATGAATATAAAATTTTGCTGTTAAATTATCCATACTTAAACTCAAAATTTCCTTTTCTCATTTTTACAGTTGGCCTTTCAGCGCTTTCTCTTTATAATATTTCCTTATCTTGCTTAACACTTTTTATTCCTTAAAATACTCCGAGCTATTTTTCCTTAAATTTTGAACATTAAGAACGGCAAAGAGAATTGCCTCATCTTGTTTTCAGCAGCTTTATTACACTCATAGCTCTACAAGTTTGAAATGATATTTGAAGTTTGACCACCTCGCTCCTTTATTTTTTAAATTTGGTAAACATTAAAATTCCTATATGGCTCTATTAATAAAAATCAAATACAAAAATATGGAAGATTTTAATAAGCCTAAAGAGTACGATCCAGAGCTGGCGAAATATAATTTTATCCAATGAGACTGAAAAGCTGAATTTGGGTTTGAAGAAGACGACGGGCTGCCTGAAGATTCCACACAAGAAGAGGCAACTGTTCCATTGAAATCTTATAGTGACCTCCAAGATAAGTATTCAGCATTAAAAACTGAATTTGAAGAATACAAATCACAGCAAGAAAGCAACCGCCAAGTGGAAACCTCAGTGCTAAATCTCATGAAAAAAACATTAGAAAACACCAGAATTCAGCTAGAATCATTACAAAAGCAGCAACGACATAACATTCAGCAATTAATCCACTATAAAGAAGCTGCAGAGTCATATTATACTTTTTAAGAAAAAATAAGCTATTTTTTCTTATAATTATTGCATTTTTTATATATAAAAATAATTAGTAAAACTTAGCATTCTTTTTAAATGAAAATACTCTCATTTGTATTTAATAGATACAGCCACTTGTAAGGCCGTATCCTATTTTATATAAAAGTTAGAATGACGTCTAACCAGTAGATTTTCTATTTATTTTTAAAAAAATATATCATATGTCAGGAATTATTCCAAAAGATTTTGTATTTGTTGACATTGACGCCGAAATCATGCGAGTTGCAGAGCTAGACATCGAAGGAATTAAGCTCGATTACACCAGAAGACTCCAAGATATCGAAATTAAAAACGGGAAAGAAACAAAAGAATATCAAAAGAAACTGAAAGATTTAATTAATCTAGTCAGAGAAGAAAAAGAAAAAACAAAAAAAGCGATGGAAGCTGCAAAAAAAGCAATCGAATACGCCAAAAATATGAAACCTTCACAGGGTGGATCATCAAAAGAAGCAGAATTAACCATGAAGCTAAAAGAGCTGCTAAAAAGGTATAAACAGCTTCAGCTCGAAAACCGACAAATTTTATCGAGAAGTTCCTATATCCCGCCTGCAAATTTTCCCTCAATTTTGCCTATAATTTCCGATTTAAAATCCAAATTCGGCGACCTTAAAGATTTCATCATTTCAATCACCAAAAAAATGCCTGTTCTGCTTGTAAAACTCGCCAAAGATGAAGCCAAAAGCATAAATTCTTTAAAAAACAAAAATTACGATTCTTTATTACAAGACTACCATCACATTTTGAAAGAAAGAAAATACTTATTTAACCTTGTACAGGAGCTTAAAGGTAATATCCGAGTTTTCTGCAGAGTCCGCCCATTGCACCCTGACGAGCCTTCTAGTTTAAATTTTAACGAGCCTGACACAATTACAGTATCAAACCCTTTATTAGGACTTGTAAGGACCTGGGAGTTCGAAAAAGTGTTTACTCCCGATAAAACCCAAGAAGACGTTTTCAATGAGCTCAGCTATATGGTTACTTCTTTTTTAGATGGCTATAATGTATGTATGTTTACATATGGACAAACTGGGTCTGGGAAGACTTATACCATGGAAGGGCCTGATGAGAACCCTGGGATCATTTACAGGGCAGCTTCTTATGTGTTTCAGCAGGTAAATTCTAGGGCTTCGTCTTGAAGCACTGAGCTTTCTATATCGTTGATGGAAGTTTATAATGAAACTATTAGGGATTTATTAAATGAAGGGCAGGCCAAGCTGAAAGTCAAACAAGACAATAATCAAAGAAACCATGTCCCTGGACTTACAATAGTGCCAGTCAGGTCTATAGATGAAGTTATTGGGTATATGAAATATGGGCTTTCTGTAAGAGCTACTGGGACCACAAATATGAATAAACATTCGTCAAGATCCCATTTAATTATGACTTTATACCAAAAAGCAGTTAATTCAAAAGGGTTTAGTTTTTTTATATAAAAATTATTATTAATATTTTTTTATAAAAAATAAAAAAATTAATTCAAAAATAAACACAGAAATTTATAGCAAAATTCACCTAATTGACTTAGCTGGCTCTGAAAGACTAAATAAATCAGGAAGTGAAGGCGAGCGGCAAAAAGAAGCCCAACACATAAACTTATCATTATTTGCACTTGGAGATGTAATTTCTGCAAGGTCGCAAAAACTAGCTCATGTCCCATTTAGGAACTCTATTCTTACACACTTATTGCAAGATTCCTTATCTGGAGATTCCAAGACTCTTATGATTTTACAGATAAGTCCTGAGATGAGACATGTGGAGGAGACTGTTTGTAGCCTTAATTTTGGAGCTAAGGCGAGAGCTACTCAAATAGGAGTTGCACAAAAAAATCAAGTAAAAAATAACAGTTAATGATATGATAAATTTAAATCATGGGATCCGGCTGGCAAGGAATATTTCCGAGCTTTGTAAGATGAATAAGTCGTCGTTTGGGGACGCAAAAATTCTCGGGTTTGCTGGGTATATATAGCAGAGTCTCGGATCAGCAGTAAAAGTGGGCTTTTTTTGATAGCAGTTCTAGATGGCCTAAGAAATGCTTTATTTTCATGAGGAGAGCCTGGCTTTGATTGTTGAGGATTAAAGATACTTTTCACATTAATTACATCAGTTTTTGACTTGTTGGTTTTTATCTTAAAATGCTGAAAAAATTGGTTTGGGCCTGGGTATCGTTCCTAAATATTTTTTACAACGCTACTTTCCCTGGTATCTGAAGTAAAGTAATTTGATGAAGAATCAATTTTAAAAGATTTCCGCCTTTGCAGCATAGAAGAATGCCGAGTGGTCATAGCATGGCTTGATTGGCAAATTTTATTTACTTCAGAGTCCTGAATTGCGAAATTTTTAACCCATTGTCCATTTGCAAACATTTTTGGAGTTTCGGCTGGCTCTGTAGATGTGCAGCTGATACTCGATTCAGTTACTACTTTTATAGGCTTATTAGCTATCTCTTTATAGTTCTGATAGATTAATGTTTGAATATGCTCTGTTGATTTATACCGGTTATTTTCTTTATTTCTTTTAATCACGATCTTGTTTCCAATAGGATGGGAGTTTAGTTTAGAGTCATTTGATAAATCATCATTTCAAGCAGAAACTCTTGTTTTTGTGTGTGTATTTCATGTGAAATCTGCTAGGTCAAATACATTCGTTTTATCGCTTTCAAGGGTAAGATTCATTATTGATTTTTGTTCAAGATCTTGTGACATGTTTTATTATAAATAATAAGCTTAAAATTGATGTCTTCTAGCACAAGACCTAGCGATATGTGGCTTTCTTTAAGTATTGACGAAAGCTACCACAGTATCCCAAGCAAAGATTACGATCACACTGACCCCGAGGTTGCGGAGCTCGAAAGTCTTTCGGCCAATTTAGCCAACAAACTCGAAAGAATTAATGACAATATCAGCGACATAAAACGAAAAAAAGACAAAGCCCAGCACAAAATTGAAAGGTAACCATAAATTAGGCTTGAAGATGAAAATCACTTCCTCAGCAAAGAAAATGAAGAACTCTCAGAAGAAATCAAACAATTAGAAAGGACGCTTTATTTGTGACAGCATCAAGAACAGTTAAAATCCCCCAAACACAGATTCGGCCAAAGTTCACAATTTAATAGAGCTTCCATACAGTTATCGACGTCAATACTAAACAATTCCTCATCGATGATAAGCGAAGAAGACCCAGACGATGACTTAAGCACAGTTGAGTCAATTAAGCAGCAAATTATAGAAATGAAAAATACTTTCCAGGACCAGGCTATTGTATTGTATCAGTTGCAGGATTTTATTAATGAAACTTATGAAGACAGGATTGAGTTTCAAAAAATAGTTTTGGAGGTAGAAAATGATAAGAAAAAGGCTTCGCAGCTTATTGAGGATTATTATGTGAAAAAAGCGACCAATTTTGAATGCATGAGGTCAGAGGGGTCTTCTTTATTTGCTGGGAGTTTAGCAAGGAGCAGCATTGAAGAAGATATGACATTTGGGATGCAACTAAAACAGAATTCTTTTAAGAATGTTAATATTTTGCCGGAATTACCGAAAAAAAAGAAAAATATGTTTTGCGAATATATTAATTCGAAAAGAAAAAAGAAAATAATTAAAAACGATGCACTTAGCACGCCACAGATTGTGCCAAATAGGAACAATTAAGGTAAATTAAGGTATGTATTAAGATAATAAAAGGGAAAATGGAAAATGGCTGCTTTTCTTTCCATCATAGTTTGACAAGAATTAACGAGCTTCCGCTGCTTAATAATCCTGGGGTCTATTTTATTATAGTGTTATTTGTTATTTATGTTATTAGCATAGTAGTAGGAAACAAAGCTGATAATAAAAAGCCACTTTCAAATTTAAAAAGACGACCATCTTCTACATCAAGAAGCGATATTTATATTGCGCCGTCAGAGTTTAGGCATTTTGACGAAGATTTAAGTGAGATTAGTAGAGTAGAAAATTAAGCATTTTATTACGGCATTTTTTGAAAAATTTAATAAAAAATTAAACTAATACATGATCGGCCCACCTATTTGGAATCCAAAGCAGCTTTATAACTTAAAGCAGGAAATACAGAACGAAGCTATAAGACAAAAGCAAGAAATCCAAAGAAAACGAATCGCATTGGCATATGAAAGTTTAGAAAGAAGAAAAATCATCGAAAATATGAGCGATTCTGAAGAAATGCCTAAAAAGCAGCACAAAAGATCTAAAACCCATCAAGATTATATTCCTGATAAGTCAAAATTAGCAACTCCAGCAGTTACTTATGATTTTAATAAACAACCAAAAAATAGGGTAAGCTCTATGCAAGAAAGCTATAAAGATTCTGAGACTAGTGATTACGACGCAAAAATGTCAAGAAAATCAAAGATTTTCAGTTCTTGTGACAGCAGGTCATCTGATTATAATGAAAGGAAAAATATGCTAAAATCAGTGATGTTCCCTCTATATCTTTCCAATATAAAAGTGGACCAAAAATTAACCCAGTCAATATTAAATAAACAAAATAGCCAAAATGAGAAAAAAAAGACAAAAGAAGCAGCATTAGACGAGCTTGCAAAGATTTTGGATGAGAAAAAATTGAATAAATCGGTTAGGAATACAATAAGTGAAGTATTAAACAGCTCTGAAACTGAAGGCCCTATAGAGCATAGGGTGAAAAGCAGAAAGCAAAAACGAAAGCTTACCAAATCGTTAGACAGCTCTTTAAAAGAATGCATTAGCGCTTACAAAGGCGCTATTAATGATTATGGGCTAAATCAAGGACAATTTTATGGATTTATTCCTCCAGAATCAAAAAAAAGCAGCAACAAAAATAAACATAAAAACAAGTTAAAAGAATTTCTTCCTTTAATTGACAAAGGAAGGTTAAAAATTTTATGATAAAATGGGTGAGGTTAAATAAAGTGCACTGTCCTTTTTTAAACCCTCTCTAAAAACTTATAAAAATGACTTTAATTCAAAATGTTTTTTTGGTATGAAAAAAGTACAAAAAAAGAAGTACATATAAAAATCTATATTCTTTCAAGAGTAAGCAAAATTAACCAGATGAAGCCCAAGATGGAATTGTATAATAAACATTATATATTATATGCTAACAATGGCAAATAATATCCCTTAAATGAATGTAAGAGTTGCATAAATATACAATCATAAATTTTTGTCTTTCAAAATAATAGAATAAAACACACAATAAAATAGAAAATGATAAAAGCGACAAAGAATTAAATATAATATACTTTTTTAAATAGAGGACCCAAAATTTTAAATAAGTATAAGAAAAATGATTATGAAGTAAATAATTAAAATTGGATGAAAAATTACTAACTCCCCCCCCTCCGTGAGTGAACAAAACCATTAGAAAAATCCCTATTTTTTGCCCAAAAAACCACCCTCCGTGAGTGAACAAAAATTTTTTTAATAGTAAACATTTTTTATGGAAAAAAAAATTGATATATAAATGATAATTAAAATAATGAAATCTAGAGCTAATTCTGTTCAATTTTAAACGAATTGCTATTTAAAACATAAATTTTATAAATTAAATGAATATTTGCGTTCCAATTTTTGCGAATTAGGATTTTTTTAAATTTCGAAAAAAAATTTTTTTTATAAAATTTATATATAAAATTTTTTAAAAAAAAAAATTAAACCCCCCTCCGTGAGTGAACAAAATTTTTTTGTTCACTCACGGAGGGGGGGGGGAGTAATAAAATTTCTAATGGTGTCACTTTTGTAATTTTATATTTTATGGTGCGCTTTTTTCCTATTACTTTGAAAGACAAAATTTTTTGATTGTCACGTTCATTTTAAGCAATATTGTTTTTTATTTGTTATTATCCAAAATATACTATATAATATGCAATTCTATCTTTATCTGTGTTTAAATTTGCTCACTATTGAAAGGATATAGGATTTTATATGTCCTTTATTCCGAAAAATTCAAAAAAGTACCATTTGCACTTTTTTCAGAGAAAAACAACATTCTTGAAATCACAGTCATTTTTATAGGTTTTATTGCCCTCATAAAATAGCAATTTTTTATTATTGAATTTCAAATATAATAAAAATGTATAATTTATATGAAAAATAGCCAAAAATCCAATTTATTTGGTGAAAAACGATTTAAGATTGACTTATACTCAAGAAACTCAGATCCTCAAACTCTCTCAAATTTTCTATCATTCCACAATTTTAGTGGAAAAAAAGTAGATATAATATGATATAACTTTAAAAGACCTGCCCCCGAGAATAATGTCTTGGATTCTTTTAACTATTCAAAAAGCAATCGTTCCTGAATAATTGAACTTGCCAAAAATTTCAAAATTATTTCTTCAGGGGCCACTTCTTGAGGGTCAAATGCTGTATTTTTTGAAGATTTCGTGTATATGTTTGGTGGAGGTTATAATGGGCGTACTGAAAGGAAAGCGAAAAGATTAGATTTAGTCAAAAATAAATTGGAAACTTTGATGCCGATTCCTGAGCCTTCTAAATATTGCTCCTGTGTAGTTTTTTGTAATAAAATTCTTATATCAGGCCAATATTTTGAAGATTTGTTTTTATATGATAAACTGCATAATATTATTTATTCTTTTTAATTATTTGGATTTTGCTTTAAACCAATATTTGGATTTAACCCTTAAACAATATAGAGCAGCATACAATAATTGATACTTATCATGCTTTACTCCTAGGAGTAATAAAAAATTCACCAAAAATCGTTTGCACAGGAAACAGCCGAGGGTATATTTTTGATACATGAGGCTATTACTACGAAAGTAACCAAAATGATGAATATGCCTGGAATAGTCTTGGGCATACTTTTATTATTTCTGAGTATACTTGTCTTCATCTATGTAAAGTTTATGGTTGAAACTCTATTTATTTGCTTGCTAATTCTAGTATTTATCGTTTTGATTTATCACAAAACGAACTTGTGAAGCTTGAATATAAGGATAATATTTAAATAAAATAGTCATGCTACTGGGAAAGTTTTGTATTTTAAATAAATAATTTATTAGATTTTTATGATTTAATTATCATTTTAAATAATAATTTAGATTTATATGGAAAATAATTTAGAAGATTTTGATTTCGAGCTCCCAGAAGATATTGACAATGTTTTGCTTAATTTGGCTGTGCAGGATGAAGAAAACTATAAAGAGTTTTTAGTGCCTGTATCTTACACAAAAAATAGGCTTGTACAAGCTCAGCCTTTCTTTTACAAGTAAAAATTATCCAGCCCTTATATGACATCAAAGCCAGATGACACCGAAATTGACTCAGAAAATCGGCCAATAAAATCAATCTCAATCCCATATGAAGAGTCTAACATCCCTACTATGCCACTCTGCAAGCCACCGATGAAAAAAGGTGAATTTTTCATGGAAAAAGTTTCCTCATTTTTCAGAGAAAGGCCGATATGGTTAAAAAATGCTATGATTCAGTCTTTATCTGAAGAAAATTTATCCCAAAACCATCTAAAACAGTATATTCTATACAGTTTACTTGCATTGGGAACGATAATTCTCAATAAAATTTTATATATTTAAAAAATTTCTATAATAATTAGCAAAGATTGTACTTGCATCTTTATCATATAGCTATGAAAGTGGCCCGTGGAGAAATGCATATGTAAGATTTGGCTATAATCCTCGAGAACACCCTGAAAGTGTCTGCTTCCAAGTCATTGATTTCCGCACACGTGAAGATATCATGACTTCTTCATCTAAAGGCCCTTATGACCACACCTTTTCAACTTTACCCAAACAGCAGGGACAGCTATATCAGCTAACTCTCCCCTTCCGTTAGATAACAAAAAAATCACGTTCGCTCACGGAGGGGGTTAATTTTTTTGTTTTTTTAAAATTTAAAAAAATCCTAATTCGTAAAATTGGAAAGCACATATTAATTTAATTGTAAAATTTATTTTTTAAAATGCGATTTGTTTAAAATTAAACAGAATTAATTCGAGATTCCATTATAATAATTATCGCTTATATATCAAAAATTTTATTCCATAAAATTTTTGTTAGCTCATAGGGGGAGTAAGTGACATTCAAAATGACCAAATAAAAGACATTTTGGTTGACCAAGAATCATTATCGCCAGTTTGCACAGTAAAAAATATATAGAAAAGAACGGGCTGGCTAACTAAAAAAGCGTATGAAGATATAAGGAAGATTTTGAAGGAAATGTATAATATGCTTAAATTAGAATAAATTTATTATTTTAGAATATTATTTCACAAAGAAAGCTAGCTTTCTTGCTGGTTAGCTTGGTCTGACCGTCTTTCAAGATCTGCAAGATATAGTGATTTCATATCAGGATATCTTTCGACTGGGAACTCAATTTTATCACGTGGCATCTGGATAAGTGAATATTTCAATTTTCCATCATTTGGGTCAATATATGCACCTCTTATTAATGCTTCATTTGGCAGGATATTTTGCGGGAGCTCATCTTTTCTGTATTTATTTCTTAAATATGGGACAGATTTAATAATAATATCAATCGCAGCTTTTGTCATATAATAAAGCCAATATAAAATAAAATATATACCTAAATATATATATATACTTTGTTTATTAAAAATATAAAAAATAAAATTATTTAAAATAAAATGCTATAAATTTCCTATGATAATAAAAACAAATAACAACACTCGAGAAATCTCTTCAATATCATCAGTTAAATAATAAAGTCCGCAATAAATTGTAAAAGTTGATATTAAAATAGCTTGGGTTTCCATATTATTTAGATGGCTTAAAATATAAGGACGCTGATTAGACTGTGCTGCAAAAGAGATCAATAAAATAAATAAAACTGTAAGAGCTTGAATTTGTTTGGAAAATATAAAAACTGCTATACAAATTATTGTGATTTTTCTATATAAAATCAAAAATTCCCAGTAATACCTATTTCTTCTATAGCCTATAAATAAAAATCCAAATTTAAGCATATTTTTACGCTTCGACAGTTTTTTTCTACTTTTGAACATAATTAATAGCACAATTGCAGGCATTGTGAGTCCCCAAATAATTATGCTCGGCAAGCCGATTAAAAGTGCATAATATAAGTGCTTGCCTTCCCAGCATTTAATTTCTAAGTTTTGTTGGAGCCAGAACCCTAGCCCATCAATATGTTCACAAGAAAACATCCCAAACATAGCTACAATAATATTTGGATGGACTATGAATAGCAAAACTACCATACTTGCTATGAGCTCTCTTCTTAGTACATTCCATCTTTTCGTTTTATAAGCAACTCCTAGCCATATAAAAAATGCTCCTGCTCATAGGATGAGAGGTAAAACAGCCAGCACAATAATTCTCTGGTAATACGAATTTTCCAATGAAGCCCCATTCTGTCTTAAAAAACACTCAGGAGAAAAAATTTGGCTTGATATAGTAGCAGTGTTCGATTGTATGTTAAAAAGCTCAGTAACATAGTCAGGCCACTTTAAATTAAACTGGGTTATTAAAAACACAAGTTGAATATAATTTGTGAATATTTTTAAATACACCGAATAAACATTTTGTGGCTGATATGCTGATTCCAAAGTAGATTTTACGATAACTGCACATGCTAAAAGTAAAACAGTTCCAATTAAAATAAGAACAATTATATTTCCAGCTTCCCCAGGACATTTAATACAGATATTATTTGAAGTCCCAGAGTAGCCTTCATCACAAGCTTGGCACATATGCCCATAATAGACTGTTTCGCATGATCCTGTCAGATCATTATTATCAGCTGACCCTGCACATGCGTTACTATTAGGACAATTATAAATTTTATCTGATTTCCCTGACGATCTCCAATATCCAGACTTCATTAATAAAACAGACCCTCCAAGACATTTGGCTCCATCAGGGCAAGCCTTACATTCAGTGCTAGGATTTAAGCTGTATTTTCCTTTTTCACATTTTTGGCAGGTAGATCCTGTATCATATTCTCCTGATGTGCAATTTCTCAGCATAATTCGTAACACAACTGTGCCGTAATAGTTTGTGAAGTCATTGGAGGATATCTGCTTTTCTGGGTCAATTGAAGAGGTCGAGATTTCTATCATGGCGATGGATCCTGGGGTTTCGGAAATAATGAAATTTGAGAAGTTAAAAATACCATGCTGCGCAATTATTTCTGTGACGCCGGAAATAGCAGTTGTGGAATTATAGGCCTTTAAATTACCAATACTTGTACTATCAGTATTTACTAGATTACCATACTGATCTATTAGTTCAATTTTAAGTGGCTGTGGGAACACTTGCCCTGGGGCTACATTTATAATGGTCCCTACAATCGGAATTCCATCTATATAGTTATCTGCAAGATATCTTCCTGGAAAAGGGGTCACCATTTGCATAGTGACAGGGTAGCTTGCAATATCATTCCCATATTCAGCAAAATTATTATACCAAATATTGCTCGAATTTATTATGGGCCTTGTCCCATCCCATTTTATTGCTCCACCCTCAATTCCAGCTATATTTGAATAAAATATGTTTCCTTCTTGAATCTCATACGTTGCGCCGAAGCTGTTTCTTAAAAATGCAGCCCCTCCAGTTGAATTTGCATAATTTTCTAGAAATATACTTTTAGTAAAATTAATTGAAACACTGTCTGAGTAAATTGCTCCACCGAAATAAGCTGAATTATACAAAAAATAAGTATTGGTAATATTATAAGGGATAATTTCTAGATTTTGATCTTGCCTTTCGAAAAAAATAGCTGCCCCAAGAGTTCATGCTGTATTATTTGCAAATGTAACTGTATCCATATTACATGATAAGGTGTTGGTTGAATATAATACACCTCCATAATCTCCGAGGCCATATCTAAATAAAGTATTGTCTATATTAATCCTTGATAAGCCAAAAGCATAAATTCCTGTAGCATTAAAAGTTTCGAATGAACTATGAGAAATATCTAAGGTCCCCGAATTGGAATAAATTATGCCGCCTGATAAAAGAGCAAAGGAATTATTAAATTCTGAGCCTTTTATAACTATGCTAGCCCCAGTTATACCATTGATTACTCCTCCTTGCTGAGATAAGTTGTCTGAAAATAGCGAATTTGTAATATTTAAAGAACTCAGTAAGATTAAAATAGCTCCTCCTTGTTCAGAAGTTCCATTTCGCATCTCAGAATTTTCAATTGTAGCTTCACTGACAGTGCTTAAATAGAGAAAAGAACCCATCGTTCCATATTGGTTTTCAAACAAGGTTGCATTTATATATATTTTAGCTGCATTTGCATTAATTCCAGGAATTACAGAGCCGCTTAAATTTTCTGAAAAATAGCAATAAATAATATTCAAAATCGAGTTAATTACTTCAATATTTGCTCCTAATTGTGAATAATTATTCATAATTGTAGTATTATAAATCGTGCTCACCTGCTGTGAACCTTGAATATTTGCCACTGAGCCTGGCGAGCTTACGTTATTTCTTACAATTGAAGAATCTTGTATAGTTATTGATGACTGCTGATCAACGACAATTGTAGAATCAATAGAATTTGACAGAAATTGGCAGTTTGTACATGCAAGTGTACTTGAAAGTGTGATATATGCAGAGGTTCCTTCATTATTTAGAAATGTCGCATTGGTTATTGTTGCTTGGCCATAATCACTTATTTTCAATGAGTTATAATTTTTATAAAAATATAAATTATTTCCAATTACAACTGATTTTGAGACATAAAGGCTTACAGGATAAGTCTGAGTAAAATTAGTGTTTTCTATTCAAATTGTGGTGCCCAAAGTCCATGAACTTATATACATCGTCATCCCATCACAAGTGCAATTATCAAAAGACGTATTAAAAATTCCTAATATAAGTCCATCTGATGAATAAAGGCCTTGAAACCCACAGTAAATCCCTTTGTTTTGTTTTGCTTGATAATTATCGATTAAAAGAAACCCATTATAATGCCCATCGAATAACACAGCTCCATTTTCTGACCATGAGCTGGTAATATTGATATTTTTTATAGTCGCATTATGAAAAGAAATTCTGTTTGATATATAAATTCCGGCTCCGTTACTACTTCGGCATGAATCTATAGAGATATCAGAAATAAAGATGTCAATAGCTACGTTTCAGCTGACACTTTCTATATAAATTGCTCCACCTACACCACTTAGCGCAGTGCAATTGGTAAAAGAAGAATTGGTCAGCTGTAATACAGGATAAGCAAGATTCAAAAATTTAGGAGAATATCCTAAAGCGCCACCATTTCCACTGAATGTTTCGCAGTTTTCACATGTAAAATCTGTTATATTTAGATAAATGATTCTATCGAAATTTAAAGCCCCTTCAAATCCAGTAAGAACATTAAGGGCATAAATGGTATTTATTGTAAAATTGTTAGAATCAGAAACCCTCAGTCCTCCTCCACTCGGATATGCGATTTCTGAAAAATAAAGTGAATAAATTTCCATAGTTCCAGCTATATTTTTCATTTCTATAGCAGCTCCAGAGGAAATATTATTATTCATATCATAAACTGTTGTGTGATTCAAGTAAGAATCCCCATCTCCATCAGATATATAAATACCTCCCGAATTAGCTTTGCAGGTACTATTTCGTATATAAGTGTCAGTTATTGAAATTCTATAAGGGTGAGTAATATGGATTCCATAGGTACAGCTTGCGTCTGCAATTTCATAGTCAAATAAAGGGTGTAGTATATAAGAATCAGGATCATTAATTATCTGCTCAAGTACCTGATCATTTGGTGCTAGTTTATAGCCGTCACCTGAATTCTCCACATTTAAATTTGATATTTTTACATTCGGCATCTGTCCTATATGTAGCAAATAATATCCACTATACACATAATTGATATTTACGCTAGTCACATTTATTGATCTTTTGTTTATTATAACTGAAGCTCTTACCCCTGCACTTGTGACATAACTAACCTCTCCGTCATATTCAGATTTTGTCAGTTTATTTTGACTATCAATATATAAAAGCCCGTTTCCTCCTGCTGTGATGTTGGAGAAATTGACGGTGTCTATGTTGATATTTTGGGTAGCATGTCCCATTAGATGAGTTATAAGTGTCAAATAGCTGTAAATAGAAAGAATTTGGGTATTTGTAAGTGAAAAAGCGATTTGGTCATATACATGGGCTGTGTAGGTTTTATCAAGATCATAGTCTGTGTATGCTAAAGATTGGGAGTCTATATAAATTAAATAATTCACCAGATTTATGCCAAACCAGCAGTTATCAATGGTAACAACTCCTATAGAGTTGATAATTTCTATAAATTTATTGAAATTGTTAGCAGAAAACCCGCTGATTGCCATGTTGTACTCAAAAGTGACATTATATATAATGACACTATCTATGCCATTTGAATAAAAAAATCCGCTTTGTTCTAAGCCATCTCGGTACTCGTAGCCTCAGTTTATATAGTAAACACTGCCAGTATTAAAATTAAAAGACACTCCTTTACAATTTGTAAGACAGTTCATCACAATAATTGCTGACTGAGGTAAAGGACTAGCCTGCATCCTATAAAAAGTAACGTTAGTAAGGTTAACAGACCCCATTGACATAATAAAAGCTTTATACTGCTCTTGAAAATTCGTAATAAATGAACTGGAAATTTCCAATGATGAGCCACTGTCGACTTGGATAATAATTAAATCATAATTATCTGTGCAATTTTGAGGAAAATCTGTAATGTTTTTGATTATATAATATTGGTCGTTCATATATCATTTTCCATCAGGTGTTAAAAAATAGGGGCAATAGGTGCAGTTTTTGAAGGTGCAGTTCGGCTTTAATGATTTTTGGCCTGATAAATATAGCCCCTGAAAATATTTAGATCATTATTGGCCATCCATTTTAACTTCCAAAATTAATTTGTGCAGTTCAGCTTTTTTGAAAAAGTAAAAACGAAAATGACAAGTCTCCATTTATGGTTTTAAGGTACCTAATCAGACTTATACTGTATAATGCAGGTGCCCTGTACCATATTTTTTCTGGTGGGCATTCTGCTGGGGTATAGAGATCTATTAAGGTGCATGAGCTATAGATGTCGCTGATGACTAATTTTTTGGCATTGGAGTGGATCATCATGCGGGGTTCTTCAAAAGAAATCATTGCTGGGTTGTTCTTATTAGCGCTTTGAATGATGATTAGTTTCCAGTTTAGGTTGATGCTTCTCATTAAAGGGTCATAAGGGCTTTGTGCAAGGGGGTTTTGGTAGCTAGGTCTTAAATAAGGATGGCTATCGTTGAAGAGATTAATTTTTGTATATTTTTGAGAAACATGCATAAACGCATATGAAAGAGAGTTATACGGATTTTTTTCAGTCCCACTTCCTATATTATCAGTCTCATTTTTATTTGGAGCTCTCACTCAAATATTTTCGAAAAATTTATGGTTGTTATTTTTAGGAACTGGTAAGCACAAATCCCAAGCAGTAAAATTTTCATATTTCATAAACCCAGGAGGGCATGATATACTAATTGCCCGAGGATGGCGCTATCTTGCGCCATCCTCGGGCAATTCAAAAATGGCCCCACACCGGGAATTGAACCCACGTGTGGGGCCATTTTTGGTGTGTGTAGAACATCGACTTCCACGCACCAAAAATGGCCCCACACGTGGGTTCAATTCCCAGTGTGGGGCCATTTTTTCAATTGCCCGAGGATGGCGCAAGATAGCGCCATCCTCGGGCAATTCCTATATATTAGCTATACAATTCCCACAAACTTGTAGCCCGTTGCACTGAATGCATTGATTTATATCTTCTCCACACCTCATGCATCCATTTGAACACGTATCTTTATCAGTTAAATACCCCATACAAAGCCCACACTCCTTAATATCACATTCCTGATTTTGGCCACATTTTTTTCCTTTATTTTCCTTTCTCATTATATCTTCAGTACATTTTTCATTTTTTTCCATACAGGTCGAATTTTGAAAATAAGCTGACTGGTTATTTGTTATGACTTGGTAAATAATTGATCTTTGGATATAAAAATCGTCATTGCAGACTCCATAATTATATAAGCAGCTTGGTACAAGGCAGCTTTCTTTGCATGGGTCAGACATGTCTCATACTCAATCCTGCATTGTAAAATTGTAATAAGAGCTGCACCCTGGGGCACACCCACAGTCTCCATAATCATACTCACAGTCAAAATTATTGCATTTTTCATCACAAGTCCCGTCGCCAAGCATACTATTAAAACACCCACTTGCACAATCTCCACAGATTTTATTTTTAAAATTACAATTTTTATTATCACAAGGGTCATTTTCCTTACAATCTATCTCATTTAATGCAGTTTCAGTACAGTTCGGGGAACATAAGCAGTCTCCATTATCTCAATTGCAGTCTTCATTATTGCAGACTATATCACAAACAGTATCATTTAAGTAGTCAGGCGGGCAATCTGGGGCACAAAATTTATCTGTGCATTTATAGTTCCCATATAGGCATTCTTTATTATCACATTCCTTTTTGCATTCCGTTGAATTTCCATATAAATCATCTTTAAAAAAACAGCTTTCTTACTTACTTAATTATCTGGTGTTTAAGGTGTCTAGTGCCGCAGCCCAAAAGGGCCTATGGCAAAACTGATGACGTAGGCGAGCCATCTTGGCACGGGTCAGCCCCGTCCAAGCCTTCTATCAACTCCTGCTTCACCAGCCCTGCTGCACGTCTCACCCTTAAAACAGCTTTCAGCACATCATCCACAGTCATTATTATCATACATGCAAGCACGAGTATTGCATTCTTCATCACAAACTCCATCGCCTAGCATATTTTCAAAGCAATTTTGATTGCAAAAACCACAGTCGCCTAATTCTCAGCCACATTCAGCAGTATTACAGTTGTTATTTTCGCAGATTCCATTGGAAAGTTCAGTGGTGTTGCAGCCATTTTGGACGCAGAAGTCAAAGCAGTCTGATTTGGAAAATCTTTCTTCGTATGTTAAAGTGGACATATCGTAAGAATCGTAGTTGCAAGGGGCTGACATACAGAGAGGGTCACAGATGCCGTCATTTAGATTATAGTAAGAACAAAAGGAGCCATCTGTAAAGCAGCTATAAGGGTAAGTGGTATTTACATATGCGGATTGGGAAAAAAGAAATTGCAGCAGAAAGATGAGCATTAATAAAGGCTAATTAATAAATCTGATCAGAAAGTTTTGTATTAAAAAATGCGTTTGTGAATTATTTTAATATATATATGCTATATAGAATATGAGCAGCATTATTAATGAAAATAGCAATTAAAAGCAATAAAATATAATAGCGAAAAACAATTTTAATTATTTTTCTATATTATATAATACGATAATGCAAAAGAAATAAGCTAGAACTGCAATAAGGACCGCTTTCATATGAATTCGGTTTTTAGGCTCATGAAAGAGCTGAATTTGCACATTAATGTGATATTTTGGCTATATATAAACATTTTTTCCGCATAAAAAATTTTTATTACAAAACTTTTTGTTCAGTAATTAGAAAAAGCAATGAATGACTTAGAATCTGCAATGACGCAGGAAGAAAGCCCTGCATATAATAAGCGCAATTCTTATCATGAAAAGCAATTATCTGAAGCTTCATTCATAGGAAGTACTCCTATGCATAAATATACTAAGGATTCTATCCTTTAAGGAAATGTATAATATGCTTAAATTAGAATATTTTTATGATTTTTAGAATATTATTTCATAGAGAAAAGCTAGCTTTCTTGCTGGTTAGCTTGGTCTGACCGTCTTTCAAGATCTGCAAGATATAGTGAATTCATATCAGGATATCTTTCGACTGGATACTCGATTCTTTCACTTGGCAGCTGGATAAGTGAATATTTCAATTTTCCATCATTTGGGTCGATATATGCACCTCTTATTAATGCTTCATTTGGCAGGATATTTTGCGGGAGCTCATCTTTTCTGTATTTAATTCTTAAATATGGCACAGATTTAACAATAATATCAATCGCAGCTTTTGTCATATAGTAAAGCCAATATAAAATAAAATATAAATTTCCTATGATAATAAAAACAAATAGCAGCACTCGTGAAACCTCTTCAATATCATCTGTTAAATAATAAAGTCCGCAATAAATTGTAAAAGTTGCTATTAAAACAGCTTGGGTTTCCATATTATTTAGATGGCTTAAAGTATAAGGACGCTGATTAGACTGTGCTGCAAAAGAGATCAATAAAATAAATAAAACTGTAAGAGCTTGAATTTGTTTGGAAAATATAAAAACTGCTAAACAAATTATTGTGATTTTTCTATATAAAATCAAAAATTCTCAGTAATACCTATTTCTTCTATAGCCTATAAATAAAAATCCAAATTTAAGCATATTTTTACGCTTCGACAGTTTTTTTCTACTTTTGAACATAATTAATAGCACAATTGCAGGCATGGTGAGTCCCCAAACAATTATGCTCGGCAAGCCGACTAAAAGCGAATAATATAAGTGCTTGCCTTCCCAGCATTTAATTTCTAAGTTTTGTTGGAGCCAGAACCCTAGCCCATCAATATATTCACAAGAAAACATCCCAAACATAGCTACAATAATATTTGGATGGACCATGAACAGCAAAACTACCATACTTGCTATGAGCTCTCTTTTCAATACATTCCATCTTTTCGTTTTATAAGCAATTCCTAGCCATATAAAAAATGCTCCTGTCCATAGTATTATAGGTAAAATAGCCAGCATAATGATTCTCTGGTAATACGAATTTTCTAATGATGCCCCATACTGTCTTAAAAAACACTCAGGAGAAAAAATTTGGCTTGATATAGTAGCAGTGTTTGATTGTATGTTAAAAAGCTCAGTAACATAATCAGGCCACTGTAAATTAAACTGGGTCGTTAAAAACACAAGCTGGACATAATTTGTGAATATTTTTAAATACACCGAATAAACATTTTGTGGCTGATATGCTGATTCCAAAGTAGATTTTACGATAACTGCACATGCTAAAAGTAAAACAGTTCCAATTAAAATAAGAACAATTATATTTCCAGCTTCCCCAGGACATTTAATACAGATATTATTTGAAGTCCCAGAGTAGCCTTTATCACAAGCTTGGCACATGTGCCCATAATAGCCTGTTTCGCATGATCCTGTCAGATCATTATTATCAGCTGACCCTGCACATGCGTTATTATTAGGACAATTATAAATTGTATCAGATTTCCCGGACGATCTCCAATATCCAGGCTTCATTAATAAAACAGACCCTCCAGGACAAATGGCTCCATCAGGACAAGCTTTACATTCAGTGCTAGGATTTAAGCTGTATTTTCCTTTTTCACATTTTTGGCAGGTAGATCCTGTATCGAATTCTCCTGATGTGCAATTTCTCAGCATAATTTGTAATATGACTGTGCTGTAATAATTTGTGAAGTCATTGGAGGATATCTGCTTTTCCGGGTCAATTGAAGAGGTTGAGATTTCTATCATGGCGATGGATCCTGGGGTTTCGGAAATAATGAAATTTGAAAAGTTAAAAATACCATGCTGCGCTATTGTTTCTGTGGTGCCGGAAATAGCAGTTGTGGAATTATATGCCTTTAAATTACCACTGCTCGTATTATCAGTAGTTACTAGATTGCCATACTGATCTCTTAGCTCAATTTTAAGTGACTGCGGGAACACCTGCCCTGGGGCCACATTTATAATAGTCCCTACAATCGGAATTCCATCTATATATTTATCTGCAAGATATCTTCCTGAAAAAGGAGTCGCCATTTGCATAGTGACAGGGTAGCTTGCAATATCATTCCCATATTCAGCAGAATTATTATATCAAATATTGCTCGAATCTATTACAGGCCTTGTCCCATCCCATTTTATTGCTCCACCCTCTACTCCAGCTAGATTTGAATAAAACATGTTTCCTTCTTGAAACTGATACGTTCCGCCTAATGTGCTTCTTAAATATACAGCCCCTCCGCTTGAATTTGCATAATTTTCTTGAAATATACTTTTATTAAAATTAATTGAAACACTTTCTGAGTAAATTGCTCCACCGTAATAAGCTGAATTATTCAAAAAATAAGTATTGGTAAGATTATAAGGGACAATTCCTTGAATTCCATCTTGTCTTTCGAAAAAAATAGCTGCCCCAGCAATTGATGCTGTATTATTTTCAAATACAACTGTATTCATATTGCATGATAAGGTGCTGGTTGAATATAATACACCTCCATAAATGCCAAGGCCATATTTAAATAAAGTATTGCTTATATTGATACTTGATAAGCCAATAGCATAAATTCCTGTAGCATTAAAAGTGTCGAATAAACTATTAGAAATATCTAAATTCTCCTCTGTAAGGTAACAATTTTTTTTGGAACAGAGGAAGATAATTATTTTAATTTTATATCAAGATTCTTGTATAATTTAATAGAAATTATTAATTTAACATTTTTTTCTCATTTAATTTGTGATAGATTTTTTCCAATGCTAAGGGGAGGAGCAAGGTCCCCGAATTGGAATAAATTATGCCGCCTGATGAAAAAGCAAAGGAATTTTTAAACTCTGAGCCATTTATAACTATGTTAGCCCCAGTTATACCATTGATTACTCCTCCTTGCTGAGATAAGTTGTCTGAAAATAGCGAATTTGTAATATTTAAAGAACTCAGTAAGATTAAAATAGCTCCTCCTTGTTCAGAAGTTCCATTTCGCATCACAGAATTTTCAATTGTAGCTTCACTGACAGTGCTTAAATAGAGAAAAGAACCCATCGTTCCATATTGGTTTTCGAGCAAGGTTGTATTTATATATATATCTTATAAAATTACTTATTTCCTTATCTGGCATATAATTGTCTTATTTTTTATAAAAAAACAGAATGGTTTTTCTTAAAATGATCTAAAAATTAAGGCAAAAAGCATATTCTAGCTGCATTTGCATTAATTCCAGGAGTTACAGAGCCGCTTAAATTTTCTGAAAAATAGCAATAAATAATATTCAAAATCGAATTTATTACTTCAATATTTGCTCCTAATTGTGAATAATTATTCATAATTGTAGTATTATAAATCGTGCTCACCTGCTGTGAACCTTGAATGTTTGCAACTGAGCCTGGCGAGAGTACGTTATTTCCTACAATTAAAGAATTTTGTATAGTTATTGATGACTGCTGGTCAACGACAATTGTAGAATCAATAGAATTTGACAGAAATTGGCAGTTTGTACATGCAAGGGTACTTGCAAATGTGATATATGCAGAGGTTCCTTCATTATTTAGAAATTTCGCATTGGTTATTGTTGCTTGGCCGTAGTCAGTTACTTTCAATGAGTTATAATTTTTATAAAAATATATATAAAAAACCTTTAGTACATACAAATTTCTCCTAATATTAACTAATGAAAAATTATTATACATAAGTATAAATTATTTCCAATTACAAATGATTTGGAGACATAAAGACTTACAGGAGAAGTCTGAGTAAAATTAGTGTTTTCTATTCAAATTGTGGTGCCCCAAGTCCATGAACTTATATACATCGTCATCCCATCACAAGTGCAATTATCAAAAGACGTATTAAAAATTCCTAATATAAATCCATCTGATGAATAAAGGCCTTGAAACCCACAGTAAAGCCCTTCATTTTGTTTTGCTTGATAATTATCGATTAAAAGAAACCCATTATAATGCCCATCGAATAGCACAGCTCCATTTTCTGACCACGAGCTGGTAATATTGATATTTTTTATAGTCGCATTATGAAAAGAAATTCTGTTTGATATATAAATTCCTGCTCCGTTGCTACTTCGGCATGAGTCTATAGAGATATCAGAAATAAAGATGTCAATAGCTACATTTCAGCTGACACTTTCTATATAAATTGATCCACCTACACCACGTAGCGCAGTGCAATTGGTAAAAGAAGATTTGGTCAGCTGTAATGCAGGATAAGCAAGATTAGAGAATTTAGGGGAATATCCTAAAGCGCCACCATTTCCACAGAATGATTCGCAGTTTTCACATGTAAAATCTGTTATATTTAGATATATGATTCTATTGAAATTTAAAGTCCCTTCAAATCCAGTAAGAACATTAAGGGCATAAATGTTATTTATTGTAAAATTGTTAGAGTCAGAAACTCTTAGTCCTCCTCCACTCGGATATGCAATTTCTGAAAAATAAAGTGAATAAATTTCCATAGTTCCAGCTATATTTTTCATTTCTATAGCAGCTCCAGAGGAAATATTATTACTCATATCATAAACTGTTGTGCGGTTCAAGTAAGAATCCCCATCTCCATCAGATATATAAATACCTCCCGAATTAGCTTTGCAGGTACTATTTCGTATATAAGTGTCAGTTATTGAAATTCTATAAGGCTGAGTAATATGGATCCCATAGGTGCAGCTTGCGTCTGCAATTTGATAGTAAAATAAAGGATATATTATATAAGAATAAGGATCATTAATTATCTGCACAATTACCTGATCATTTGGTGCTAGTTTATAGCCGTCACCTGAATTCTCCACGTTTAAATTTGATATTTTAACATTCGGCATCTGTCCTATATGCATCAAATAATATCCACTATACACATAATTGATATTCACGTTAGTCACATTTATTGATCTTTTGTTTATTATAACTGATACTCTTACCCCTCCACTTGTGACATAACTAATGTCTCCGTCATATTCAGATTTTGTCAGTTTATTTTGACTGTCAATATACAAAAGTCCGCTTCCTCCTGCTGTGATGTTGGAGAAATTGACGGTGTCTATGTTGATATTTTGGGTAACATGCCCCATTAGATGAGTTATGAGTGTTAAATAGCTGTAAATGATTACTTCACAAGACGAATATTTCATATCGACTATTTTTTTTTTGGCCTATTTTTTTTTGGCCTATTTTTTTTTGTTGCCTATTTTTTTTTGGCCTATTTTTTTTTGGCCTGTTGTTTTTTCATCTATTTATTTTTGGCCTATTTTTTTTTTCCTAATTTTTTGCATATTTTTTTTTGGCCTAATTTTTTTGGCCTATTTTTCTGCCGAGGCTCATTCATGAAGCTGCTAAGAGAACTAAATAATATTGAGTAACGGATACATTTCCTTACGAGATTAATATTGAGTAAATTAAGTGGAAAACTCCTAATTAAATCTAAAATTCTCGAAAATTAAAAAGCAATGAATTAGTATTCATGGAGTAAGAGATCTGTTAAAGGTGCATTTTTTGTTGATAAAATCGTTTAAAATACATTAAAAATTATATTAAAATCATTAGTATGGAATTAGGCTTAGATATTAGTAAAAAATAGCTAAAAAGTGGCCCAAAAAAAGTCAAAGAAAATAGGCCAAAAAAAAAATAGGCCAAAAAAAAATAGGCAAAAAAAAATAGGCCAAAAAAAATAGGCCAAAAAAAAATAGACCAAAAAAAAATAGGCCAAAAAAAATAGGCCAAAAAAAAAGAGGCTAAAAAAAATAGGCTAAAAAAATAGGTGGAAAAAAAATGGGCCAAAAAAAAATAGTCGTTATGAAATAGTGTCGTCGTGTGAAGACACGGCTGTAAATAGAAAGAATTTGGGTATTTGTAAGTGAAAAAGCGATTTGGTCATATACACGGGCTGTGTAGGTTCTATCAAGATCATAGTCTGTGTATGCTAAAGATTGGGAGTCTATGTAAATTAAATAATTCACCAGATTTATGCCAAATCAGCAGTTATCAATGGTAACAACTCCTATAGAGTTGATAATTTCTATAAATTTATTGAAATTGTTAGCGGAATTCCCACTGATAGCCATGTTGTACTCAAAAGTGACATTATATATAATGACACTATCTATGCCATTTGAATAGAAAAATCCGCTTTGTTCTAACTTCCCCCCCTCCGTGAATGAACAAAACCGTTAGAAAAATCCTTATTTTTTGCCCAAAAGCCCACCATCCATGAGCGAACAAAAATTTTTTTTAATAGAAAAATTTGTCATGGAAAAACATTTTGATATATAAGTGATAATTAGTATAATGAAATCTCGAGCTAATTCTATTTATTTTAAACAAATTACGTTATAAAATATAAACTTTACAAATTAAATTTAATATTTGCTTCCCAAATTTTTACGTATTAGTATTTTTTTAAATTTAGAAAAAAACAATTTCAATAAAATTTTTTATATATAATTGTTTTAAAAAAAAAATTAACCCCCTTTATGAGCGAACAAAATTTTTTTGGTCGCTCACAGAGAGGGGGAGTAAGTCATCTCGGTACTCGTAGCCTCAGTTTATATAGTAAACGCCGCCAGTATTAAAATTAAAAGACACTCCTTTACAATTTGTAAGACAGTTCATCACAATAATTGCTGACTGAGGTAAAGGACTAGCCTGCATCCTATAAAAAGTAACGTTAGTAAGGTTGACAGCCCCCATTGACATAATAAAAGCTTTGTACTGCTCTTGAAAATACATAATAAATGAACTGGAAATTTCCAATGATGAGCCACTGTCGACTTGGATAATAATTAAATCATAATTATCTGTGCAATTTTGAGGAAAATCTGTAATGTTTTTGACTATATAATACTGGTCGTCTCTATATCATTTTCCATCAGGTGTAAAAAGATAGGGGCAATAAGTGCAGTTGCTGAAGGTACAGTTTGGCTTTAATGATTCTATGCCTGATAAATAGATGTCGCTGATGACTAATTTTTTGGCGTTGGAATGGATCATCATGCGGGGGTCTTCAAAAGAAATTATTGCTGGGTTGCTCTTATCAACGCTTTGAATGATGATTTGTTCCCAGTTTAGGTCAATGCTTCTCATTAAAGGGTCATAAGGGCTTTGTGCAAGGGGGTTTTGGTAGCTGGGTCTTAAATAAGGATGGCTACCGTTGAAGAGATTTATTTTTGTATATTTTTGAGAAACATGCATAAACGCATATGAAAGAGAGTTATAAGGATCTTTTTCAGTCCCAATTCCTATTTTATCAGTCTCATTTTGATTAGGAGCTCTCACTCAAATATTTTCAAAAAGTCTTTGGCTATTGTTTTTCGGTACTGGTAAGCACATATCCCAAGCAGTAAAATTTTCATATTTCATAAACCCAGGAGGACATGATATATTCGCTATACAATTCGCAAAAACCTGCAGCCCATTACACTGAATGCATTGATTTATATCATCTCCACACCTCAAGCATCCATTAGAGCACGTATCTTTATCAGTTAAATACCCCATACAAAATCCGCACTCCTTAATACCACATTCCTGATTTTGGCCACATTTTTTATCTTTATTTTCCTTTCTCATTATATCTTCAGTGCATTTTTCATTTTTTTCCACACAGATCGAATTCTGAAAATAAGCTGACTGGTTATTTGTTATAACTTGGTAAATAATTGATCTTTGGATATAAAAATCGTCATTGCAGACTCCATAATTATATAAGCAGCTTGGTACAAGGCAGCTTTCTTTGCATGGGTCAGATTTGTCTCATACTCAATCCTGCATTGTAAAATTATAATAAGAGCTGCACCCTGGGGCACACCCACAGTCTCCATAATCATACTCACAGTCAAAATTATTGCATTTTTCATCACAAGTCCCGTCGCCAAGCATACTATTAAAACACCCACTGGCGCATTCCCCACAGATTTTATTTTTAAAGTCACAATTTTTATTATCACAAGGGTCATTTTTCTTACAATCTGCCTCATTTAATACAGTTTCTGTACAGTTTGGGGCACATAAGCAGTCTCCATTATCTCAATTACATTCTTCATTATTGCAGGCTTTATCACAAACAGTATCATTTAAGTAGTCAGGCGGGCAATCTGGGGCACAAAATTTATCTGTGCATTTATAATTCCCATATAAGCATTCTTTATTATCACATTCCTTTTTACATTCCGTTAAATTTCCATATAAATCTTCTTTAAAACAGCTTTCAGCACATCATCCACAGTCATTATTATCATACATGCAAGCACTAGTATTGCATTCTTCATCACAAACTCCATTGCCTAGCATATTTTCATAGCAATTTTGATTGCAAAAACCACAGTCGCCTAATTCTCAGCCACATTCAGCAGTGTTACAGTTGTTATTTTCGCAGATTCCATTGGAAAGTTCAGTGGTGTTGCAACCATTTTCGACGCAGAAGCCAAAGCAGTCTGATTTGGAAAATCTTTCTTTGTAGGTTAAAGTGGACATATCGTAAGAATCGTAGTTGCAAGGGGCTGACATACAGAGAGGGTCACAGATGCCATCACCTAGGTAATAGTAAGAACAAAAGGAGCCATCTCCAAAGCAGCTATAAGGAAAAGTGTCATTTACGTTTGAGGATTGGGAAAAAAGAAATCGCAGCAGAAAGATAAGCATTAATAAAGGCTAATTAATAAATCTGATCAGAAAGTTTTGTATTAAAAAATAATGTGCTTGTGAATTATTTTAATATATAAATGTTATATAAAATATAAGCAGCATTATTAATAAAAACAGCTATTAAAAGCAATAAAATATAATTAGCGAAAAACAATTTTAATTATTTTTCTATAATTATATAATAGGATAATGCAAAAGAAATAAGCTAGAATTTCAATTAAGGACCGCTTTCATATGAATTCGGTTTTTAGGCTCATGAAAAAGCTGAATTTGTAAATTAATGTGGTATCTTGGCTTATCAAAAAATTCCATAAGTTAATACCATTAGTATATTAATTTCTAATTTATATTAAACAACCATATTAATTACACTCATTTCTTAGCTGTCTCAAACTAAAATTTTGTGGAACAAGCCCTGTTTGGGGATCTGTTCCTATTGGTCTTCTGAACAGCATGATATGAGGCTCTGGCCTATGAATTTCATAGTGAGTTCAGCCTCTACTTTGTTGGATTCCGAGCTCTCTTCATTCAGTTTCAGTTAAAAGCCTGTTCCTGGGCATCTTTTTGTAGAGGGATTTGGGCAGATGGACATGTCTGTACTCATAGACATCATCACTGTACTTTTCAGAGTATTCGATCTGGTTAGGATAATGCGGCATTTTCTTTTTATATTGTACCGCCCATTTTGGGATTTCTTTAATATTCGTGACTAATTAGAGCTTTGAGCAGGAGTTAAGTCTTTTGTTAAAGAGTTCGATGGAAATTTCATATAAAATTTGACTTTTAAATATGAGAAGGCGGCCACAATGGGATGATTCACTATCGCTTTAGAAAAATAAAGGAAGGCCGTTAATAAAGGATTATTAAAAAACTTATTTTTATTTGCCAGGTTAATTTTTATGGGTATAAGCAGAAGTTCGTTAAAACAATTTGATTGATTAAATATAAAATATGATAGAAATATTACAATAAAAAATAATTACGGTATGAAAATTAAATATAATAATAAAAAAGTGGTCTAAAATATATATTGAAAGAGTAAGTGATAGAGCACAGCATCGTTTAACCTATGCTGAACAGCTGCAACGAAAAGCTTCCCTAGTATCTAAAAACAAAGAAAGTGCTCGCCAAGAATGGCAAGCACAACAAGAAATGCTCAAAAATGGCAAAATTCCAGAAAAGCTTAAAGAAATAGTTGCTCCACCTCCTAAAAAGTACACATCAAATGCATCAAGAATTGCAGTTGACCCTAAAAACTCAAATAATCGTCCATCTTCAGCTAAGCCACGCCCATCTATGCAAGAAGCGAAAGTGTCTTTAACACCTTCTAATCGCTGTGCAGTCATTCGAATGACAAAGCCAATTGAAGAGCAATTTAAAAGCCTTAGTAACTTACTCTAAAATAATTATTTATTTATTTTAATGCAAAATTTCGCTTTTAAAATAAAATAAGAATATAAGGGGAAGCTAGAAAAAGCAATGAATGACTTAGAATCTGCAATGACGCAGGAAGAAGGCTCTGCATATAATAAATGCAATACTTATCATGAAAAACAATTATCTGAAGCTTCATTCATAGGAAGCACTCCTATGCATAAATATAATACTTATCATGAAGAAGAATTATCAGATGCTTCAATATTCTGCTACACTCCAGACGATTCTCAAAGCTGTGTAAGCATTTTAGAAGATAATCCAGTCAATAACTACCATTATACAGAACAGCCTGTGTCTTTTAACCATCAAAATTTTGATTATCAGACAATAGGCAATTACCAGCTTGAAGGAAATTATCAAAGTATTGGTAATTATCAGACTAAGTGCAATCCTCAGTCTATTAACAATTATCAGCCTATTAGTGATTGCAAACCTATAGGTAATTTTCAAATTGACAACAAATATATGCCTTCTTATCAGCAAAATGAAGATAAAATCGTATATGAGCCTGATGCATTATTTTATGACCCAGGGGAGTTTCAAAAGCCTTTACAAGAAATCGAAGAAAATACTCTAGACTCTGCTGAAAACTTACCCGCTAGCAAAATCATTGTAAAAGTTTGCCTTTTTGGGAAAATTAATCAAGCGAACAAAAGTTTTTACTTTGTATAAAATATTTTTTATATATAAAAATTGTAAATATCATAACTTTTAGCTAATTCTTTTTATTTTTTGATTTAAATATAAAATAGGAAAAAATTATAATTTTGAGCTAAAATTTTAATCACTATGTAATCGAGCAAAATTGTGCTTGCTCACTAAAGGAGGAGAGAATTAGCGAAGCTGCTAGAGCAAACTAGAAAAGACTTAGAAGAGATGAATATTCCCCAAGAAAAAGAGCCTGAATGCTACTCCGAGTCAGTAGTAGAAGTTCCTAAAATTTTCTTTGAAGAGGAACTGATCCCAAGACAATTCAACTTAAAGCCAATTACCAGACCACAAATTCCTCGAGTTGGGACGAATTCTTTAGCCATAGGAGATAATGTAAGAAATGTACGAATAGATTGCAGAAAGTTCATAATTTAAACGAAAATATTTTCATTTGTGTTATTTTATGACTATTTAGCTAAATTTATTAAGCTCCTCAGATTACAATTATTTTTTAAATTTTGGCTAATTTATTAATTTTTCAATAGTTTTGTTTAATATATAAAATAATAATAATAATAAATGTTTTTGGTAAAAAATGTTTTCTGAAGGTCTATAGCTAGCAAACAATTTTTATCGTTTACTAAGAAAAATTTATTCGGCACATCCGAAACCGAGAAAATAAAGCAAAAAATCGCCACAAATTCACCTGATTTATTGCTATATGAAGTGCAGCATTTAATTATCCATTCTCCAGATAATGAAAAAGCTGAAATATTCAAGAGCCAAAAACATTTTATATTGAAAAATCTGTCAAAGGTTAGTATGCAATCTATAAGTGGTTTTATTATTGAATACGGGAAATCAGGAATTAATGACAACAATTTAATCAGCAGTCTTAGGTGACAATTTGTGAAGCTTTCTGAAAAAGGGTATTACTGCAAATATTCACTATCAGCAGCTACTAATTTTCTCATACAGAATTCTAACGACAGCTTAATATGTGATTATATTACAAAAATAATTAAGGCTAAGACATATGATCAAATGGATCTAATACAAGCATTTGTTTATCTATCGAGATTCAAAGATCATCCTATCATAGAATTATTTCTAAGTGAAATTCCTAAATGCTATGAAGCGGTAGTTAAAAGCTCAAAGGTTCCTGAAGTTTTATGGCAAATGGCAAAACAAAATTACCGGAATGATGAATTTTATATAAAAATTGCTGAAAATATCGAAAAGATTCAATTAAAAAATCCAGGAATTGACGTGACAAAGATATTTACTGCATATGCTTTAACTTATTTTGAGCACAAAGCTATTACAAAAGCGCTTGATTTTTTGATGGAAAATTATCATAGTGTTTTAGCCACTCGATCTTTGAGCAATTTATTTCACGAATTAATCAATTGTCCCCTTAGCATTATTTCTCCAAAATCATGGGATATATTGAAAACTGAAATAGAAAGTAGGGAAAATCTAGGAGAAAACCTGTGAGATTTATCATCTATTTTTCATTGCTACAAAAAGCTAGGTTTTGATATGCAGCCACTATTTAAGCACATAACTGAAGAAAACCTAGAAAAAGCTAATGGACAACAGCTCGCAGTCATTATTACTTCCCTTAATCAATTCTGCACTAGAGATTGACTGCCATGGCTTAAAAGATTAACCCTTAAGAAAATAAATGATATGCACGCGAAATCTGCAATGATGATGGCGATGTTTTGGACGCAAAATTTTTACTGGGACCAAAAATTTTGGGAAGAATTTGAGCCAATTTTAGATAAAAAATTAGAAACTATGGATACAAATTTATTAGAAAAAAAATCTCTAGGAATGTATAAGACTATTGGAGCCAGACTAATTAAACTTAAAAAGTAAAATAGTTAAACGCCAATTTATTAAGAATTAGCAGTAATAACTCCTTGATCGATTAACACTGGTATTTCAGCAGCCAGCCAAGGGCCTAATGCTAAGCATAAAGCATGGGCAATGCCATAGCTAGGCTGCTTTCTTGACCATAATGGTGCAAAATGTATATCTAGGCAGATTTTCCCACCCCTGTACATTTTGTGTGTTTTTCCATCAAGTTCAGGTAAAACAAGCTCAATTGGAGTAGCTGGATAAGTTGCAGGGATTTCGAATTCTAAATTGAATTCATATTTTACCAGCTCATGAATATACCAGCATTTTCCTCTTCAGTGGATCCCTGAATCATCTGGCTCTATAAGAAACCAATCATTATCTTCTGCTTGGCTCATTTCTATATACCTAATTAAAGCTGCATATTCCTCTCTTAATCTGTCTGCCCAATTCGGATCCCTAGGCCCTGCATTTACTGTAAGCAAAGGAATTCGATCACCAGCAGATTCCATTTTAAAATAACACTCCAAATAAATTTAAAATGAAAAGAAATGCCAATTGGGCTGAAAATTTTTTTACAGGGAAAGAAATTATAACTGATTTTAGGCTGAATTATTATCATTTAGAAGAGCCATTGAGAAAAAATAAAAAATTTAAAAGATCGGCAGCTCTGACTTTTGGATATGCAAAAAACGAAGAAAATAATGAAAATTCGAAAAGAAAGCACAGTAATTTTGACATAAAAAACAAAAGATTTAAATCGACAGAGCTAAATCAGTTTAAAATTCGTTTTAAGCTTCCAAAGACGTCACTAGCTTTATTGACAAGGCCTGGGGAAGAGATCATCACTATAAAAGAAGCTATAAAGCTAATGCAAAATTAATTAGTTAATTACCTCTTGCTGAAATTCACATAAAAACTGTTAGAAAGTCCTAGATTTCCAATTTTGACAGAACTTTCAAGATTATTCGCCCCGCTAAATTTCTTGGTCCTCAAAAAACTGGGGCAATAGTCCACATGGTGGCCTTGTTTTACAGTTAAAGCTTCATTTAAAAATTTCAGCCTAAGCTTCTTACAAGGCTCCTCACTTAGCCTTGCTATTTTTTGCTTATTTTTATCATTTTTTGCACTATAAGATCTGCCTCTTAGCGACTCGCTGCTTATTGAAGCATTTCCTAGTGGTGTTATAGATTTTACAGGCGTTTGTGTGCAGTCTGTATTAAATTCTGTGCTAACCAACGAAGAACTGTCTAAATATCCAAATTTTGTGCTGTTTAAAGGAGAAAAGCTTTGGACTTTGGCTTCTTCTCGAGGGGTAGAAAGCATTGAAGACAGATGAGAATTCGTTATTTTTGGTTTTTCCTTTAGTGCTTTTATCTCTTTGTGAAGCTGGGTTATTGATTTTTCATATTGGTCATTTATATGAGAAATAAATTCATTTTTTTCAATGATGGTATCTTCAAGTACTTTCCGCTTTAGCTCGCTGTTTAACTTTTCAGTTTCCAGCTCAAGTTTGAGTTTTTCATTGGATTTCATCAGTTTAAGATTTTCTTCTATTAGGCTATACAGCTCTTCCTCCAGCTCTTTTGGGTTTTTATTAGCAAATCTTGAGCTTAAAGCTTTCCTGTACTTTTCTTCATATTCTTTTTTCACACTTATAGCATGATCTAACTGTAGCTTTATACTAGTAATATCCTCATTTGCATTTCTTATAGAGCTAAAAGAGCCAATAATTTTTGGCTCGACTTCACTTAACTCTGTCGATTTTTCCAAATTTTCACTGCGGTTTCCTAAGCTTTCGTTATTTTCAATCAGAGAAATCCTATCGTTGAGGTAGCTGATTTCTGAATCTTTTGCACTTAAATGGGCTTTTAATTCGCTGATTTTAATTTCCATTTGGTTGATTTGGGATAAATAATACTGGTTTGCCTTGGTGAACGAGTCTTTATTTTTATCTTCAGAGCTTAATTCAGACATTTAAATTATAATTAGCAATCTAAACTATCAATAAAACTTTGCATTGTATCAAACAAAGGCTGCCCTGCAACAGATTCTATGTTGTTGTGCCCAGCTCCTTCTATATAATAAGTTTGCTTTTTTTGACTTTTGGCGATTTTATAGAGCTCCTTGGCATGCTGCATAGGAACAATTTCGTCTCGGGTTCCATGTATGATAAGCAAAGGAATAGTAATATTTTTCATTCTGTCGATATTGGCAAACATATCTCCAGGCAGTGTAAATCGAAATTCTAAAATTACTCGATAAATTGAGCTGAGAGGAGTCTGAAGGATTAGGCCTCCTAGTTCTGGATATTTTTCAGCTAAATAGCAGCTTGGACCTGACCCTAGCGACCTTCCGTATAAAACAATTCTGTTTATGGGGATTTTTAGAATTTCAGTAAGAAATCATAAGGCAGCTTCACAGTCTGAATAAACGTATTTTTCACTAGGCTCTATTGAGGTATCAGAATAGCCTGTATACTCATAAAGCATCACATTTGCTTTTATTTTATGAACAAACACTCGCTGAACCCAGCTTTCAACTCTGGTGATATCTTCTGCATTGCCATGGGACATGAGAATAGTGTATTTGCGATTGAAGTTAAAAAATTTTGCTGGGATCATATTGCCGTCTGCAGTTTTGAGGCAAAGACTGGAACAAAGCTGGCGGACTTTGGGAGGGGGAGGTTGGAATACAATACTAGACATAGAGCATCCCATCTTGAAATTAGTTATGAAGGTTTAAAAGCATTACAGTGAAGCTGATATAATAACGAAATTAAATATTTAAGTTTAAGTTTAAGATAACTCTTCAAGTCCTGCACTTCTTGGCCTCAGCTTGAACTACAGCTCTGAATAAAGATAGGTGGGTCAGCCTAACCGTAGACTTGTTTCTGTCCCCAAGCCACTTAGGGCTATAAGACTCAGTGTAGACCTACTACTCTCTTGAGCTGAAAATCTCAAAAAATCGTGAACTTCTCCCTCTGAGGTCAGATGTAAGACCTGAGTCCTACTGAAATTTTTAAATGTTAATTAAATATTAAATTTTAAGAGAGATTTTTATTATTTTATTTTATACTGTTTTTACTGAATTTAAGAATATTTTATAAGAAAACCACATTAAACCAATTATTTAAATTTATTATATTTACTGAACGCTGTTCTGGATCTGTTTAAAATGCAACAATCAGCTAGATTAAATAAATTCTGACCAAAAAATTCAAAAAAATCGAAAAATATATATAAAATTCACTGAAACTTATTTATATATTTTTTATTTTTTAAAATAATTCTTACGATAATCTTTCCTCCAAACCAAGCATTTAAATGGATTTTAAAATATTCTAAATATTCATTTTCGATTTCCTCTCTACAAAGTTCACAATTAAAAAGGACCCTTTCTATTATAAGCGAATAATTATCCATTTTAAAATTCTACTGGAGCTTGAACTTCCATGGGAGCATGGAAAAATCCTATAAAAAATATTCTATAGCCTTTTGTTTTTTATAAAAAATATACTACAGTTTATTATCGGGCTAAATTATAGAAATTGCCGGAGGATGGCGCTATTTTGCGCCATCCTCGGGCAATTCAAAAAACCGCCCCACACGGGAATTGAACCCACGTGTGGGGCCATTTTTGGTATGTGTAAAACATCGACTTACACGTACCAAAAATGGCCCCACACGTGGGTTCGATTCCCGTGTGGGGCAATTTCTATATGCCTAACCGAACTTCCACATTTAGCGTGACGAAATAAATAGTGACATTGATTATATGAATAACCTTTTTTGTGTAAACGATACCTATAACATGATAAGACACCTCGGGAGTGGCTCATTTGGACTGGTTTATTTAGGAGTTTCCAAAGATACCCAAGAAGAAGTCGCAATAAAGCTTGAGCCTCTGTTCTGTGAGCATGCTCAGCTTGAAAATGAAATTGAAGCCTTACGTGATTGCGCAGGCAAAGGGATCCCATCAGTGATTTGGAATGGGTTTCAAAATACATATAAAATTCTCGTTATGGAAAACTTAGGTAGTAATTTAGAAAATATCGTCCAAAACAGTAGAAAATTTTCCTTAACCCCTCCATGAATGAATAAAACATTTTGCTCCCACGAAGCAGGATTAATATTTTTTAATTTTATATGTCAAATTTAGGTTTTAAAATGCAAGCTGTTTAAATTTAAACAGAATCATCAAGAGATTTTTGTTATAGCAATTTCACTTATATATAAAATTTTTTCATTAAAAATTATTGATCGCTTACGGAGGTGGGTTTTTGAGCAAAAATAAGGATTTTTTCAATGGTTTTGTTCGCTAACGGAGGGGTTTTTGAGCAAAAATAAGGATTTTTTCAATGATTTTGTTCGCTAACGGAGGGAGTTAGAGTCCGCTGTGGAAATTAGTTCCCAAATTTTGCATAGGTTGGAACATGTACATAAATGTGGCTATATTCATAGGGATATTAAGCCAGAGAATTTTATGATGGGCGCCAAGGAAAATACGTCACGAGTCTATATGATAGACTTTGGTCTAGCAAAAAAGTACATTAATAGTTATCAGAAGCATATAGCTTATAAGGATGGGTTGAATGTTATGGGAACTCTTAGATTTTTATCTATAAACACTCACCATGGAATAGAACAGTCCAGAAGGGACGATTTGGAATCTTTCGTATATCTTATGATATACCTCATAAAAGGCAAGCTTCCTTGGCAAAAATTGAATTGCAAAACCAAAGTAGAAATGTTCCAAAGAGTATGCCAGATGAAAGAAAATATGCCTACAAGTGATATTTGCAAGGATTGTCCAGGAGAAGTCAAAGATATGCTTGATTATGTAAAGGCGCTTAAATTTGACGAAAATCCTGACTATTCATTTTTGAGAAACTTACTCCCCCTTTTATTAGTAACAAAAATCTGTTCCAATTAAAAAAGTAAAAAATATAAATTTAGCTCATTATGCTTGAATTTAATTTATTTTTATAAGAATTAATTGAAAGATTGAGCGTTTCAGCTGTTTAATTAGTGTTCTACTTACACTTTCTCCATTAAACTAGGCCATAAAAATTAGTATTTTGCCTATAAAGATTTTGTTGAAAAAAATTTGTTATATATTGTTCCAATTTCAAGTACGGAATTTAGTGAGAAATATCAAAGGAAATATTAAACAAAAATTATCCATAGATAAAAGCATGGGATTACGGACAAAAAGTTTGCGGACAATGAATAGGAGGCATTCAAAGAAATCTACAAAGAAAGTAACAGCGATAATTTCAATGACTTCAGAAGACAAAAAATCGCCACTCGCCTTCGATGATGAGTCGACTTGCAGCCTACTTTTATTGAAATTTCTTTATTAATTTCCCAATTTTTTCTAGTTTTTTAGATAAATAAGTACTTTCCACAAGAATTTTGCATAATATTTGCCAGCTTTTCGTATATATTAACCCAAAAATGGCCAGTTATCACAGACAGAAAAAAGTTAAAAGCGCTCTTAGGATTAAAAGAAGAAGCCAGAAAATAATTTTTAACAAAATGCTGTTAATTATTTGTAAAAACTTACAATATAATCATATAAATTCTTTGACAGATTTTCGTCCTCAGGAGGTGTCACATCCACTGTATTCCAATTTTCTTCACTTTTTTCATACACCCATTCTATTACTTCATGAAATCCTTTGGTACAATTTTCTAAATCTGAGTCATTAGGAATATACAAGTACTCAACCCGAGGATTTTTATCATAATTTAAAGCTTTTATGACGTTTTCTTCGCCAATTTCTATTTTAAAGCCGCTCGACACTAGCTCGACAATCATGGTCAAGTCACTTCTTTGCTCGTAAAAATCATAAAATCCCATTATTTCTACAAAGGAAGCAGTGTCTGCACTTTTTTTCCCTTTTTTGGGAGCTTGTGAGATGTCTCGGCAACATCTCACGTCATTAATTTTATAATTCTCGATTTTTTTCCTTAACCTTTTTTATTTAATTTTTTTTTTAAAAAAATTATTTTTTTCTTAATTTTAATAATTATTATATTTATTTTTAGAAGAATTAGATCTTCGATTGATCCCATCCCGAATGTTTTTTTGGTATAATCTTACTTACTTAATTATCCATATCGCTTAACGTCCACTACAGGGTAGCCGTTTCCAGGGCTGCTACCATATTTATCCACGTGTTGGGCCCATAAACCTCTGGATCGATTCACTTTACACCAGGGCAGGGGACAAATACAGCGTTCGGCTTCGACGGACTGCGTTGCCTTGCTCTTCCTTGACTCAGCTCCTGCGCGTGCTCCACCTAAGGGTCACCTTTATGGGGTGTGCTGAGAGGTAAAATTTTTTGATATAATCAATTAAAATAAAACCAACTGTATCAAAGATAACCGGTTGAGAAATGTTATGTTGTTTAGCTTTATTGCGGATATTATCTTCAAAATTCTGTAAGCCTCGTCTTTGTCGATTGGAGCATTCACAATTTCCCATTTTAGCTTGGATAATTTGTAAATATTATGAGCCAAAGGAGTTTCGATTTCATATTAACAAATAATTTTATCTATACTTGTTGAATTGAATTAAAATTAATATATTAGCAACGTAAAACTGTTGAAAACTAGAAATGGCACCCTTATTTATTAATAGAAAATCGAATCCATCTTACACAGCATAAAATTGATGTTTTTGTAATTTTTATTTCCTAAAAAATAAAAGAATATTTGTAATTTAAAATATTGTATAAGCAGCATGTTTTATTTACTGGCATTATACATTAATTTATATAATAAAAGATAATAAACAATATTTCAACCTCAATTTTATTCTGATTCCAAAAGTTTAGATAATTTTTACCGCTTTTTAATAAGTTCGGTGACAGAATTTGGCGGTTTTACTTTTTCAATATAAATGTGACTAAAATTATTAATAATCACAGCTAGAATCAATAATTTGTGCCTTTTTATAAATTGAGCATTTTATTTGACTCTAGGAAAAACTAAGATATTAATATTTTGAAAATTAATGACTTAAAATGGCGTATTGCTCCTTTATATAAGTCAAAATATAATACTGAAACATTCGTTTCGTTTATAAGCACAGTAAATTGGATTGATGTTACAGACCAGTTTTTATCGCCATAATATAAAGGAATATATTCTTCAGTTAAAAAATTATTTATCAAATTTATATTTACTATAATAATCAAATCTTACTAATTTAAATTATAATAATTGGAGTTCCAGCTAGAAATAGTATCCATAACTATTAGTACACCTAATGCATTCGTTGTCGCTGGTGGCATAAGGTTAAAAACCTTTTACCAATAGTCTATCAGGAAAACACTAAGTCCTCGCCAATGGATGAGGGATGCAATCCAGACACAAATGCTCACTCCATAGGCTCCGTCTCCTACTCAGTTTAGCTTCAGTCCCAAACTCTGTCCAGGAGCTGGAGTTGCATCAGCTCACCATTGAATAAGAAAAATATCTCTTGCTTAAACCATTTCCAAAAAAATAATAAAAATATTAATCATTACTCACTGTATAATAAAAATTTGATCTCTCTATCATTATTTTGCATAGTTCTAAAAATTATTTTGTAATAATTACTATCACTATGTCTGAAGAAACTAAAAACTTCAAAGACTCAATCAAAGCAAGCAAAGAAGAGCGCGAGCGCAAGCTGAAAGAGCTCAGAGAGCGAAAAGCAAAACGTGACAGCTTGGATGCCGCTAGCAAAAACCCCTTTCCTTCTCCATTAACAGATAATAGAACTACTATAGTAAGCACTATTGACTCAACTGGCTCTAAAGAAAAATCTTCAATAGACCCTCCTCCAAACCCATTTGAGCCTCACAAGCCAATATTGGCTATAAAGTCCAGTGTTTCTTCTATAAGTGTTCCTCCAAAAACCAAAGTAATTTCATATGAGCGTGAAATTCAAGCAGAAATTGCCTCAGAAAGTGATGAAGAAGAAGAGGCAAGGATCACTGAAGATTTCGACCCCAGGGTCCGCAAAATGTCAACCCATATAGAAAAAAATGAGCCTGTTGAAGAAGCTCCTAAAAATGTAGAGCCAGAAATCCAAGAAATTGAGCCAGAAGAACTAGAAAAAATACTTGTCTCGACTGATTTTTCTGATTTTGTGCAAAGATCGACGAAACTTATGATAGAGTCTTTGGAAGAGGAATTCGACATAATGCAAAATTTTATTTTAAACTCCCCCCCCTCCGTGAGTGAAACAAAACCATTAGAAAAATCGCCATTTTTTGACCAAAAATCCACCCTCCGTGAGTGAACAAAAATTTTTTTAATAGAAAAAGTTTTAATGAAAAAAAAAATTGATATATAAGTGATAATTAGTATATTCAAATCTAGAGCTAATTCTGTGTAATTTTAAATAAATTGCGTTTTAAAACATAAATTTTTATAAATTAAATTAATTGTTGCTTCCCAATTTTTGTGAATTAGGTTTTTTTTAAATTTCGAAAAAAAAAATTTTTTATAAAAATTTATATATAAATTTTTTTTAAAAAAAAAATTAACCCCCCTCTGTGAGTGAATAAAATTTTTTGTTCGCTCACGGAGGGGGGGGAGTAAGCAGTAAATCTGATGACACCAATGACCAAAAAGGAAAAATTATACCTTTAAAAGCAAATTATTATAGAGTTCTATTAGGAAAATATGGGATTTATAGTATCATAATAAGGTATATAAAATTATTGGCAGCCTAACTTTTACTGAAGAAGAACGGTGCATTTCAGCACTCGAATGGTCTCCACAATATGAAGATTTAATATTAGCAGCTTATACGAAAACTGAGACAACAAGCCAGAAACTTCCATATGGGCTTGTGCAGCTGTGGTCTATAGAAAACGAAAAATCGCCTAAGCATGTTTTGACGTGCCAAGGATCAGTGACCCAGTCACAGTTTTACCCAAACGACCCCAATACTATTTTAGCAGGGACTTATAGTGGACAAGTCCTATTATGGGATTTACGTGTAAAAGGAGTCCCAGTACAGCGCAGCCCATCATTATCAAAAGGCCATAATTTCCCTATTATAGGCTTAAAGATTTCAGAAGGAGAGCACAGCAATAACATAATCTCAATGTCAAGCGATGGCAGAATTTGTATATGGACTATGAATATGCTTCACAGCCCTGCTGAAACCTTTGAAACTAAAGGAAAAGTCGATTTCAGTGCGAATTGTGTAGATTTTTCTAAAGAAGAGCCATATAATTATTTAATTGGCACAGAAGATGGAAATATTATCCAAGGACCATTACAAGGCCAAATGCTATCAGAAAGACAAGACTTGATCCAAGCCCATTGTGCGCCAGTGACCAGAGTTCAATATCACCCAGACTATGAGAGTGGCCTAATCCTATCCAGCTCAGTCGATTGGACTGTAAAACTCTTTAAAGAAGCCAAACCAGAGCCTATTCTAATTATTGAGCCTTATGATGACTATGTATATGACACCAAATGAAGCCCAGTCCACCCCTGTATGTTTGCAAGCGCTGATGGAGATGGTAATTTAGACGTCTGGGACTTAAGCAGAAACACAGAAACTCCTTTTGTCAGACAAAAGACTGGTGAAAGAGCCCTAAACAAGCTGAATTTTGATAAGTCAGGGAACAAAATTGCAGCTGGGAGCTCGAATTCTGTGATACATATAATGCAACTGGATAAGGACTATGTGCATCCTAGAATTGATGACTGGAATAAGCTAATTAAAACATTAGGAATATAAATAAATATTTTCGAAAAAAGACTTAAAATATATCTGGGACATCTACAAACAGCACTTTTTCTTTATTTTCCCAATATCCTCCTATATATTTCCACTCTTCATTTTCTAGCGTAAACCACCTTGGCTTATAAATTTCTCCGCTTTCTTCTAATTTCCGTCGAGCAGCCCTTTGTTTTTCTTCAAGTCTCAGTTTTTCAGATCCAGCGGTTTTTAAATCTCCGCTTTCTAAGGCTCTTTGATCTGGCCTATACCGGGAATCTGTAGGTGCAATAGCTGCTGGGTAGAGATCAGGGGATATGTTTAGCTGTAGCCCAAAATCATTGAAATAGTAATTCCATTCAAAATTTTCAGGAAAAGGGTGGAGTGATCAGGCTTCAATGACTTCTTGAGTTTCAAGGTTCATAATTTCCATGCCTTTATTTCAGTGGCCTTTAAGCTGGTATTTTTCAGTTCCATTTGTGTCATAAACAGAGCCTGTGACTTCAGTTTTTCGCTTTTCGAACCAGCCAGCCTTTTTGAATTCAAGAATTGCTTTTTCTCCAGTTTTATAATTAATTATCTCAATCCTACCAAAATGCTGGACATAGATCCTCCCTATAATAATATTATGAGCACTCGTCTGTGGCTTTGTCCAAAAAAAATGGTCCCCTGTTTCTTTTAGCACCAAATGTGTGGGACACAAAGGGTTTATAAGCAAATAAGTCCCTTTAAAAGAGTTCCTTATTTCTGTGCTGCCTCAAAAAATATACCTAGGGTGCTCACAATGTAAAGCTGAAATCGGAGGATGGTGGCTAACCTGCTCACTGATTAAATGGAAATTGTCGGCTTCAAGCTCAAAAGTTTCCCCTAATAAAGGGTTAAATGGCTTCATGTTTCGGTAGTCACTAGACGTATAAGAAGTGACTGCAAAACAAGCTACATAAGCTAGCCTTAATAAAGAATTATCAGAATCACAAGCTTTTAAGATAATTTCGTTATAGGATAAATCTTCGGTAATTCTTTGCAGCATACTTATTGGCTCATTGTAGTAGACGGGGACTGCAATTTTACTTAGATTGAGGATATACAGTAAAATGGCGTAGCAAACAACCACACTATTAAATCCTGTAGCTGGGATCCTCAGGGTGTGCAGGGGCCTTGAAGATGGGACAAAGGCATTTGAAAAATTTGTTTTTAGGCCAGCTTTTTCCTGGCTTGGCGAAGCGTGTGGAGATAGTCTTTTAGGAATTACAGTAGGCTTCTAAGTATGTAAGATAATGTAATAATGCTTAGATCGAGACCTATGGAGTCTTTGATTACTTTTCAAATATAATATTTTGTGGTTGGGTCACGCAGATAAGGCAGACACGTCCTATGAGGCAGACGTGGGGTAAATTCTACGTGATAGTCACTCGCCAATTCAAATTTTCCCGAACTTTGTGCGTCCTCAAAATCGCTACCTATATTTATATTTTTTGGATTTTCTGCTAATAAAATGCTTTGCTTGTTACCTTTTGTTATCTCAAATGACCCGAAATCGGTGTTATTTAAGCTTTTTACATGGCTTGGGTCTTCTTCTATTATTCCTAACATCTCAGACGCTAAATTTTTAATGTCCCCACACAGTTTGCTTGCTTTTATTAACCCTGGAGTATTTTTTACAAGGTTGCTCGGCAATAAATCAAGGGTTTCTTCTATTTGAGCATGGACACTTCACATTTCTCCGATCTTAGTGGATATATAATGGAGTGAAGAATTGTCAGAATCAATTAAGCTTGGCCTTATGGTGATTTCTGATTCCTGCTGTTTTATTTCAGATTGAGAATGAAGAAGAGCTCGGTATCAGTCGTCAGCTTCTGTGATAGAATAAGCTTTTAGATGGACTTTATTCATGCCAGTGTCTATGTATACTTTCTCTAATAAATTGCATAAAATTCCTATTTTTTTTAAAAAAAATAGTTTATATTAAAATAAATATAAAATCTTGTAGGCTTTTTATGGTTTTTTATTATTTGTGACACCCCTAAATGGATTGTTCCGATGCTTGGCAGCCCTTTAGCTTTGCTGACATAGAGGACTCCTTTGTGTAGAATAAAGTATCGCCTTTGCCAAAAATAAACATAATTTTCCCATTTCAACAAATACCCTTCCATTTATCTCCAAAATTTTCTCCTTGAATTTATTTAAATTATGAATTAATTGTTGTATATTGAGAAAGCGGGTTCTTAATAACCCTTAAGGCTGATCTCACAGTGATTCCTAGAGGGTCGTAAGAGGAATAAAATAGTGCCGTTGACGGAAGAAGGACTCTGAGGTGCACCCTATGACTTTTTATTTTTACAGATTGATGGAATTAAAAGGGTTCGACAAAAACAGAGCTGCCTGGACTGAGAGACCAGGATTGTGCAGTTTTGAGAATTCTGATGCTGAATTTGACCGTGATTCGGATTATTTATCTTGGGATGAAGACTTCTGAGACGAAGTTGAAGAAATTCTTTATGATTATTTATCAGACGAAGAAGATGATCTTGGAGATCAGAGTGAAGGTGATAAGCAAGAACTTATGGAAATGGTGCTAAGATTGGGCTCAGAAATGGACGGATTTGTGCTTGATGAAGGAGAATTGATCCAGGTGGTGAACAAATGCAAGGAGCTTCCGGTGCCACTAATTTCTGGTCTAGCGGAAGTTCTGCCAAAAGCAACCAAAACAGAGCTAAAGACTAGGAGAGAAGCCAAAAGTGTTAGTGAAGCTAAAGAAGCCAAAGAAAAAGTCATGACAAGAGTGGAACGAGTGCTGAGGCAGCGAAATTTGAGACAAAAGTTGAAGCAAACGTTGAGGGCAACCACTGAGGCGCAAGCTGAGGCAAAAAGTGAGGCAAAAGTTGAGGCAAAAGTTGAGGCAAAAGTTGAGGCAAAAGTTGAGGCAAAAGTCAGGGCAAAAATCGAGGCAAAAATTGAGACAAAAAACCACGGCAAAAGACGAGGAGGAAGCTAAGGCAAAAACTGGAGCAAAAATAGAAGCAAAAGTTGAGGCGAAAGTTGAGCTAAACGTTGGATCTAAAGTTGAGACTAAAGATGTAGCAGGAGTTTGAAGAAAAATTCAGACAAGGTCTGGGCAAATATTTAGGCCAAAGTTCAGGCAAAAGTTCAGGAAAAAGTGCAGGCAAAAGTTTAGGCAAAAGCTCAGTCAAAAGTTCAGTCAAAAGTTCAAGCAATAAGTCAGAAAGATTTCATGCTTTCTATGGAGAGAAACCATTAGCTATCAGAAAAGGCCAATCTATTATGATCTTTCTAGCAAAAGCTGAAGGGAGTTTAAGTTTAAAAGACCCATAAGGGTCTGCGGATGTTTAAGCATCCTGAATAATTGATGATGTGAGATGATGATGATGATGATGATGATGATGAGGTGAACCCTATCGAGGGGGTAGGAGTTATCCCGATGAAGCTGAAAATAGTGTATGCCACTTTGAAGTAGGCCTTCGAGCTTGGGGATGTCCGCTGGAGAGGGAAGTTCTCTATTCTCCACAGAAGTTTTTTCAGTTCCAGCTTTGTCTAGACAGGTTTTGCCTATAAAATAATCTCTCCCTATCAAGACTGTCAGGGCACCTCATAGACGGTGGCTCTGCTCAAAGAGCTAATCTTTGGGACAGGTGGCTCAGATCAGAAATGCATAATAACAGCCCTCCATTTTTTCCATTTGATTTCTGAGATCTTTGGAGACTTTTTTGCAGCCAAGATGAGGCAAAGGCTAATGGGTCTATCTCTCTTATGGCCAGCTTAATTTTTTTAACTTAAATTGAGGGCCGTATATTGGAGATAGCTGTGGATGTCCCATTATTGCAATACTGCAAAGCCCAAGGTAACTGTGGACAAGGTCTGGCTCTATGCAAGGGTATTTAGAAAATCCACCTTTGAAAAATTGGGTTTCTTGGTAAAACTGAATATTATCATTTATATCAATAAAAGAAATTCCACCTAAAATCTGCAGAGAAAGGCCTATTCAATATCCGTAGCAGCTGTCAGGGGCTTTGCCAATTCTTCCATGAAATCCGATTCCTTGTCTCATTAAAAGTCACTCAATTAAAAATTCTTTTTCTGGCAAAGCGTCAATTTTATTTAGTAAAAATAGAGAACTTAATGCACAGTAAGTCAGTCCTCCATGGCCTTCTATGCCTGGGTATAGGCCAATACTTTTGTCGTAGCTTTGAGATTTTAACTTGCCCCCTTTGAATTGGTGCGAAAAATCCTGTTACCATTTTTAATTTTTTAAATAAAATCGCATTTTTGAATTTTAATTTATTTATAAAAAATTAATTAAAAAAAAAAGATTCAGTGCGATAACTGTTAAATAATAATAGTAATATTCTCGCTCCGCTTTTTCCAATTAATTAGTTCAAAACTAATTTTATAAAAATAAATATTTTCACCTATAAAATTTTCCTACTGAAAGAAGATTTCCAATTTAAGGAAGGGAATAGTAAGATAAAATCAACGATTTTTTCTTGGTTTATTTCGCCCCAGTAGTCTAAGATATAGCAAATTGCACACACACAAAAAATAAACCTCATGTCTGCTTCTAAGCCGTCTTTATGTGATGTGAAATTTCCTGCTTCTTGCTGTATAGAATAATAGATAAATTAAGCGTTAGAATAAACAAAATAGATCCTTTTTCATACTCAAAATATATATTGGATTTTTTGCTAAAAATCGAGATATATTTTTGTAAACTATAACAATTTAATTCCACCTATTAAATTTACTTTATCAATTCTTGAAAAATCATCTCCAAGGATTAACAGCATTCCTAAAGCGCTATAAGTGCTGGCTAAGTTCCCATAATCCCAATAGCTTCCTTCTATAGAAGAAGTTGCTGGGTTTGCCCTGAATCCAGCTGATGCATAATTTGGCTCTATTTTTGGAATAATTTGCTGTTTATAAATCCAGTCAATAATTTCTTGTTTATTTAAGCAATCAAGTTCATTGAGAACATCTAATCCTGACACAATAAAAAATAAAGAAGTCATATATGACGAATGAGCTCCTTCTGGTAGTCCACGAAGCAGCGCTTTAAAAAAATCTACATGGGAGGGTATATTGATTTCTTCCATATTCTCTGTTTGTTTTTATTAAAAAAGGTTTATTAATGCAAAGTGAATAATAATGATTTAGAGGGAAATTAATAGAAACATTAAAATAATATTTAATTAAAAAATATTTAAAGATAAGCCACAATAGAACTTTGATTTTATGGTAAAATCTTAGAAATTTAAATAATTCATAATATAGATATGGATAGCGAAATTTCGGCTTTCGATAAACTTGAAAATCTTCGATTTTCAAGCTATGAAATTAACCAATTATTTTCAAGTCTTAAAGGCACACTTCCGGTTTCGATGGGATCTAAACTTCAAGATCTGTCACAAAAATTCCTCCAACTTTCAAACCAATGAACTGAACTATGCGAAGAACTCGTTGAAAAATCTGAGGAAGAAAAAGCTAAAGCAAATGAAGCGACTAAACAAGAAAAAATCATGAAAAACAAAGAAAAAACAAAAAATTATAAAAGAGAAAAATACTTAGTAAATAAAGAAGCTGAAATTGATAAAAAAACCAGAGAGCTTGAACAATCAGTCTACAACGTAAAAGAAATAATTAAAGATAATGTAAACCAGCTTGAAAAGTCATTAATCGATAAAAACATAAAGAAGAAAAACAGAGAAAAAGAGCAAATTTCTGAGCTAAACCAATTTGAAGACGAAATGAGCACTGTTTTAGAAAAGCCGATTTTAGTAGAAAAAAGCTTGGATTTGCCAAAAATCCATGCGCCAGATGAGAGCATAAGCATTAATAATTTGTCAGCGATTGAGCGAGACGGCCCGCCAATAGAAATAGATGTTTCTTATGCAACAGAATTGAATGTGACTGAAGAATTTGAAAAAATAGTTGACGAAAACGCAAAAAATAACCCAGAAATTATTAACAGCTCAAAATTTTCAATCGAAAAAACCATAGGAGGCTGAGAATCAAATTTAGAAAGTGATACAAGCAATATTTCTATTGAAATTAGGCCAAGAGATATAGAGCAAGCATTAAATGAATTCGAAAGATTAAATGGATCGCTATATGAAGAAACTATGGTAAAAATTCGTTCTCTTTTATCTCAAGGCCCTGAAAACTTTGAATTAGGTATAGCCCCTTCCCGGCTATAGATCGGCCTATGCCCGATCTTTGCCGGGAAACTCAGGGGGTTGTCTTCGTCACTTTCAGGTGACGAGTCAACTCCCCGAGTTGGCAAATCACTTAATAGCGGCTATTTGCCAACTCGGGGAGTTGAATCGTCACCTGAAAGTGACGAAGGCAACCCCCCGAGTTTCCCGGCAAAGATTGGGCTATGCCCGATCTATAGCCTGGAACGGGCTATATGCAGCTAGCGAAATTACTACTTAAAAAGAACGGATATGAAATAAAACCAGCCATTCCTACGTCAAAAATGTTAACTCCAATGGACTCAAAAAATTATAATGCTCCATTTGCGTCCCCAGACCATTTTAAGAGTAAACAAAAACAAATTTTTAAAGAAAAAATCCAAGAAAATCAGCAAGATCTAGAAATGACAAGTCCAAGAGAATTGATGTACAATGGGGGCTGCATACACCCTATGCTAGAAGAGACAGATGAAATAGAAGATAGCAGAATTTTATCAAATAACAATATAGAAGCTTTTCTAAATTCCCCTAGTATTGAGGATTCTAATTTTCAGGACCAAAATATTGATATCAGCTCAATGCATCCTACAGATTTGGAGACTGAAAATTCAAGGTTTGATGATAGAATTTTAAATTCAAAAGACAGCGGGATGATTTTTAGAGGTACCAACTCGGTAAATGAGCCTCCAAGTACTAACTCTCTAGTAAAAAATCTTTGTTTTAATTATAATAATAAATTTATAGTATTTTTTTTTACACAAAATTTGATATTATAACGAACTAAGAAAAAAGAAATTAAAGGTTTTTCGAATTCTCACAGCCAAAGCATCATGAAAACAGAAAGCTGCACAAAATTCCAGCTAGATAGCTCTAAAGGTTTTTAAAGTGGCATTTTTAAGTAATCTGATTTAATTTTTACGCTTAATCTAAAACATATAAGCTATTCAATGTCTTCATATTTAAATCAGAAACGTTCACCTTATTTACTGACAAATTAAATATTTATAATAATTATTTTCTTTTTTTAAATGGAGAGCCTACTTTCATTTCAAATTTCAACTCAAGACTTGCACATTCCAAAACCGCGAAAAAAATCGCTGGGGGAAATAAAAGCTGAAGACATCGTCGATGCATTAGAAAGATGCGTAGGAGTGAATACCTTAGACCTATCTCAGTACCAGTTCGGCTTAGAAGGGATCAAAATTGTCGCCAAAGCTTTATTGAAATATCAGGGCACATTAGCACTTGATTTATCGTCAAATAATATCCGCTCTGATGGACTAGCTCATTTAATTGAGGCGCTCTTTAGAATGAAATTATTAAGGGAACTGAATTTATCAAATAATTTTTTAGGGATGAAGGGAATCGCACACATGGAAAAATTGCTGCCGAAGCTGCATAATTTACAGTTTTTGGATTTATCGTCGAATTATATTGGCTTTGAGGGAGCAATGGCTTTGGGAAAATGCATAGGGAGTTTATTTTCATTGAAAATTTTAAATATTTCGGATAATTATTTATAATAATGCATAATGAATAGCTCAGTATGATGTAAATTTTATAATGATTTTTTAAAAAACAAAGATATTCAGTACAGGCAGATTTATATGATGCCGGACTTGTATTTATAGCTTTAGGATTCAAAAATTATCAAGGACTTAATATCATTTCTATCAAAAATAACCAAATAACCACTATGTCATTGAGGTTTTTGCTTGAAAAATTAAGAAGCCAAAAGTCATTGAAAATGGTTGAATTTTATGATAATAAAAACTGGGAAGCTCTTAGCCGAGCATTTTGGCTCGAAAGTGTAGGAATGGTAGGAATTCAAGCAGATGGGCCAAATTTGGAATTTTGTAATAAATGCAAGAGATATTGTGACAAAAAGTTGTGCGAGTGGAGCAGAAGGAGGCCTATTTGCACTTTCCGAAGTTTGAGTAAAAGTTATAAACTAATATAATGCCATAATCTCTAAATATTTATTATTATTAATAAATCGAAATCCTCACAAATATGGAAACTACAAAGCAGCAAGAAAAATCATTCCCCTTCCCTGCAGTTGTTTCCAAAACCAACTTAAGCACTGAAACCCTAAAAGCCAATGAATCCCATGATGAAGAAAAACAAGCCCTTCTAGAAATGCTTGATAAAAACCAAAAACTCTTACAAAAAGCTCAATCTGAATATTTAAAAGAAAAAGAAGAAATTGAACAAAATTTCCAAAAATCCCAAAATACTTTAAAAAGACAAATCGAAATCTATGAACAAGAAATCGAAATTTTGAAAACAGAAATCGACCGTTTGAAAAATGCAAAATCCAAACAGTCAGAAGAAAGCTTGAGAAATCAACTGTTAAAAGAAATCGAAAATATTCGCCTTGTCGAAAATGAACGAAAATCAGCTCAACAAGTCAAAATTAGCGAATTAAACCAAAAAATTGAAATTTTGACTAGACAAATAGAAGAGAAAAATAAGCGACATATAGAAGAAAAAGAACATCTTCTCCGTCAAGTGGATAATACAAGAAAAGATGCAAGAAGGGTCGAAAATGAATTCCAAGCTCAGCTGGATTTACTTATATCAAGATTTGAAAAAACAAACATTCAATTAAACAAAAAATCACAAAAAATCGAAAAAATTCAAAAAGAGTATGAGGAACGATTTCGGGAGCTTTTAAAGCAAAAAAATGAAGAAGAGGAGCTTTGGATAAGAGAGAAAAATAGTTTACATAATGAAATTTCTGTAAAATCAGCTGAAGATAACCATGACGAATTGATGTGGAAGCAGCTCAAAGAATTCCAAGTGGAGAGAGAAAATGTCGAAGAAGCTCATAATGAAAGGATAAATGCATTAGAAATTAAAAAAGAGCAGCTAGAAGCACAGATTGAACAGCTGATAACAATTTCTGGGGATAGGGAGCTGTCTTTAGAAGAAGAAGTCGAAAGACTGAGAAATGCTAATCAAACACTGATGGATATTAATTATGAAAGAGAGCAGATATTTGAAAATGAGCTTGAAAATATGAGAAAAGAGCTGGTTTATATAAGAGAATCCTCTGAATCTCAGGTGACGCAATATTTAAAAGACCATAGTGAGCAGAACAAAGAGTATGAAATGTATGAAAAAGTTTTAGAGGAAGCCAAAAATTTCCATGCTGTTAATTTGGAAAAAGAATTTAGGATTATTAGTGCTCAGTTAAGACAAAAAGAAGCAGAAATAAAAACACTGAAGGAAACTAATAGAGGGAAACCAAAAGGAAGAAAAAATAACTCGGCTGTTTCTATTATGAATGAGCTTTTAAATCAACAAAATTTAATATATTTATTTAAATTAATTTGCAAAATTATTTATGATGCAGAAAATTTTAGAAATTCCGACAGCAATTCCATATTATAAAGCATAAATACCGAGCTGGAGAATTTTAAAATTCACTTTAAAGCCATTGAAGAGCAATCAGAAAAAAAAGAAAAAGAGAATTTTGAATTAATAGAAATGCTGACATCTCAGCTTTATTCTACAGAACAAAAACTTGTGGAATCTATATCTCAAGATAATGAAAAAGACTATCAAAAGCTTTCAGATCGCTTAATCGTTGCTGAGCAGGAGCTTGATTATGCTAAAAAACATTTAGAGCAGTATATATCTTCAGTGAAATCATTAGAAGAAATAATTGAAAATAAAAATGGGAATGATTCTTCTGATATGTATAAAAAAGCACAAATTGAAATTTCTAGGCTAAATAAAGAAAACCAAACCTTGCTTGAAGTAAAAGAAGCCACTGATGAGAGACATTTACAAGAAAAAAATCAGCTGTTAGAGTTAATTGTAGCAAAAGATAATGAAATTGAAAAATTAAAATCAATCATAAAAAAACGAAAATCATCAAAAAATATGATGATTGATGAAAAAAATAGACACACAACTTTTCAAAATTTATTTAAAAGCTTAGAAGCTTTATCAAAAAATTATTCTCAACAATTAAATTCTATAAAAAAAGTTAAATTGCAAGATAGCTCACTCTATATCTTTGTGAAAGAATAAAAAATATTTTGTTCGCTCACAGAAGGAGAAAAATTTTTATTTTTAAAAATTTATATATAAATTTTATAGTAAATTTTTTTCAGGATTTAAAAATCTATTTTCGTAAAATTTGAAAAGTAAAAATTACTTTAATTTGTAGAATTTATGTATTAAAATGCAAGCTGTTTAATATTAAACAGAATCAGTTAAAGATTTCATTATACTAATAATCACTTATATATCGAAATATTTTTTTTTATAATATTAAATAAATTTTTATTCGCTCACAGAGGGTGGTTTTAGGCAAAAAATAGGGATGTTTTCAATTTTTTTTTCGCTCGGGAGCGGGGAGTCAGAAGAAAATAAATCAGGTAAAATTGAAAATAAAGAAATAAAAGATGAATTTATTAAAGAAAATGAAGAATTATACCAGGAAATCCAGAGATTAAAATTAATTATTGATTCAGTCCTTGATGAATGTTGTAAAAAGTCAAGCATATTAGATGAGGAAAGAGAACTTTTAAAGCTAGAACGTGAAAAAATGCAAACGCTTATATCGCATTCTGGATATAAAGATTATTTTAGCCCAAAAAAAGAAAAAGATGAAAAAAACCAGTCTCAATTGATAACACTAGCAAAAGATGATATTGCTGCCTTACAAAAGCAGCTAGAGCAAGAAAGAAAAATGCATCAAATTGAATTGGAGACTTTCCATAAAAATAACGAAAACGAGCTACTTGTGCTGAGAAGTGAGCAGGAAGCATTTGTTAAGCATATCAAAATTTTAAGGGAGCAGCTGAAAAATATCAATTTCACTTCAGCAATACAAAGAGATGCCCAAGAAAAACTAATAAAACAGCTAAAATCCGAGCTTTCGTCTGTAAAAGAACTGACAAATGAAAAAATTCAGCTTTTAATGAAAGAGCAAAAAAAGTTGAGAACTGAGCTATCTCAAATTATCAATCTCATATTTTATAGGCAGGACTATTCAATAAATAAGACTGGACTAAACAGTGATAAATATTATATCTCCAGGCTTCCTATAATAATTAACTTAATTTATCTCAAATTATAGAAAAAAATTCATTAAAAGATAAAAAAAGAAAAAAATCTTATCTAGAAAAAATTAAGCAGCTTGAGTCGACAATTGATGAAAAAAATAAAATAATTCAAGAAAAAACTACACATTTAATACAAAAACAATATAAATAAATTGGTAGGTGAAGAACAACCCATCATCCCTGTGGCGGGTGTCCTTATGCATGCTCGAACATGGCTTTTTTAACAAGGAGCTGCCCAAGGTTGATCTAGCCTCAAAGTAATAAGTCCAGCACTATTTTGCTGATTAGTGACCTGGCTGAGTGGCAGTTTTTGCATCTTTTTGCCAACAGCACCAGACTCATGTTGGGTGTCCGATAGAGCAGGGCGACTTCCTGCTTGGTCGCCTGCTACAATCGCACAAAAGATATTAAGCTTTTCTTTTTGAGATAAATCCAGAAGAAAAAGGAAAGACAGGCTCAGCAAGATCTCAAGAGCTACAGTCTCACCAGTTGAAAAGGGTCCTTCCTGTGGCAGGGCGATCTGGCCTAAGCTAAGCAGGGTTGGGTAAGCAAGTTGTTTGGGCTGGAGGTTATTGCAAAGTCTGTATGACTCAAACCATGAAAGGAAAATGCCTCTACGAGAAAATTGGGGGTTCGGCCCGTGCTAAGTTAAACGTGGAGCGCATGGTGTTCAGGAAGTAGAACTATAAAAACACAGCTTAAATCTAATCTAATACAAGAACAAGCCAGAGCAAGCAAAATTGAAGAAGAAATCCAGAACCAATTTAAAGATGAAATAAAGAGATTAAAGGATGAAATAAAAAAAATAAAAATTTCCGAAGAAAATAAAGAATGGACACTTGCTAGGGAGAGAGAAATTTATAATGGGGCTTTAAAAAAATTGCAAGTAGGCGTCGAAGCTATTCAGCAGTCAGCCATTTCTGAAGCCCATGAAATTAATTGTGATTTGGAAATTGTGAATAAAAAAATCGAGATTTATGAAAAAGAAAAAGAAATTTTAAAAGAACAAAGAAACGAAGCTCTGGAATATTTAATGAGAGCGAAAATCATGGGTGAAGCAGAAAAGCAAGAAATTTTGATGCTGGTAGAACATTTGAGATCTCAAGAAATAAAGAGAAATAAGTTGACTATGTAAATCTTTTTAAAATATTTATAAAATTAAATAAAGAGTAAAACTAATTAAGCTCGAAATTTAGCAAATGATAACTGTATTTAATAATTTAAAATTAGCTCTTACAAATGATTGGAGAATATAATAATAGTTTAATACAATTAATATTTAAGTGTTTGTATGGAATATCCTATGCAATTTTAAAATATCTCAAATTAAAATTCAGCAAAATATTTTTATGTATATACATAAAATGGCGAGAGCAGCCCATTTTCTCAGTGGCAGGGCACTTATCTATAATAGTTGGCTTTGAGATTTAGGTATGGCCTAATACTAGTCACTAGCCTCGAAGCGAGAGGTATGAGGTTGGAATCCCCGGCTCCATGCAAATGACCGTGGATTTTTGACAGTGTACATTTCATCGAAATCTATTTGGTCGAAAATTTTTGATAGTGAGACATTTGCCCGAAAACTAACGTTTTTTTTCGGTCAAACGTCTCACTATCAAAAATTTTCGATCAATTTTCGGCAAAATATTTTTGGGTGAAATGACACTATCAAAAAGGCAAAGTCATTTGACCTGCACATGGAATCCCCTAGTTTCAAAACATAATCCATAGAAAACTAATTACAACTCTATTTTAATTAAAAAACAATTTTTATGTAATTTCTCCATAATTTAAAAACCATGACTACAAATCTTATCAGCTCAAAGCATCAAAGCATTCGTGGCCGATTAATCATGCCTAGGCATCTTTCAGAATGAGATGATAGATTTTGGTTAGGAAAAATAAGTAATGTTCTTCCTGAAATTCCTTGTAATTCATATGCAGTAAAAAGGGCTTTTTCAGGCTCCGCATCAACTCGAGCAAGTATAAAATCAGCTGGATCTCTTTCAACAAATAATTTGTTAAAATTGCGTCCTAATACAGGCACTATGAAAAATGCAATCAGCCTAGAAAGGGAAATATTCTTTTCTACCTAATAAAATTATATTATAAAATCCTAAATCAGGCATTTTTCAATAATTCCAGCCTATCCCAAAAGGATTATTTATTTTAAAAAATCAACTTGATGAGGTCTGAAATACAAAAAGTGTCCCAGAATTCCATAGAAATTTATTTCTTACTTCTTTATCTTTCCTTAAAACGTCAAATCTTCAGCTCGAAGCTATAAAAAAAGAATCCTCCAATATCAAAAAAAATTCAGCGCCTGTTCTATGTGTAATCACAGCTATTAATGATCGAGAAACCTTATTGAAAAAATTAGAAGAAAAATCATTTGAAGAGACAAATAAACCAATTTTTATATTAGAAATTGGAGAAATGATAAAAAATATAAGACAAATTAGCCTTGAAGTTATTGATTTTATCAAAATCTGGAGAAGTTATTTGCAAATGCCTATTGCAAAGTTTATCTGAAATAACGAAGATTATTTCGAAAAAATGAAAAATGACTATAAATTTATATTAGAAAGTCCAATATCCAAAATAATTAAATTTCCCCCAAACTGCACAACATTTTTTATCCAGCTTAAAACACAAAGGTAGAGAGTAATCAGAAATAAAAATAATAGCCAAGAATCCCAGAATTTATTCAAGGTAAACCCTCATCTCCAAGCAAGAGTTTTAAACGCACATCGTACTTTAGGAATTGAAATCACCAAATTGTCAATTAAGAAAAAAAGACTAATTCGGCAGCCCAAAAACCAAGCAATTCAGCTAAATTTTAACTTCCAAATATCATCAGCTGAAGAAGAAAGGCCAAGCCAATGGGAAAGTTCTGAAAGTGAAGACGAGGCCCAGCATAATGCAATCCTTTCTAATGATTTCCAAGAAGCATAATTAAAATATGGCGTCTTCGTTTAGGTATGGCCTCCCGGCCATACACACTCGACTCATATTTTAATTATATCCGGCAAGGTTTTGCCATTCCAGAAATGAGCAACAATGCCATGGTAAGCAATTCTGCAGAGCAGAGCCTGGCCCATGCCCAAAGACTAGAATGGATTTTCTCCTCGAGAGAAAAGGGTGTCCAAGTTTGGAAAATGGTAGCCCAGCAGAGTCTACAGGCAATGCCTAGACCATTCGGGCAACTACCTAGCGTGAAACTGGGCGTTACGTCCCAGGACTTGGAATTTTCCTTTTTGCCGAAAGGTGACCATAAATTCCATTTTTTGGAATTTCGGAAAGCCAACTCTCGTAACTCAAGCAGCAGCCGCAGGATTCCATAGCCCGCACACTCAAGACTTAAGCCGCAGCAGGCTGCGGGAAGGAGTAGACGTGTTTCCCCTTTGGCAAGTCTTTATGGCTTGTTGGGCACACGGGCACAAAACAGGTGAACCTCACATTGAGGTCCTTGGGTGTCTGCGTTAACAACACGGCAGTCGCCTCATTAATGTAATTTAAGATTAAGATTTCCAAGAAGCATATCTCATCGAAATTTCTGAAAAAATGACTAAAGATATAGTCAGAGAAAGCTGCAGAGAAATGATATCAGCAAGCTTGGTTTTATTTTCCAGCTCGATTTTAGACAAACTTATAACAGAAGTTTTATCACAACAAATTAATCAAGTAGCTACAGTTGCATATCAAGAAACGAAAGATGGAGAATATATTGATTTTCAGGTACAAATACTCCAAATGGCAATGGAAGAAATTTTATTGGACAATTTTAATTCAGCAAGCTCACAGTATTTAGCTGAGTTAATTTCTGATATATATAGTGATGACTTAAATTTTGCTGAAATTGTTCAAGAAGCAATAAATGAAGAGCATAATTGGAATGTGAAAATAATTATTCCCTGCTGGATAAAAGTAATTTATATAAAATTTATATAAAAAACAGCAAAAATCATTGCAAAAAGAATATTTTATTATTTGAAGAGCTTATAACTGATTTACTATCAGAAGAATGGTTTGAAATTTTAATTGAAGACACTTTAAGCTATACCAGACTAGACGATATGTGGAAAATCCTCCCATTGACTGCCCAAAAGCAGCTGTATAAAACTGACAGAGAAAAAATCCACAATAAAATCGCTGAAGATTTTTATTTTGATATTTTAAATTCTGTGGTTGGCGATATATGGACTTTTAGAATTGTACACGCAGTCGTCAATGAAGAAGATGACTATGATATTGATAAAATTTTACCAATAAAAGAAGAGAGAACTTCTAAAAAGCGCTCGACCAAAATTAACTATTCTTAATAAAATTTGGTACAGAATTTAACCCTTTTAATAGGCTAATAATTTTTTCTATGAGCGCTACGACAGTCCCATACATTGGAAGCCAAATCAGCTTAATCTCCAAGTCTGATATTCGATATGAAGGCACGCTTCACTCAATTGACCCAAATGAGCACACAGTTTCCTTATCAAACGTCAGATCTTTTGGAACAGAAAATAGGAGAATCGATGGTAAACAGATCCCTGCTTCAAATGATTTATATGAATTTATCATTTTCAGAGGGTCTGATATCAAAGATCTTTCAGTAATCCAGGCAACCCCAATTCTCAATGACTCTGCAATAATAAAGGCAAATATAAAAGAAAATCAGCCGAATTTGAAAAACCCGCAGCCTGAAAAAGAATTCGAGCCACAGCAGAGATATGAAAACAGGCATAATCAGAGGCAATATCAAGCCCAAATAGCTAGAGGTGAACTTCATGAAAACATAAATGAAGATCTAAAAGAAGAGCTAAAAGAAGACTTCGATTTTCAAGAAGAAATCCCACTTGAAAAACCTCAAAAAAATGAGTCAGGAAAAGGATACGACAAGAAATCAAGCTTTTTTGACAATATTTCATGCAAAAGTTCAGAAAGTGAAGTACCTTTTGATAGGAGAAAACAAAAAGAAATGGATAATGAAACTTTTGGGGAGGATTATGTAGCTGATGGAGAAAGAGAGCTAAGAAGATCTCTGCAAAGAGGAAGAAGAAGAGGCAATCGAGGACAGTATAGAGCGGGAAGAGGAGAATTTAGAGGGAATAGAGAAGGAGGGTATAGAGAAGGAGGGTATAGAGAAGGAGGATATAGAGAAGGAGGATATAGAGAAGGAGGGTATAGAGAAGGAGGGTATAGAGAAGGAGGATATAGAGAAGGAGGGTATAGAGAAGGAGGGTATAACAGAAATTTTGGGCAGTAAATTTTAAATTCTTGCATTATCGTTGAGAAAAGCATTTTCTGGCTGCCTAATACCCTAATTCGACGATAAAATAGTTTTTACAATATTATCATTACTTGCTAGAATAGTCTATTATTTATCGAAATAATTTACACAATAAAAATGAGAAAATTCTTTTTTGGGATTTTTATTCTACTTTTCTTAGAATCCTATGGAAATGGGCTTAAATTGACCAAGGAGCAGCTTCAAGAATATGAGGGAAAAAACGGGAAAATTTATTTCGCTTGTGGAGGGATCATTTTTGATGCATCAAACGATAAAAGTTTCAAAGAAGGAGGCAAAGATCACGGATTTGCAGGAAAAGATGCTACAGTCGCCTTAGCTAGAATGGATTATGATAAAAAGTGGATTGGGCTGGATCCTGAAGAGGCAGAACTTTCACCATATATGAAAAATGCAATTGAGAAATGGATTGGTGTTTTAAAGGAAAAGTACCAAGTTGTTGGGGAATTAGTAAAAAATTCATATGAGAGAGTTGATATGTAGTAGCAAATAATTCCTCATAATACAAAATAGGATTTGGTAAATAAGAATTAAATGCATAGCTTTTACAATTAAAAGTTGATTAACTTGATAAGAGAATAAATATAAGTAAAGCTTTTGTTTTTTATTTACTTTGCAAGCTTATATAATCTCTTGAAAATTTTGTTATTTTGATATTTAACGCTAAAATTTAAATAGCCTTATTAAATATATAGAAATTTAATTATCTATATATATTTTATGAGAAATTAGGAATAAAAAGGTGAAGCAGATAATTTTTTCCTAACTCCCCCCCTCCGTGAGTGAACAAAATCATTGGAAAAATCCCTATTTTTTGCCCAAAAGCCAACCCTCCGCGAGTGAACAAAAAATTTTTTTTTATAAAATTCATATATGAATTTTTTTAAAAAAAAAATTAAACCCCCTCCGTGAGTTAACAAAATTTTTTTGTTCACTCACGGAGGTTGGAGTAAATGGAAATTCTCTTAAACTCATTGATAATGTGAACCCAATCATTAATTTATGCATATAAAAATGAATTGAATGTTTCTCTTTCTGCCTTTAGCTTTCGCAAGAATATCGATAGATATTCATCCAAAGCCCCAAAATAAACTGGAATATCTTTCAACCATCAAACATAGTTCATTAAAAAGGCTCTCTCTAATCTCCTCAGATTCTCCCATATCATCAACCATCACAAACTTCTTCAATGCTCAATACTTTGGAACTATAAAAATCGGAAGTCCACCACAAAATTTTAGCGTTGTTTTTGATACTGGCAGTTCTTGGATTTGGGTTACAGAAAAAAACTGTACAGCTTGCCATTCCGCTAAAAACCAATTTGACAAGTCATTATCGTCGACTTATAAAACTAATAATATCACACATAGTCTCTATTATCCCTTATAAGCTATATTTTCCAAAAAATATAAATAATTAACTAATAATAAAATCTATTAAATTAAGTATATTTAATTAGAATAAATAAAAGCATTCCTATTGGACTAGTTATTATACTATTTATTATATGAAATAGTATAGCAGTTCTCAATAGGAATGCTTCTATTCATTTTATTCACTATATATATGCAAGGCTATGCAAGAGGAAAAGTAAGTTTTGAGACCATTGGCATTGGTGATGGATATCCCACATCTGTTAAAAACCAAAGCTTTCTATTGGTTAGTGCCGAAAAAGACATGGACGGCTTTGAAGCTGATGGAATTTTAGGGCTAGGATTTGATAGGGCAGAAGACGGGGCAAAAACGATTATGAGTACTCTAAAGGAACAAGGAAAAATAAAAAACGCAACTTTTGCTATTTTTCTTAATGATAATAATTTCAAGGATTTTGAAGCCAAGCCTTTATCAAATATGATAATTGATGGATACGATTTAGCAAAATACTCAACAGAAAAACAGTTCACTTATATAAATTTAATTCAGGATAGAGGACATTGGGAAATTCCATGTGAGTCTGTAGCTATTGGAAAATATAAGCTAACTAAAAAAGCAGCATCAGCGATAGTTGATACAGGGACATCTTTAATTATTGGCCCAGCTTCAGATGTCTCTAAGCTTGAGTTTTATTTTTCACTTTATTATGACTGCTTTGCAACGCTCAGTTGGTTTATATGCAAATGCAAGCCTACCTCACCTTATCCAGACCTTAACTTCAGCTTGAAAGGAAAGAAATATAAAGTTACACCTAATGAGTATTTACTTGATATAGAATATGAAGGATATTGTGCTTTGCTAGTTATGGGAGCTTATATTGACTTTTGGCTGCTTGGAGATGTATTTATAAGAAATTATTATGTGAATTTTGATATGGACCAAAAAAGAATTGGACTTGCTACAGCTGTAAAATCAGTTGTGGAGACTCAAGCATCTTTGCAGTCAAATGTTTGGGTGATTTGGATTTTTATTGCTGCTGGAATTGGCTTACTAGCTCAAAAAGCTTATAAGACTTATCAGAGAAAAGTCGAAAATTTAGAGCTGGGAGATAAAATTTTAGCTTAAATTATAGATTTGAATTATATAGATTTTTAATTATATAGATTCTATCATTTTTAATATTTTTTTCTACTCATTTTACATTTATAAGGAAAATTTTATAAGTTTCTCTATAAAAATCATGCTAAAAAAAAATTTACTGTTACCAAATTCTATTAAAAATACCTATTTACCTATATAAAGATATTGATATTGCTGATAAAGTATAAAATACTGTTATAAATGTATTGGACATTTTTACTGCTACCTCTAGCATTAGCATCAATTTCCATAAACATCCAAAAGCGGCCTCAAACCAAGCTTGAGTTTAAAGAATCCATGAATAAATTTCTTCTTTCTAGGCCAAGCTTTACTGAAGCTTCTTCAGCCTCCTCTATAATAACAAACTACCTAAATTCCCAGTACTATGGGGTAGTCTATATAGGGACCCCGCCTCAAATGTTCGCCCTTATGTTTGATACAGGCAGTCCTTGGCTTTATATAGTCGAAAGAGGCTGCTATGAATGCCACTACGCCTTATGGTATTTCGACAAGTCTGCATCTACTACTTATGAAACTAACAATGTCCCATATGAACTTATCTATGGAATGGGCTATGCAAGTGGAATTATCAGCTATGATTCTGTCTCTATAGGGGATATTGATACAATAGAGGCGAAAAATCAGACTTTTTTACTATTATTTTTTAAATGAGATTAGTTATAAGCATTTTGAAATAAAATGGTGTGATACTAATGGAAATTGGCCCCTTAGGCGCATATGCCGCTTTTCGAGTAGTGCTTCGGACTCTGGGGAGGACTTTTCGAATAGGAAGTTTTTGTTCTACCCAAAGGTTTCCCTGTCTCTGCCAGATGGGTTATGCAGGCTTTGCCTATCACATTGGTCTCTTCTCATTTGAGCCATTGAGCACCTCACAGACAGTAGCTCTGCCCTAGTGAGCTAATCCCTTGCACAGGTTTTTCAGATCAGAAATCCAAAAGGTTGCCCTTTTGATCAAGGTGGCGACTGTTAGTGGGTTAAACACTCATGGCTATCACAAACTTTATCTTTAACTTATCAGCATTTTATATGATTTTTATAAGGAAATTTAAGGAAAATCATATAGTTAATTATGAAAGAGATTTTGGAGGCCTTGTAGCTGACGGAATATTAGGCCTAAGTTTAGGTGGTGACGGCTATGACACTTTTATAACAACTTTAAAAAATCAAGGAAAAATCCAAAATGCGTCATTTTCTGTATACCTTAATGACAACCAATTTAGCTATGAAGAAGCTTCACCTGTATCTAACCTAATAATTGACGGATATGACCTCAAAAAATACTCAACAGAAGAACAGTTTACTTATATCAACTTAATAGGGGACAGAGGCCACTGGGAAATCTCCTGCGACTCTATTTGACTTGATAAGTACCAAATCATGACCAAAAGCAGGTCAGCCATTGTAGACACTGGGACAACTTTAATTATTGGCCCTTATGTAGAGGTCAGTAAAATAGAGAGTTATTTTTCAAGATTTTACGGCTGCTTTTTGGATTATGATGGCTTTTTCTGGTGTGACTGTGAATCTGTCAGAGGATACCCTGACATTCGGCTCGTTTTGGACGGAAAAAATTTCACGATCAGCAAAGATCAATATTTGGCAGATTTAGATGGGTCTGGGTATTGCAATTTGCTTGTGGTAGGGATGCCTATCGACTTATGGATACTTGGAGATGTGTTTATTAGGAAATATTATGTCAATTTTGATATGGATAATAAACAAATCGGCCTTGCTGAAGCAGTAAAGTCTTCAATTTCAAGTGAAGAGTATGAAACAATTGAAGAGCCAGTCGAAGAATCAAACTTTTTAGCTATTGAAATGATTAAATTAAGATTAAGATTCGCAGTTCGCTCAGGGTCGGGGATTTCCATCCCTACACGTTCATCCCTCCCGAGGAGGCTTGACGGACACCCTCCCTGCTGCTGCAAACAGGGGATTCGCGCACCAGTCTTGACTTCCATGGCTCCTGGAGTCTAAGGGCCAACCACTTGGGTCGAAACTCCCAGTTTCTCGTTAGGCAAATACCGTCTTCCAGGGTTTGAGGGTCATATTGCCCGTCAGACATTGGCCGACCTTGCCCTTTCCAATGGTTACTCTGAGGAAAAACTCTCAGTCCAAAGGATTAGCTCCCTGAGGCCCGAGGACTTAGTCTTAGTCTTAGTTAAATTTATAGAGTAGCTCCCGGCCAGGACCGAAGGTCCTTTTTTCCGCCTTTTGGACGCCTCGCTTGCTTTCCTTGCCCTGCTCCCAGTGTGTACCTAAGTGCCACAGGCTACCACTCAGCTCCTTCCGGTCATGGGGCTTGGTCATGTTATCCCCGGAAGTAGGCGGACTGGGCCACCCGTGCTTCATGTCGCCAGACTAGGGTTAGAGCTAAGGATTAAACTCCTTAGCTCTTGTCGGCTCCTGCCATGCCCTCCAAATTGGCACTAGAGGTCCCTAGAGGAAAAACCCTTTTTGCCCCATGTCCTATCGGGACGACCCTAGGATCGTCGTTGCTGGACTGGGATGGGCGGATTGGCTTCAGGCCGCAGCAAGGTCCCCAATCTCGCCTCAGTTCCGGGAGAGGACGGGTCGGTGTCGTCGCCATTTTATTTGTGTGTCCCTGAGGCCCGAGGAAAACCCAGCCATACACACATAAAGGATTACCGACCCCTTTCCGCCTAAATCTCCATCACTGGGCCGTTGCCTACTGGTGTTGAAGAAATAGGGTCGAAAGGTCGGGTGGCATGTCAACACCATTTTTATGTATATCTATTAAAATGATAATTATTGGGATTATTGCTATAATCTGCTGGAAAATCTATACAAGTTATAGGAAGAAAACTGTCTTGCATGACAGCCAGGAGTTAAATACTAATCTTTTAGCATAATAGCCCTTATTCTTAACTCAATATACCCTAATCTTATATTATCCCATAATATCAGCATTTTTAAAAAATTATTTTCCCCATAAAAATTCACCCTATTTTTCTATATATTTTATATTAAAATTCCTATTAAGAATTTAAGTCATAATCTTCAGGACTATAATATTCTGACAGCAACCTATAAAGATAGCTTGGGTTATGCCCACCTACATCAGTTATATATAACGAAATTAAATCAGGCGGAATATAATCAAATGCAGGGACACTAATGGTCAAATATTTCGATTCTTCAGCCCCAGGCAAACAGCTAACTAATGCGGGTGATAGACTGTCATTAAAAGTGTCCTGGTCGAATGGGTAAAGTGGAGACAGTTTATAAAGCCCACAAGTGACCAAAATTGGCACAGAATGGGCTTGGGCTGCTAGACAGACGCCATAACACCCTGATTTTGTAATTAGTCCACCATTTGCCATAAGTGCGTCAGTCCCTATGATTACTTTGTTGACCCTGCTCATTAAGGCGAATACTGAATTATCAGCGATAAGGGTTGTGTCGATGCCGTGCTCAGCCAATGTTTTACACATAAGCTGGCCTTGTAGCCCAGGGGCGGCTTCAGCTACGAGAACTTCAAATTTTCTGTTTCCTCTGACGTGCGATAAAAAGTTTTCAACTGTTTTTGATTTCCCAAAGGTCAAAATATACCATAAGAGCCTAATTCTATATAATTATTTTATAAATTTTTTATTATTTATATCAAATTAGAGCATTAGATTCACCAGAGAGCTAATAAAAATATCTAAATTTAATTTAGCATATTTAGATTAAGTTGAAGACTTACACCTCTTCAAGCTCATCCGTCCAGTAAAGGGTGTCCGGCTGGCACCAACTCCCTAGCTTTAGGCTCCACCAACTAATTGATTCTGAGGCTTCTGGTCTCTGAGGGTCGTGGGGCTAGGACGTTACTACTATTATCGCACTAGGCAACTACTGTCTTAAGGTCTCTAATTCGAGTCGAAATAAGACCTCATCTCTTAGATAATGGCTGTTTGCACCTTTCCAGCCCCATATCATGAAGAAAATCCCCATTTTCCCAGATATTATATTTGCATACGGAGAAAACCTCTTCCTATATATCTTACGGATGCTGTACCTGTGCTACCTCCATCTAGGTATCTCCTAAATGCTTGAGGGAATTTCCCAAGAGATCAGGTGGTCGCCTCCGCCACATTAATCTCTTGCAAAAATTTCTAAATACTATAACTTCGTTAGAGTGTATATGCTGAGTTGCCTGCTCAGCAATTCTTTCCATATGTGCTTCAAGCTCATCTAACAGTTCCTGCACATCCTGAAGGATTCTTTTTTTCATTTCTTTGAGTCCTGCTGACTCTTGGGTGCTATCAGTGCCCTTTATTAAGGTTTTTAAAGTACTTCGGCGCTGCTTTAATTGTAGAGGGGAAGTATCGAGCTTGATATGGCTGCATTCTTCACGAATTATGTGTAAGGCACGGCGGACTATGTTAACTAAAGCGATTTCAAGCGGCTTAAATTGGACTAGTTTACGGCCAAATCGTGTTAAGAGGCGAATTAGGGACCGAACGTCTTCTTCTTTATTGAACTTGTGCTCCTTGATTAGCGAAAGAACGAATTTTGCAGTTTTTTCTGAAATTTCTGAGGTGCCGCCTGATTCATCACGCTTGAGAAAGCGAATAAAGTTGTCAAACCGAATAGGAAGTCCGTCCATTTATAAAAATTTAGATTTATGCGTAATGTATAGGAGATTATTAGCATAGAAAAGAAAAATAATTTTATTTCATTGGTATGATCTATAAAAGCAGATATATATTTACAGTTTTTAATATATAAAAAAATAATATACATAAAATGGCGTATGGCGACCGACCCGTCCTCCCAGTGACGGTAACCCGTGTATATCTGGGCATGGCTTTCAGGAGAAGCGACTTAGCCCAGCAGTATCTGGACCCTGGTGACGACCGGGGACGAACACAGACCCGCTGATCGGGGCCAGATCCTAGGGCACTTAGTAGCATCTCCTTTTTCCAGCAGCGCCCAAGCCAGTGGGTGCCCGAAATGGAGCAGGACGACTTACCTGCTCAAGCTGCTACTGTGGTCTGCCCCGAATCGCGGAAGCGGTTGAGGATTTTCTCAAGCGGATAAGCTGGGAAAAGGGGAGGCAGATTAGACGACTAAGAAGGCGGTCTCTCCAGTTAAAAGAGTCCTTAAATGGACGATCTGGCCAACCGGAGACAAAGACTGGCGTAACTCGGGGCGAAAGGCTGAGTTGGAAATGGTGGTGCTCGACGACGGTCGGCTGACGACCCAATAGGGCAACCACTACCGAGAAAACCAGGGGTTTTGGCCTGGGCTCAGAGAACCAATGATGGGAGTCCATCCTTTTCGCTCGTGCCAGCACGGCTCCTCACGGAGCGCGGAGGAATGTCACGCATGGAAGAAGGGACCTTAAATACATATCGTTAATTATTATTATATAATATATAAAAAATTGAATATTTACTTGATTAGTCTTTTTAAGATTTAATCAATAGCTGGGCTACAAATGTTTATAAGTAATAAAAGCTAATCTATTAAAACCCGATAAAGTTATTTAACGTAAGAGTTTCGGCTTGGCTATTTTTGCTAGATAGAAACGTTTCTATATTTATTTTGCAAATTGGCTTAAATATTTTATATTAATTAAAATTAATTTTCCAATAACCGCTATACGAATATGATAGTTTCCATAATCTTCAAAAGATAAAAGTAACTTAAAATAGAAATCCTTTAAATTAGCAGAAAAAATCTCATATTTATTTTATCTAAAAAATTAAAAAAATTCCAAGCTTCTTTGCCTTCAAAATGCATCAATAATAATCATAGTAATTAACTTACCAGAAAAAAATCGGCCATAATGAACATTTGGCTGCTGTATATATTCAAAAATGTCAGCATCTGAGAATGCGAACATCAAAGTCCACAGACGGCCAATTATTGCTCCATACAATGACCAAGAAGCTATATTAATCCCTAACCCAGAGGTTTTTCGCAGAAAGCTTCATGATCTCGTCAATGGCGGCAGCCATAACGTCGAGGTCATTTCTGATTATGATTTCACTCTAAGTCGATTCCGTATAGGCAATCAAAAAGGAAAATCTACTTACCAAGTCGTAGAAGCAGGAGCGCTGTCAGGTGACAAACTTCAAGAAACCCATGATTTATATAGCTATTATCATCCTATTGAAGTAGATCCTCATATACCTCACGACGAAAAAGAAAGACTTATGCATGAGTGATGGGATAAAAGCAATGAAATCATTTTGTCTGTTGATATCCACAGAAGCATGCTCTATGATTTCATAATGGACTCAAATTTGCATTTGAGGCATGGAGTATGATATAATTAAAGGATTTTAGGAATAAATGGTCATAAATACAGTAATTTTTTAAGGAAAATAAGATTTTCACTTGAATAGAAATGGTAAATTTAAGCAAAAAGCATAGACCGTGTTTTGCATCATTGCGACAGAAACCTTATTCCTTTTACCATTATTTCTGCAGGATGTGGAAATATCATTGAAGTCTCCTTACTCCGCCTTTAAGAGCAACCAAAGTCATTGAAAAAAACTATTTTTGGAAAATCCAGAGCCACTAACATTCAATTTTTTTATATAAAATATTTTATATATATTAAAATGTGATAACGAGATCTCTAGGCAAATTTATTGAATTTTAAACATTTAATTCTTAAAATAAAATTTTATAGCTTTTATTTTGTTTTTTTTTGGATTTTTTTTAAAATCATTTTGATATAAAAAAGGTTAGAAGAATACTTAGAGCATGAAAAACTTGAAATTCATTCAAATTTTATGATTGGTGACTGTGAAGGAAGATACACACACTGGTCTGAGCCTGCTTTAAGAACCCTCAACAAGAATTTAGTCCTGCGAGACCGTCCTGTGAAGCCAAACATTATTTTGTTAGGAGACATGATATCTGACATAAAAATGATAGAGCACGCTACCTACAATGACGCCTTAAAGATAGGATTTTTAAACGAGCCAAGCAGTTATGTTCTTGACGCTTATAAAGAAGCTTATGATATCCTTATCTTAAATGATGGCAATATGAGCTTAATCGAGCTGATTCTATCATTGGTAACTGGTGAAGCCTTCAATATTGACGATTATCCTTCTTTACAAGCCCTTAAAGATTACTTGCCTAGTTTAGTTAGAAATTAGTTAATTCTCATTTTATTAAATAATGGATTATGAAGGAAAGAGATTTTCCATGTCTTCCTGTGGGTATCGAAGGAGAGGAAATCATAGGCAAATTAAATTAAGCGAAATTCTTGATACAAATTCAAATGCGTCCAAGGAATATGATATAGAAATTTCCCATAGATGGCGCTGTTTGCCCTTGATTTGCCCATGAGGAAAATTTTTTGGTTTGACCAAACCATATGGTACTGGTCGAACCAAAAAAATTCCCCAGTGGGCAAATCAAGAGCAAACAGCGCCATCTATGGGAAATTTCTATATAATTAAAAGTTATAGTCCTACTTCTCCTTATAGGGCTGCAGATAATGCAAAAATATTTCAGCCTTGTTTTAGTAGAAGTTATAATTATTATTCTCAATTGCCTAGTGCTACCATTTCTATGAAAATCAAACCAGTTACACACAGAAGACATAAAAGTGATATAGGGGCTATTGAGAAAAAAGAAGAAAATAATAGGCCGAAATCAAGCTTAAAGCTAGATGATATAATCAAAGCAGAAAAATATGGGACAAAAATTACTGGAAAATTCGTGAGGATACAGCTAGGAAAATCAACCCCAACCCCTGCACCTAGTAAAAAAGATAGTCGGCCTAAAACTTCTTATATAGCTCGAATCCCTATTGTGCACTATGAAAAATAAATAAACTTGGCTTGTTTTCATATAAAACTTCCATCTTTCTCTTAATCCCAAAACTTCACCCATTATTTCAATAAGATTATACCTTTAAAATTTTATTTAAAAATTAATTACCATAAAAATTATTCCTATTAATAATATCCTGCCTTACACGCATTATTTTTAATTCATGTTTATTTTTAGTAAATATTGGTTGACTATATAATATGGGGTCATGTATTACTAAAACTGCAAACGTTGAAGACGGTCTCCCTCCTATCCCATTCCCTGACTTTTCTTATCTCAGGCGAGCCAAAAAGAGCGTCCTTACAATCAAAAATAAGTCAGTCCAGAAAGAGCATGTCAGAGGTCTGGTAGAAATAAGAAATGATGCTGGGATAGGACTAACGTCATTGCAAAAGATAATTCTGGTAGGCGGAACTGATGAATCGGCTCAGCTAACAAGCAGAGTTGTGCAGCTAGATCCAGTAAACTCAATTTACCACTATATTCAAGATTTACCAGTTCCGGCGAAAAAAGGGTTTATTCAGGAATTTGAAGGCTGGCTTTATTATGTGGGAGGATTGGTAAAAAATCCAGACGTCGAGTCACCACACAATTTTATTCCAAGCCCACTGATGAGGCTCAACTTAGCTTCTTCTCATTGGGAAGTCCTAGAAACAGCCCAAGAAACAAGGGCTGATGGAGAAAAAACAATTAATTACAGAAATTTGTACCAGCCAGGTACTTTTATTCACGGAAGCAAGATGTATTTGGTAGGAGGACAGGTCATAAATCCTGACACCAATGAAGCTGTGCCAAATAAGAAAATTTATTCAATAGACTTATATTTTTCTGCTAAATTTTTTTAAACTCCAATATATATCTATTTCCTATTTTTTATGCAAAATTATCTACATATCTTCAAATAATCTAAATAATTTATCTTTAATTTATTACAATCCCCTGATTTAATTCTACTTGACGAAGACGTGAAGTTAAAAATGCACGCAAATCACCCTATTTGTGTCCTAAACAAAAATGACAGCGTCGTCCAAATTTTCGGTGGCAAAACTTCTGATATGAGGCTATTCCGAAACAATTTTGAAGTAAATTTAGACACCAAAGAAATCAAAGAAACCCAGCCGTTTCCATTCTTTGTAAAGGAGCACTACCCACCAATATACCAAAAAGAATATACAATAATAATATCATTCCCTAAAATCGCTGTACAGAGGGTAGGATACCATGACTGGAAAGTATTTGACTTTAAGAGAGAAGACGAGGTTCAAAAAAACCAAGAATACTTAAAAGCTGTAGGAAAAGGGCTAGAAGAAAGAAAAGAACCAGAAAGGCATAATATCAACACAAAAAGTCCTTAAGATCAGTAAGTAGATTACAATTTGTTATTCTTGCATTATATGCAACCGTCTGAAGGTCTTTGCAAGAGTCGCTTCTTGAATAAATGGTCTTTGTCTAGCATAGGCATGCAAGTGAAATTGTAATCGTAATGTCTTTATATAAATATTTTTTAGGAAAATTGTTTCCTATGCTATTTTTATCAAAATAAATAGTTAAGACCTATTATTGCTTATAATAGACAAGATCTGCTTGTTTGTTCCCATCCCGTTTCGGCAGGACATATTTTGGGATATTTTTATTTGTGTAGAGCCCTAATGGTGCGATTCTTTCTGAATCCAAAGGAATAAGCTCATCAAAGCAATTATCCCACCCTTCAAAATGCACATAAATAGCTGGGTTATTATTTCCTTTAATTGCGCATTTAATAATCCCTACACACCAAATTCCTTCCAAATCCCTGACATCGATTTTCATCCCAATTTCTGCCCTTCTCAGTCTTTTGGATTTTTTATTAATTTCTACTTCATTTCTCCTATTTTTTCATTTTTCCAGGTCAGTTTTCCCAATTTCTTCTTCTATTATTTGGTCAAAGGAAAACGACGGATAAAGATTAGCATTTCTCACAAATCGGTCACATTTAGGGCACTCTGCGCTATATAATAAATATTGCGCTATACAAGGCTCACAAAAAGAATGGCCACATCTTAAGGTAGAACTAAGGGAAATCACGTCGTTACAAATTGCGCAAAAAATATAGGGTTTACGTTTTTTTATAGGAGCTTTGGAGGAGTCTTCAGATCTTGGTCTTTTACAAGAAATAAAATCAAAAAGCTTTTTGAGCATTTTTTAATAATTATTAATTTTCATCTATGTCAGAATTAAAGGACTCTTGGTATTCTTCTTTATATTGGGGCTCTGGGTTGTTTTCTATTTCTTCAATGGATTCTTCAAAAACGGCGCTGCCTGCTTCAATTTGGCTGGTTTCTGGGTTTTCGTAGACATTTAGGTCTGTGAATGGGATGCCTTCTTGCATGTCTTCTAGAGCTTGCTTGTAGGGGACTTTGTAGATGGACTGGTTGTAGCTGAAGAGTTGGGTCATTGCCCAGCTGAATTCTGATTTTTGGCTGATTATTCGGTGGATTCTGAGCTCTTCAATTATGATATTCATGGGGACTATGCCATTTTATATGAAAAATGTAGATGGGGATTTTTATTAAGAATTTATAACGTATTTACAACAGAGTGGATAAATCATTTCCTTGGCTTTTCTCCTCAACTCTGGACCCAATAACATCAATTTCATCCATCAGCAAGCTTCTAAGCCTTCTAATAACTCCTTCAATCTCAGATTTAGACAAAGGTTTCCAGTCTCTCAGCAAAAATCCAAGCTTTTCTATTATTTCTCCCTTTGTCACAGTGTCTTTTTCGTCAAGAATTGACAATATTAAAGCTTCTCGTATTGAGTCTTTTTCTATCAAAATATTTTCTGATGTAAATAATTTTTCTAATGAATCCTTGTCATACTCTTCTAAATTTAAAATAAGCTCAATATATCCTATTTTGGCTTAATTTTCATTTATTTTCAATAAAAACGTCCAAACCCTTATTCAATTATTTTTTTTATATTTTTTTTTATCCCTCACCACATTATAATTAAATCGTGTCCCTATTTCACATGCGGCGATTTCGACCAAACTTTTATCAATCTTTAAAATCCAGCTGTTTTCTTTATTATTACTATCATAAGAGGTATCAGAAATATCATCCATTTCCATATTCGCCAATTCCTCTATAAGGACTGATACCAAAACCTGGTGGTCATTTTCGCCAAATCTTTTCATAAAGCAGTCATACTCATTTTGTGATAAATTTATGGCTTCTTGTGATAAAACTGTCTGTAAGTCGTCTAAATTGATGATCCCGATTTTATTTATGTCGATGTCACTGGATAATTAAAATATGGCGTCTTCGTCTGGGGCATGGCCTCTCGGCCATGCATACTCGACTCATATTTTAATTATATCCGGCAAGGTTTTGCATTTCAGAAACGGACGGCAATGCTAGGTAAGCAATTCTGGTTGTGCTCAGAGCCTAGCCCAAGTTTACTTTTCGGGAATGTTTTTTCCTCATGGGAAAGGAGGCACGCAAGTTGGAAAGGGGAAGCTCAGCCAAGTCCGTTAGGACCAATCGGGCAACTCCCTAGCGTGAAACTGGGCGTTACGTCCCAAGCTTCGTGTTTTTCCTTTTTGCCGAAAGCCTACCAGAAAATCCATTTTTTATGGATTTTCGGAATGGCAACCCATGTCCTCAAGCGAAGTAGCTCAGGCATGAGCCGCCTTAGTCAGCAACACTGCTCCGGAGGCGCGTACTGGAGATCGAGGCTGACTGGCCCCAGACGGTCGGCGAGCCCTATGCGGCGAAGAAGCAGCGGGAAGCTCTGGGAGGGGTCACCCCGTGAATGGCGTTAAATACAGAACCTAATAAGTTAAGTTAAGTTATTTATGTCGATGTCACTGACCCATTCTTGGATATCAAGTTTGTTTTGCATCAAAAAATATTTTATTTTCATCAAAAATGAGATGATAAGGCCTTCTTCTTCTTTGGGGTTAAGTTTGGCACTTTCCAGCTCAATTTTGTCGTCTGGGATGTAGACGTCTTCGTTAGGGTTTTCGAATTCTTGCTGCTCTTTGTAGGATTCTTCTTCGTTATAGTCTTTTTCTGATGAGATTTCTTGTACTGGGTCGTTTTTTTCGAGAAATTCTTCTTCGTTTTTGGAGGTTTCGCTGTTTTTTGATTTAATTTCGCTTGATTCTGATTTTGCGTCACTTTTGATTGATTCTTCAAGCTTCTTATAGGAGTCTTCAAGCTTTATGCCGACTTTGGTAGAAGCGACTTCAAAATCTTTTTGGCCATTTATAAGCTCTTTTTGAGCATTAATTAGCTCTTTTTTCTTTGTATCTTCTATAGCTCTGCTATTTAAGTCTTTTATTTCTTTTTGAAGCTCAGCGATTATATAATTAATTCTGAATAGAATCTTATAATTTTTGATTTTTTAATATGAATAAATAGTGCAAAAATATGTTTTCATGATTTTTTTATAAGAAAAGGTATATTTTTTCTTGTCTTGTAGCCTTTTTTTCCATTGCACTCATTTCTAAATACAAATTTCTAATTTCTTCATCTTTATTTTTTACGACTTCATTAACTTTTTCTTCTTCTTCTCGAGCCAAGCTGCTTTGCATTGCGACATCATTTTTTTCTGGTTTTAGCTCGTTTATCTTTCTTTCGTCGTTTAGCTGGTTTTTTAATTTTTCAAGCTCGTCTTTCATCAATTTTTTGCTTGTGTCCTTCTCTGGGTCATTTTTCTTCAATTGTTTTTTTAAAGTTATTAATAATTAACTGTATATAACCCTCCTATTATAATTCTAGAAAAATAAATGCCTATTTTATCCTAGATAGATTAAATTTAGAATGGGTCTTCAGGATTTATTTCAGCCCCTCTCCCCTTCGCTAACTTCAGGCTACTCGCCCTAACCATCGGGTTGCGCTTACACTCTTTTTTGTCGACGTCACCAAAAAATGGTGAGTCAGAATCTCCCAGGAGATTCACCAGGCACTTCCTTGAACAAGCCATAGTGGTTGACACTATCTACCCAGAGATGGGAGATAGGAGGCACCCCTAATCCTTATTCTGATCTCAATTACCCTTTGCATCCTGAAATGTGGGTTACCATGGTGAAATTGTCTCTAAGTCAGGATAAAAAACTCCTATCGTGGTGTCCTGACCAAATCGGACATATTTTTCAGGTATAATCTCCCTTAAACATAAAAAACCCAAAGGCATAGGTAAAGGGATGGGTCGGATAAGTCACCATTTCGTTTGTGCATTTTACCCTAGAAGATAATTTAAATTAAAAGTTTATGTGACCATTAGTGGCTAAACCCAGTAGCTGCTATCCAACTTGACTCCAAATATCGCCAATTTGAATTTCCGACCTGAATCACTAGTGTAGAGCTACCACCTCTAGAATGCCCCGATAGTCCTGATTAGAGAATACTATGTGATAGGCAAATCTATCTAGCCCATTTGATAGAGACAGGAAAACCTTCAGCGAGAAACAAAACTTCCCTCTTTGGCAAGGCTTCCCCAAACCTGAAGGCCTACTTCAAAAAAGACAAGCTCCTGCTTTCAGCTTCATTAGTATAGGCCCTACCTGCTCCACAAAGAGTCAAATTTCCATCAACCTCACCTTTTATTTCTTCCTAGAAGATAGGACATTTAATTAATAGCATTACAAATTTTAAGTCAAAATGATTAAAAATCCTATACAATCTCTTCACTTTTCAACGCATCAGAATCTTGGTAAAATCTTAAAGCTTGCTGTAACTGTTCCCTTTCATTTTGTAATTGTTCTAAAAATCCTGAATTATCAGGCCAAGGCTTCTTATCATTGACGACTTCCATAAGCATTCTTTTCAGCCTCATGCATTCATTGGCATATTGCTGCAATTCTTCACCCATTTCTTGCATTTTGGTAAGTCGTGTTGATCTTTTTAATAAATCAAGCTCTTTGTCTTTGGCTTGGCATTAATTATTAATATGGCCTGCCTTTTTGTTATAATTAGAATATTTTAATTATTTTTAATGGACGCTAAAGGAGATATAGATAATTAATAAAATTTGGCTTGCAGTTCAGCTTTAACATCACGAATAACAGTTTTCAAGTTTTCTACTAGGTGGGAGGTGGATTTTATATCTGGGGAAGTGCTTTGCTGGTTTTTTTCAAGCTCTTTTTCTAGCTGAGATAGTTTTGTCTTCAATTGAGTGTTTTCTTCAGATATAGTGTTGCAGAGCTGCTTTAAAATGAGATTTTCTTCATATAAGCGTTCTTTATCTATATTAATCTGCCTTGGCCGAATCCTAGAAACATATGCTGGATCTGAAAATGCCATTGAAGTCTTACCCCTTTTTTTCATTTTTTTTTATCAGGGAAAACTGTTTTTATTTAAAATTTTTTTTTTATATTTTTGAAAAGAAAGTTAGGAAGATAATTTGTTTTTGCAATTGGACGCATGTCAGTTGATCCACGGATTTTAGGAGTACTTTGAGATTTAGAGATGGAAAAAGGCCTCTGACTTAAAGGCTTGAGATTTATGTGATTGATCTGGTTTAAAGGCTGCCTGCATAAGTGTTACATTTATGGACGTTTTAGCTGATATTTTTAAATATTAATATAATAGAAAAATAAGCTAGGAGGATAAAGAAAATAGTTAGATAATAAGGCTATTTGTAGCTTAATTTGATATTCATATTAGTTTTACAAAATTTTTACTCAGAATTTCAATTTATGAGATAATTTTTTATCATTTTTTTATTTTCAATAGGAAAGTATAGTCAGTGACACTGACTGGCACGGGGTGCTTTTGGCTCAAAACTGAGCCAAAACCACCCCGTGCCAGTCGGTGTCACTAATATATATCTTTTTCTCATTAAAATGCAGCTTGGGATTCTCTTACACTTCCCCTTCTGTGACCGAGCAAAAACAATGGAAAAATCCTAATCGTTTAGAGAAAAGCTTATTAGCAGCAATTTACGTTTTTGTATTAAATAAGTAAAATAAATTTTATTAAGTTTTAAAGGGCTTTTCTAAATTTTGCAAATTATTGTGATGCTTATAAAAAATCAGCTTCTTTCCTAGTGACCAAATATAATTTGATAGCTCAAAGGATCAAAGGAGGTTTATAAGATAATTACTCTCAATAATAAAATTATTTTAAACAATGTATGAAGGAGATTCTACTTGCCAAACCCCAACTCTTCCTAAAATTAAAAACACTCGAAGGCTCCAAATAGGTCCAGACACTGTTATAAATTAAATTGAATGGGTATGCTGATCATAAACGGGTAAACCCACTAGCCCCCACCTTGGTTCCTAAATGCCGCCATTTGGATTTTTGACCTGAACCACCTGTACAAAGGATTAGCCCACTAGGGCAGAGCTACCACCTGCAGAGTGGCCGATGTCCCGATGAGAGAGGACCATATGAAGCAAAACCCACTACTAGGAACAGGAAAACCTCGGGAGGAACAAAACTTCCCTCTTCAGCCAATCATCTCCAAGCATGAAGGCCTACTTCAAAAGGGCCAGAGGCCTACGTCTCCATTTTATTTCTCGACACCATTATAGGAATTCCACGAAGTCTAATAAATTCACGCATATCAATTCCTACAATTCCACTTACTAAAAGTGTACCATCATTAAGAATTTTCCATAATAACACAGAAAATCTCACAGAGACAAAAACGAACTTTATTGATGAGCTTATTCAAAGATTTTCTATAGCATCAGTATTTTTATCAAGGTAAATTAGATTTATATATTTCCTAGAATTTAATGGACTTTTATATAAGGAATTTTTTCATTTTATAAAAATTTCTTATAACTTTTAGTAAAGCCTTTTCTGCAGGGGAAAACATAGAATTCATTGACATTGTTAACAAAGTCCAAAGAATAAAGCCTTTAGTTCTATTTTGGGAAATTAAAAGAACGGAAGGTTTCATTCCTGAGGCACGAGTAGGCGCTACTATGTCAGTTGTAAATGGGAACATTTATCTATTTGGCGGACAATCTGGAGACAGGATAAACGACATTAAAATGCTTGACTATAAAAATTATCATTGAGAAGGCGTAAACCCATCTTCAAATTCAAATAAAATGCAAGAATACCCTGAGCCAAGGGTTGGACACACTACAATTTCATATAAAAATTCAATCGTGGTATATGGAGGAGGTGCCGCTTTTAATCAGACGTTACATATAAGGGCTTGTTTCCCACTTATCCATGCATTTGATACAGTGAATCTACAGTGACAAGCCCACAAGCCGCTTGGTAGGCTTCCAGATGCCAGGAGAAACCATGGGGCAGTTTTAATTGGCAGCACAATGATTGTATATGGTGGGATTGACAGTAACAGTAAAATTTTGAACGATTTGTGTGGGCTAAATTTAGAGTCAATGCAATGGTTTTTAACTAAAGTAGAAAAAGGGTCTGTGAAGCCAGGCCCAAGACATTCATTTTCTTTTACTTCAGTTTATCATTGTGGAATGCTGAGGCAGTTTACAAATGATATCTTTTCGCTGCCAAATGTATATGATGATGTTTTTACAAGGAAAACCTCAGGGATTTACTTATTCGGAGGAATGAACCATCATGGAGTAATTTTTAATGATTTATTTATGCTGCAGCCTAAGCGTAAAAGTATAAGAGATGACGAAAGTATATTAAGATGGATAAAATTAGAACCATCTGGAAATGTCCCATTGCCGAGATATAACCATTCAGCAGTCCTATGTGGAGGGCATCTATATATAATTGGTGGGAGAAATGACTCAACTTCATTTGAAACGACTGGAAATGAAGTAAGTGACATTTCTGCTTATAATATAGCAAGCTGCCGATGGGAAACTTTGCTATTAAAAGGGCAAAAGCCTGGACCAAGACATGGAGCTTCAGCTGTCTCAATTGGTAGTAAAATCCTTTATTTTGGAGGGATGGGAAAAGACCGGTTTTGCCAAACTTTATTGTTTTCATTAGAAACAGACCAAAATAATGCTCAGGAGCTTATCAAGCTATGGGATGAAGAAGAAAATCATAGGAAAAATAAAGAAGAAATCACTATGAAATAGTTAAGCACTTAGCTAGTTATTCAGATTTTAAAGTTTCCCTTCTTCAGGAGGGTGTTAGGCTGAAGCTAAACTTTTAAATTACAAGTTATGAGGTCAGCAGCCATCTTCTCTTGCAAGTAGACAATTCACCAAAAGAGCCAGAAGGTCTCCACTGGTTGCGTTGACCTCTACTGAACCTGACTCCAGCACGTATTTCGCATAATTTTATCCTCCTCAGGTGTGTCAGGAATAAAGCTATATGTCTCCTTTCGTTTTAGGCTACCAAATTACTCTATGCGGTAATCATATTGGCACTGTGGATAAAGGTACGTGAAAAACTAAACCTCATAATAATAAATGTTTTGGAGGAGGAATGGCTCGGGGCAGCCACTTCCTTACCTAGTCATGACATTTTTTTGGCCAGGTGACGCCAAAACAAAAAGGCGTAACCTGGCAAGAAAGTTTCAGGGGGTGAGTTTTGCTAACAAAATTGGCCTTTCCCTAGGCCCTTGAGGTGTGGGCAACAATTTTGGACGGACTTCACGGCGAGAAGGAAGTGAGGATGCCTCGTGCGGAGCTTGGGGCGTGAAGAAGGCGCGGAACATCATCTCCAGAGCCAATACCCCTCTGGAGTAGGAACCTGTGGCCGCTAGGTCCGGAAGCTAAAGGAACAAGGGTCTCCCCTGTAGATGGTGACGTCACCATTTTTGAGGAAGTCACCAGAAAAGATGGAAGCATAGTGATGAGAATTTAATTTAGCTGGAAATGAGTTGGTTTGTGCTGAGTGGAAGATGCTTGGCGTGATGCTGATGTGCTGATGGTGCTGATGGTGCTAATGACGCTACTGGTGCTGATGGTGCTGATTTGGTGGTAATGTAGGGTAGGGTAACCGTAATTCTTCTTCTTCTTCTTCTTACCTAGTCATTTTATTATTATCATCATCTATGAAATTATTACAAAAAGGAAAATTACAGTCTGCAGCTAAGGTAGTTTTAACAAAAATTGGGATGAAAGCTTTAAGTGAAATAGGCATAGGCCCAATTCTCGTATGCTTTAGATATTATGCATTTCATCCAAGAAAACTTGGTCGAAAATCTGAATAGTTCAGTTTTTTATCAAAAAAATTCTAACAAAATTGCCTTGAGGAAATACCATCAAAAGCATCCGAACATTTGACAAGAAACCAAGTGAAATATAGCACTCATATAACTATATTAATTTAAAATTATTTTGTAATTAAATAAATCCTTAACTTTACCTAATAAAATTTCTTAATGTATGCTCCTAACTCAATTCATGGAAAACTCGGTAGAAGAAATGAAGAAGGCAGCATAGGAGCTCTTTTAAGCGAAGTCAACGATACAATTGAAAAGCTAAACAGCTGAAAAGAAGAAGAAAAACGATTAGATGAAGAATTCAATAAAAAGCTTCTGGTTCATAACAACCCAAGCCAAGAAATCGCAGATGAAGAAGAAAAAGAAGAGCACGTTGATTTAAAAGAAATAAATATTGACAATATTAGGCACAGGCAGATTGAAATGGTTAAAGTAACAGATGTCAGTGTCCCAGGAAAAAATAAGAACGATTTCTCTTATAATATTGATGGATCAAGCCTTTATGAGGTCGGGACAAAGCTGAATGAAATGCTATCAGAATGAAAAGACAGTGTGGATATTATTGATAATAATAAGAATAAAGCAGAGAAAGGAGAAGAATGAGAAAAAATTGAGGATATTGAGAAAGAGTTAGCTGAGCTAGAAAGTATGCTGGATTCAGTAGGATCTGGAGATAATATAGAAGACTCTTAAAAGAACTTGTCTTTATATTTATCAAAATTAATAATATTAATTTTCATCAATTATTAATTATCATCTGGGAATTAAACAAAATTTATCAATAGATGTTGCATTACTTAACTATAAAAAACAATCCATATGATGAATAATATGGCAACAGACAAATTGAGAATTTCAGGTGCCAGACCAATAAACAGGCCTATAAATAACAAAATTAGTGAAGAATGGAACGACAGATTTTGGCTAGACAAAATTCCTAATTATGAAGGAGCTGCACTATTTAGTAAAACTCAAGGAGCAAAGCGAAAAATCATCAGAAGCACGAAAACTAGTACTCATCAGCTGCCAAAAATAGCCAGTTCTAGCTCTTCACATATAGTTTCGAAATTTAAATTAGATATAACTGAGGACCAAATATTGAGCTTAAAAGAAGAGCTGGATTTTCTATGAAATTCTTACGAAATCCCATATTTTCACAGAAACCGCTTCCAAGCTCGATTCATTTCGATCCCTTCTGCTACTTTATCTGCGAATCAGATAGCAAAAGAAATTTATGAATTAAATAAAGGAATTGCTCCAATTTTACGTGCAATAAATTCCACAAATTCTAGAGAGATGATTTTATCTAACTCGCCCCCGTGAGTGAACAAAAAAATTTTGTTCACTCACGGAGGGGGGGTTAATTTTTTTTCGAAATTTAAAAAAATCCTAATTCGCAAAAATTGGAAAGTAAATATTAATTTAATTTATAAAATTTATGTTTTAAATAGCAATTCGTTTAAAAATTAAATAGAATTAGCTCTAGATTTCATTATATTAATTATCATTTATATATCAAAATTATTTTCCATAAAACATTTTTCTATTAAAAAAATTTTTGTTCACTCACGGAGGGTGGGTTTTTGGGCAAAAAATAGCGATTTTTCTAATGGTTTTGTTCACTCACGGAGGGGGGGAGTAAGCTGAAAAAAGAAATAGAAGAAATTGAAGAAAAAAATGATGAGCATGTTCTACAAGAAATCAGTGAAAACATAAGAAATTTAAGACTGAGGAGCTTAGAAATTATTGACGCTGTAAAAAAGTGACGAGAACAAATTGGTGACCGATCTGCTGAATTTTTGTGGGAAAATCAAGATTATTTAGAAAAAATGAAAAACGATATAGAGTTTTTATTAGAAGGCCGTATATTAGATTATTTTAGCATCCCTCATCATTCCAATACATTTACAATTACAGCTCATAGAATAGGTTTAAAAGAATTAAACCTCCATCGTAGCATTGATAAATTTCCTTCAAAATTACTTCTCAGCAAATCTCCAAGAACAGTTACAAAATCAGCTGAAAAATATTTAGGCCTAAATCCGAAAAAAGTGGCTCCTTTTCAAAAAAAGCTGCCTCCTTCAGAGTCTCCGCCTTTAATCCAAGAGCCTAATGAATCTCCGAAATCTGAGCGCCCCAGCCAATATGAGTCTTCAGATGAAGATGAAAATGAGCAAAAAGCTAACACGAAACTCTAAAAAATTTTAATTTAAGAAAATTTCCATTATTTTTAAATAAAATTATAAAGGAAAATTTAAGACACCACAAAACTTTCTAATGAGATTACGAATAATTTGATTTCGAAATTAATTGATATCCAATGCACACAAATAACTATTGATGGGGTCAAAGAAATGATAGCAGCCGCACTTGTGCTATTTACATCGTCAATTCTAGACAAATTTTTAACCGAAGTTTTGTCAGAAATGATCCCACAAGTAGCTTGGGAAGCAAAACAAGAAATTACTGATACAGAATATATCGATTTTCAGGTACAAATATTAAGAGCTGTGCTAGAAGAAGAGCTTTTAGAAGCTGCAAATGAAACAGCGAAATATCAAATAGCTGATTTACTTTCGAGTGAATACTCTCTATGCATCCCAATAGGTGAAATAGTTGAGGAATCAATTGCAGAAGAAAAAGAATGAAATGAGAGAATAGTCCATGAGGTTTTTATTGACATTATGTCAATATTAGTAGAAGAAGATTGGCTTGAAATTTTATGTGAAGATCAATTGAGCTATGCAAGGTTAGATGATATGTGAAAAATTTTGCCTTTAAATGTACAGGCAACTATATATATATTTTAATATATTAAATATAATTTTATTTATTTTAGGAAATATTAATTAGAATTTAATAAAAATGACCATATAAAACTGAGAGACCAAAAATAATCGGAAAAATAGCTGAGGACATTTATTTTCAGTTTTTGAACGATTATGTTGGAAAGGTCTGGGTCGAAAGCATTTTGAATTACGCCATATGCGATGCAGGAGGTGACGAAAGTTTAGAAGTTATCATGCCGTTAACTGAAAATAAAAGAAAAGAGGGAAGGCGAGGTACAAAAATTTAATAAAATAAATGTTTATAATATATAGAAAAAAAAATTAATTGAACCTTTTAATGGGTTTTCATAGCAAATTTTTAATAAAAACGTACAAGCTTCTATTAAAATAATCATAATTGAGCGGCTTCTATCAAACCCGCTAATAAATGGATAATACAGAAGAATCCTCGCATTCGATTGAAGATTTTAATACCTCTTCATCACCAACAGACCACCCTGATGGAATCGATCAACAAGCATACTTAAAAGACCAAAATTGTGTCATTTGCCACATTAAATTTGGAAAAACTTCTTTATCTCACACAAGAAAATATTTTTGCAAATTTTGTTTTCGAGGAGTTTGCGGAAATTGCTCGTCTCATAGAATCAATGGAAATAGGTGCTGCAATTCCTGCTATGACGCAGAACTACAGAATAAAGATAAAGCAAAATTAATAGAGGAGAATTTAATAATTCGGTTAAAACACTTAGAAGAGTCACTACAAAAATTGTCAGAAAATCAAATAGAAAACGAAAGAACACTTACTCCTCAATACAAAATTTGTTCCAATTTGGGGAAATATAAAAATTTTTTTTTTTATATAAAAAATGTATAAAAATTATTAAAAATGTTAATTGAAACCAATATTTTTGTAATTAATTTATTTATATAAAGAATTACCGTGAAATTGTTATAATAGCACTCCATACAGCTTATCCCTGAGACTTGAATTTTTGCCTCCGGAACTATCATTGGAAAGTGCAAGATCAGAAAAAGCCCACGAGAGGACAAGAAATCCTTCGAGCAAGACTCAAGAGGTGACTTTTTTAATGACAAATTGAGAGCTGCGACCCAGGTGGTGAGCCCATAGGGTCCAGAATCATGGAAGTCAAAATTGGTGCCCCTCCCTGCGGGAGCGGGGAGGGGTGTCTGCCGAGGTCCCTCGGGGACGATAACTATGTAGGGATGGAAATACCCAGTCCTCTCAAAGAAAAAGATCAATTAAAATAGCATAGCATACTTGTACTTCCTCCATTAAACTCAGTCAAAACTTTTCATAAAAATCAGTAATTTCATCTATAAAATTTCGAAATAATAAGCTCAAAAGGATTAATTTATCCAAAAAATCGAAATTAAACTTATATTTTTTGTTCCAATCAAAGGGGAGTTAAAAACCTAGAATTCATCAGCAAACAAAAGGAATCTGAAATTATTGAATTAAAATTTATACTAGAAAATAGCAAAGGACATAGAAATAGCAGAGAAGAAGATAAAATAAATAAAACCAAATATTATGATACTTTAAAAAATTTTGAAGAGTCGCAGTCTCAGCTTGTGATACTAGCAAACGAAAAAGAAAAGTTGAGAAGCAGTATCCATAAAGCAGAAAATGAAATTATTTTGCAAAATGAAAAAACTTTTGAAATTGTCAAAGAAATAAGAGAACTACGCTGTTTTCAATTAATAATAGCTCTTATTTTTTTACCTTAAAATCTTATTTTTATGCAAAATTAAAAAAGGCGAAGATGATTTTTATACAATTTTTAAAAAAATCGTTTAAAAGAAGAAATTGCAGCATCTTCTCAAAATAAGCAGACTTTAAGAGAAAATATTGATTTAAATGCAAAACTCAAAGATATGGAATTTCAAAAAGATCAAGACAAAGTTTCGATTGCAGAGTCTTTAGAGCTGTTAAGAGACCAAATAATAAGCGAACAACAAGAAAACGACAGTCTTAGAGTCAGCATATCAGGTGCCACATCTGAAGCAGAATTCAAAAAATTGATAAAAAAAGAACAAACCAAAATTTTCGAGCTAAAAGAAGAAATCAAATCTTTGAAAAATCAAATAGCAAGCCAAGAAATAAAAAGAGATAGCAAATTTGAAGAACTCTCAGTAGTCGAGCGTAACACTCAACCCTGCAAGTGCGAGATTTTTTAATTATATTAAACTGTAAGTTTGATTTTTGACATTAAATGCTGATATATGAAAAATGAACTTAAAACGCCTAAGCTTCCTAAGGTTAAAAACACTCCCCAGCACACTATAAGCAAATAAGCTAAATTCAGAATAATTTCTTCAAAACCTAAAGTGCTGCTTATAGTAGAGATAGCTAAAAATAAAAATAAAAATACCCCTTTGGCTGCTCCTTGCAGAAAGCTTGTCCACATAGAATATGGATTTTTGCTGGCTATTACATAATAAGTTACAATAAACTGTGATAAAATTTCAAAAAGCAACGTTAAAGTAAAGCTAACAAAGCAGATTGAATGATAAATGCCTATATAAAAAGTCCAGCTTGAGTTACTAATAATATATACTTGTATATAAATAATCAAAAAAGTGCTCATAATTGCATATCAATTAATCGGTTTTGGCAGCTCAGCTTTGATGTTTGTGTTATTAGCCAAGTGAGGGCAACAATTTGTATAATTTTTTCCATAAATTTGTCCATAAAACGTTATAGGCATAGAAATAATCATTAAAAGGACTAATAAAAGGATCAGTCTTGATATAGACGGTAAATTTGATGAAATTAAGCTTAGCAAGCTGACAAGTAAAATAGAAGTACCATAAAAATTAGCTGATGAAAATATAATGTTTTGCAACCAGTTTTTTTGGTTTAAATATTGCTGAAAAGATCCTGAAATGTAGCCTGATATGAAGCAAGAAATCATAAAAAATAAAAGCCCTGCTACGATTAAAAATTTTGATGAAACTGAGATAGTTGCAAGGAGAATTGATAAAAAATAGGTTAATAGTAAAAATTGAGAGCCTGATCCTATAAGAGAGATGAAATAGTTAGGAAATTTAGGAAGTGGTAAGGATGGGGAGATTTCTTTTGGATATTCATCTTGGGGGATGATGTTTGCGTTGAAAGATTTTAGTTTGAGGTAAAGATAAATAAAACTGATACAGCTTAAGGTAGAAAGGAAAGAAAATAAAGCTAAAATGCTGCTTCAGTTGATGGGTTCTACCATTATACTTATTTATTTTCTTCTTGATAGATCATTCTTTCATAAGGCGAAAATTCAATATTTTTTGAGAAGAAATTTGATAATATGATTAAAATATCAAGCTCTAAATAAATTATCAATAAAAAGCAAATCCTTAACTTATATATAAAATAGGATGCTAGAATAAAAAAACTACTAAATTTATTTCAAACAATATATTTAAAAGCGCGCTTATTTTTCATAACTTATTTAAATATTTTTAATTTTCATAACTTTTACTTTTCTTATTGATTTTAAAAGAAATTTTAAATGGAGCTGAAAAAGGATATAAACTCAGCTATAAAGTCATGAATCCCTCTACAACATCAAACTCCTTCTCCTTCAAGATGCCGTTCCCCATTTATCACAAGCAGGCAATCACTTCATGATAGGACTCCGCCAACTAGGTCAAGCACTCCAGACGTTTTTGCCCACAGGCAGTTTATTTCTCCTAAAATCATTAAAGCATCGCACGAAATCAAGCCTGAGAGTCCTCGTAAAAGCTCAAGAGGAAAAAGAAGAACTAATTCAGGAAATATCTTTCTAAACAAGAGACTAATTTCTTATAATTTACTGCTTGACTCGCCAATTTTGGGAAAAAGTGTATAAGCAATTTTTCGAATTTAACTATGCAGTTGTTGGAGTATTATTTTTTTTTATTATATAAGGCTGGTGTCTGTATTTATTTTGGATTATATTTTTATATAGCCAGAAATAGAGCTATGCTCATTTTTAAAAGTATAATTTAATTTGAATTTTCAAATTAGAAAATAATATGAAGTATGAAGCTGAGCTATTTAAGCTTAGCTAATTGGCTTATGAGTGCTAGATTCTGAATAAAATTGAAGCCTGGGCTATTTTTTTAACTCCACCTCTCCGTGGAGAGAACAAAAAATTTTTAATATTTTTTTTAAAAATTTATCCCAATTTGAAATAATTTTAAATCAAATATAATTTAATTTGTAAAATTTATATTTTAAAATGCAAGCTGTTTAAAATTAAACAGAATTAGATAGAGAATTTTTTATGATAATAAATATTATTTCATAAAAATTTTTTTGTTTGCTCTTAGAGAAAAAATAAGGTTTTCCAATGGTTTTGTTCGCTCATGGAGGGGGGTAATAAGCATATAGAATTAATTTATTCATCTTGAGTAAATATGCAGCTTGTTCCCCTATTTGCTAGCGAGCAAAACCATTAGAAAAAATACCTATTTTTTTAAAACCGATTAGATTTATTTAAAAAATTTAACCCTTAGCTAATGAGCAAGGATTTATTTGATATCTAATAAATTGCGGGGTGTTAGATCTTGATGATAAATTCTAATTAGGAAACCCTTTTTTGATTTATAATCCAATAAATCAATATTAATAGATTAAATATTAAAATTGATTAGGATAATCTAGTACAAAGATAAAATTAATAATTATAAAACCTATTTTTAATGCTTTTAATAATTTTTTTCAAATCTTTAAAATAAACGATAAATAAAAGTAAACGTTGTTTTCTTTTTTAATATGGTAAATACAATTTCCTAACTCCCCCCCTCCGTGAGTGAACAAAAAAATTTTGTTCACTCACCTAGTTTTTTTTTTTTTAAAAACATTTATATTTAAATTTTTTAAAAAATATTTTTTTTCGAAAATTAAAAAAAATCCTAATTCACAAAAATTGGAACGCAAATATTAATATAATTTATAAAATTTATGTTTCAAATAGCAATTCGTTTAAAATTAAACAGAATTAGCTCTAAATTTCATTATATTAATTATTATTTATATATCAATTTTTTTTTTCATAAAAAATTTTTCTATTAAAAAATTTTTGTTCAATCACGGAGGGTGGGTTGTTGGGCAAAAAATAGCGATTTTTCTAATGGTTTTTGTTCACTCACGGAGGGGGGGGAGTAAGTTTTGCGCTATTTCAAGCAATAAATTTTTACTTTTTGGACTTCAAATAAATTTTTTACTTTATAAAATAAGCAATTAACTTTAATTTAAAATAGCTACATATATGAAAGTGAATAATTTAATAATTTGATAATAATTTTTACTCACCCCCTCCGTGAGTGAACAAAACCATTAGAAAAATCCCTATTTTTTTGCCCAAAAACCCACCCTCCGAGTGAACAAAAATGTTTTTAATAGAAAAATTGTTTATGAAAAAAAAATTTTGATATATAAGTGATAATTAGTATAATGAAATCTCGAGCTAATTTTGTTTAATTTTAAATAAATTGCGTTTTAAAACATAAATTTTAAAATTAAATTAATATTTGCTTTCAAATTTTTATAGACGTGAGATTTTTTTAAATTTCGAAAAAAAAAAAATTTCTATAAAATTTTATATATAAAAATTTTTAAAAAAAAAAATTTAACCCCTCTTCGTGAGTTAATAAAAATATTTTTTTCACTCACGAGGGGGAGGGAGTTAGAATATAAATTGAAAAATGATAATTATAATTGAAATAATGTCGGATGAAGAAAGAAAAGAACCAAAAAATAATTCATTTAAGGCTTTTGCTTTTCACGATCTCGATAAGGACAAAGAGCTATTAGCAGAAAACAAAGCTGTTGTGGAAAAACTTTTAGGGGGGGTTGAAGATGAAAAAATTCAAAAAGTTTTACTAATACTTCAGAATGAAAAATTACAGAAGAAGGCAGCGGATGAACTTTTGAGATGGGCCTTCCAATATAAAAACAAGAGTCTTATGATTGGATTACTTCGCATTATATTTTTATAAAGACCTTCGCTATAAAATTCTAGAAAATGCTGCTGCTAGATATTTTATTAATACTTTTAAACTGAGCGGGCCAGAAAGTATATCGTTTTCTGAGAAAGAAAGCGGTTTGCAGCTTGGAAGAAGAATTACTATAGCTGTTTCTCCTTCTGAATCAAAGAAGTATTTTATTAAAACCCAGAGATATGGAGCACTCGATGATTATAGCACGAGGAGCCAACTAAAAGAATTAGATCCAAAAGAGGCTTTTATTTATTATCTTCTTTATCAATTAAATATTGGTCCTAAGGTTCACTTTTTCTGGGAAGATAAGATCAGTTTTTATATTGCAACAGAGGATCTGAATGAGAGAGGATCATTTAACGAGTACAGCAAGCTTTATGAAAAGTTTCTGGATCCAGCAAAAACAGCATTAGAAGACATCCCTCAAGAATATTTCCATATTTGTGACGAACTGTTAAAATTAGATTTGATTTCAAGAATTTTATGCTTAACTGATACTACAATAAACAAAGAAAACTTTGGATTTCTTGAAATTAATGGAGAAGTATCTTTATTTTTGATTGATTTTTATGTAAAAAAAGACTCATTCTATATGGATGAACGCGTATTTTTAGATTTTTTAAAGCCATTTTGCCCAAGTAGCGCAGACCCAACAAGTAGATTCGCCTTAGCAAAAAGGAGCCAAATAGATCGTGCTAAAGTGGCGGCTAATTTCCTTAATAGTGTCAATATCCTTCAAGCCATTGAAACTAGCTGGGAAAATGTGTCATATATCTTTAGAGCATTAGATATGAATACTAATGATCTTTCAAATTATATTGTTGGGATTAAGATGAACTTTCAATATATTAAAGAAGGACTGATAATGATGCTAGAGTCGATGAATAAATTTATATTTGATAAAGAAGATTAAAATAGTTATAGAAAAATTAAAATTATTTACTATATCCAGCATTAATAGTATGAGACTAAACTAGCATGCCTCTATATGATGTCATTAATATTTTCAAATGATAGGGAAATTTCGAAATAATTTAATGTGACTGCGTCATCTTCCAATACGATTAAATACCTTTTGGTTGGTTTTTCTAGTTAACCTAACTAACTGATTTTTATTAAGGGTTACTTATTCGCTTGGATTTGCTACAATGCATTGGCACCTACATTAAGAAATTTTTTTAAAATTTTAGAGTTTACTAGAGGAAGTGTTTCGTATTCTCATATGGCAAAAAGCTTGTTTTTTTGGAAATGGCTTATTTCTGAAATTTTTCAAAAGGCTTAATATTTGTGTTTTCTCTTCTAAATTTGGATCCGCTAATAAATTCCGGTATTTTGGTTAGCAATTGGCTGCAAAATTATATTAAAATGCTTCATAATTGTTGTATTCACAAAAAGAAAAATCAGTATACTCATAGAAACTGCAGCCATTTTATACGAAATCTATACAATTTTCAAAAATATTTTAATAAGGTAAAAATAATATTCTTCTTATCATAAGATAAATCAAATAAAAACGTTTAAGAAAAATACATTTTCATCTTAAAATTACTTAAAAATATGCACGCCACTACATAAAAACTCTTTTTCAAAGTTTAATTCAGCACAAACTCTCTGGAATTTATATGCTTTATATCACAGCTAAAAACTTCAAAATAAATATTAATAGGACCTAAATACAAAAACAGCTAATCACAATAAAAATCCTACCTGAGCCGTAATTTAAGCTGTCACTTTTTATTATTATTTTCCAATAATTTCTTTTATTTATTTGAAATCCCGATTCCATCAACCTAAAGCCGTTAGCCAAAAAAAATATGAGATAGCTTTATCATTTTACCAGATTATATGGTTTATTAATTAAAATGGGAGATTTGTCCGTCCCACTTATTCCAGCCCAAAAAGAAACTCTTTGGCAAGCCGAAATGGCCATTGTGAAGCTAGCTGGGCCGTCGATTCTTTCATTTATCCTTCAGTTTCTGGTCGAAATTATCAATATGTTTTTTATTGGCAATATTGATATAGAACGTCTTGATGGAATCGGCCTTGGCAACATGTGGGGAAATTTTATCGGAGTCGCTGTGGGTTGGGGTCTAGCAGGAGGCCTTGATACTTTATGCTCCCAAGCGAACGGTAACAAGCAATATGAAATGGTCGGCATATGGCTGCAAAGAGGAGTAGTTGTGCTGACAGTTGCTTTTATTCCAATTACAGTTGCAATCCTCTATACAGCTGAAGTTCTTATGCTTATGGGAGTTGAAGAAAAAATTGCTGAATACAGCTATAATTATTTATCATGTGTTTTACCTGGGCTTTGGTTCTTCTTATGCTTTGATTTCTTCCGAAGATATTTGCAAGCTCAAGAGTACTTTTGGCCTGGCCTGGTCGTAAATGGAATCACAACAACCTTACATGTATTTTGGTGCTGGCTGTTTATTATAGAATGTGACTGGCTAGAAAAAGGTGCAGGAATTGCGACATCAGTGACTTACATTTCAAACTTTGTGGTTATGGTCGCATTGATTAAATATTTTAAACTTGAACAAAAAACATGCAAATCCTGCAACTTCCAAAACTTCTGGCATGACATCAGAAAATTCTTAAGATATGCATTGCCTTCAGCAGGAATGCTCCTCCTTGATCAGCTTAACTTTGAAATTACACAAGTTGAAGCAAGCCATTTAGGGGTTAAAACTCAAGCTGCACATGTTGCAGTTGCTAACACAGTTACTACTTTATACATGATTCCTCTAGGGCTTGGTATTTCAATCACTTCAATTGTAGGTAACTTCGTAGGTGAAGGAAACTCAGCAAAGGCAAAATTGTACTCATGGGCAGCCTTAATGCTCTTTTTCCTTACAAACTTTCCGTTAGAAGTCTTAGTTCTTACCTTTAGGGAGCCTTTAAGTCAGCTTTACACTTATGACACTGAAGTCTCAGAAATTATCGCAAAACTCTTTATCCCAGTGATGCTCTTTAATGCTATTGACTTTTTCCAAGTCGTCCTATGTGGTGTCCTTAAGGGAATTGCTAGACAAAGTATCGCGTTTATTATGATTTTAATATCATATTACGTTTTTGCAATCCCTGGAGGGTATCTGATGGCTTTCCACGCTGATTTCGATATTTACGGGATTTGGTATGGATTAGTGATTGGGGCTACAATGGCTACAATTACTTTAAGCTATCTAGCATGGAAATCAAGATGGGCAGCAGTGACCTTAGAAAAGAGTATGGATTAAGTTAGTTAAACTATTTTTGATTATCATCTATCTTATTATTTTCTTTTTTTGAGGTTAATTTTCCGAAAATAATTCCTAGTAAAATCAAAAAGCCAGTATATTGATTGCTAGCAAACTTATTCCAGCAATCTTTTTCATTGTTTATATCTACAGTTGTCCATTGATATGTTAAATGCCCTAACGCTCCTGATATACATATATAATAAGGAAGCCCTAAATTCGCCATATATCCTGCTGAAAACCAGCAAAGTCCTGCAGCAGCTGTAAAAAAAGCAAAATATGGCTTATTTGTATTTCCCCATAATAATGCAGTTGATTTTACTCCAATTGGCTGATCGTCAACTCTATCCTGATACGCATAAATTGTGTCATAAATCATAGTCCAGCACCAGCTTCCCAAATATAGCGGAAGAACAATAGCTAAATCCAGTCTTTCAGTTAAAAACACATAATTTACTACACATCCATAATTCATTGCAAATCCAAGTACCGCTTGTGGCCAGTTTGTAAAGCGTTTTGCTAATGGGTATAAACTCATAAGTGGGATTGAGAAAAGAATTAGACTTTGACATACAGGCCCAGTCAAGCTTAAAATAACAGGTACTGGGGCTAGGTTAAATAGGAAAAAGGACATGGCTCCAAAGTTAGAGATTTCTCCATTGGCAAGTGGACGCTCTTTGGTTCTTCTTACATGTTTGTCATATTTTGTGTCCCAGTAGTCGTTTATTGTACAGCCTGCTGCTCTTAGCATAAAAGATGCCCCGACTGCACACCCAAGTCAGCCAATATGAGGAATCCCTGAGGCTGATGCAAGGGCTGCTGACCAAGTTGTAGGCCATAATACAAGGTATGCACCAATTGGCTTGTGGAAACGGCCAAGTTTGAAATAAGGTACAGCTTTTGGTGGGAGTAAGCTAAGGATTCTTTGCATCTTTAGGAGAAATATCTATGAGATATAAAATATGAAAAATTTAGCTTTAGAGATAGGTCTCGTATGCATTTTATTATAAGAGATCTTTCAGCCCACCTCTCAAGCATTCTATCTCTGTAGCCACTTCTGAAGAAAACTCAAATGGCCGCTTCATCCATGGCCGATCTTCTCTCCTCTCAAAACCAGACGGAATTGGGCTATCTCATTCCGAAGAAGCACAAGGAACATTTCAATCCTTATTAAAATCAAGCATCCTTAGAACAGAATCCTTGTTTTCCTTTCCCCAGTATTTTGCCTCTCCATCCCAACTTTCTCCTCAAGCCAGCTTTTCTGATATATTTTGCCCTGAAGAGCCTGCCTTCCCAAATTCTCGAAAAATCCCAAAATTCCCTTACAAAGCTTTAGACGCCCCAAACTTACTCGACGATTTCTATATGAACGTTTTAGACTGGTCCTGCAATAATCTCCTTGCCGTAGCTCTCAATAAAGCAGTTTATTTGTGGTCAGACACCATAAAACCTGCAAGATTTTTACATGATTTATGTGAAGAATCAGCCTCTTCTTTATCATGAAGTCCACAAGGTACCCATCTCGCAATTGGAACTTCCCAAGGCAAGCTTTTCTTATACGACGTAGAAAAAGAGTACCCGCTCCGCTGCTTTAAAGGCCATAATTCTCGTATCGGCACTTTATCTTGAAATAGCGTCGTTTTGTCATCAGGCTCCCGTGACCAAATAATCCTCCAGCACGACTTCAGGTCACCTTCCAACTATTTTTCTAAGCTTTCAGGACATAAACAAGAAATCTGCGGCCTTAAATGAAGTTTTGACGGAGAACAGCTGGCATCAGGCGGCAATGACAATAAAATTTTTTTATGAAGTTCTCGAAGTTCCAGCCCTGTCGAAAAATTTTCAAGCCACACGGCAGCAGTCAAAGCAATAGCTTGGTCGCCACATCAACGAGGCCTTTTAGCTTCAGGTGGGGGAACTGCTGACAAGACAATTAAATTTTGGGACACTTTTACCTTAAAAGAACTAGCCTCATATAACACATATTCCCAGGTCTGCAACATAATGTTTTCTAAGACTACAAATGAGCTTGTATCAACACATGGGTTTTCTCAACACGAAATTACTGTCTGAAGTTACCCAAATATGCAGAAAATAGGAACTATGTTGGGACATACCAAAAGAGTCTTATATTTAGCTATGTCAGCTGACGGACAAAATATCGTGACAGGGGCTGGCGAAGGCGACGAAACTTTAAGGTTTTGGAATGTTTTTCCAGGAAATTGCGAAAATTTCGGAGACTTTAATTTTTTGATGGAAAATGAAGAATTTAGATAATTTAATGTAAATTTTAGAGAATAAGGTTAGCTACATAATTGTGCATTCTTCTGGCATTGGAGGCATTAATTCGCTGGGGAGTTCTCCATGGTCAGATAATCTTGCTACAAGTTCCATGGCTTGGTCTTGTTGACCATTAGCAAGGCTGTCGCAGATTTGGGTATAGAGGTCTAGCTGAGCTGAATAACGAGATAAATCTTCAGCTGAAAGTTCAGTCCTTTTTCTGTCGATATATTCTCGTAATTTGTCTCTAAGCTCTACCATGGATTCGTTTAGGACGCCTTCGCTCCCATTGATTCCTCCAAATAAATCGTCGCTTAATTTTTCAAATTCTTCTTTTAGCTCTGGATTTGCGTCAAGTTCTTGTGAAAGAGTGCTAAAAATATGCTCTATTTCAGGCATCTCTGGCATTTCAGCACCTGCGCCTCCGAGGTCTCCTAGACCTTCTATTGTTTCTTTAATGGTCTTTTCAAAGGCTTCTTCTTTTTTTTCTTCTTCTTTGTGCTCTTCGAACTCGTCTAAGGCGGAATCTAGGAGCTTGTCTGGGTTATCTGCCATTTATAAGAGTTGCATAGAAATTATATTATCTAATGAGGAAAAAACTTGAATTTAGCGATTTGAGTGATAAAAATAAAATAATTCAGTTAGAGAAATTATTTTTATGTTTGGGAAGTTATATATTATTGAGTTTTAGAAATCTTTTAAATTTTAATATCAACAGTTCATTAAGAATGCATATTGTAGTCTTATCTAGTTAGATTTTTATATAATAGTCTCAAAATTTGGCTACTAAATAGTAATTGCCCTATACAAGTGTAATTATAATTTTATTTAAATTTGGCTTTAAATTCTTTGATTTCTATAAGTCAGTCCTAGAATAAAATAATATAAATAGTTCTCAGTTTATGTTAAAAGTGCTTAATAAATATTCACACTGGCTTTTATCGAATAGCAAATAGCAGGGAAATCTAATATTTAGATATACAATTATAGATAGAAGGTTTGAGGAGCCTTAAAGAGTTGGTATCAACACATGGGTTTTCTCAGCATCAAATTACTGTCTGAAGTTACCCAAATATGCAGAAAATAGGAATTATGTTGGGACATACCAAAAGAGTCTTATATTTAGCTATGTCAGCTGACGGACAAAATATCGTGACAGGGGCTGGCGAAGGCGACGAAACTTTAAGGTTTTGGAATGTTTTTCCAGGAAATTGCGAAAATTTCGGAGACTTTAATTTTTTGATGGAAAATGAAGAATTTAGATAATTTAATGTAAATTTTAGAGAATAAGGTTAGCTACATAATTGTGCAAACTTCTGACGGTGGAGGTATTAATTGGCTGGGGAGATCTCCATGGTCAGATAATCTTTCTATAAGTTCCGTGGCTTGGTCTTTTTGACCATTAGCAAGGCTGTCGCAGATTTGGGTATAGAGGTCTAGCTGAGCTGAATAACGAGATAAATCTTCAGCTGAAAGTTCAGTCCTTTTTCTGTCGATATATTCTTGCAATTTATCCCTTAGCTCTACCATGGATTCGTTTAGGAGGTCTACATTCGCTTTCATTTCTTCAAATAAATCTCTGCATGATGTTTGAAATTCTTTTATACCTGCTTCAAGTTCTGGCGCAAAAGCGTTTAAAAGATTCTCCATCTCAGGCCACCCTCTCATTTCAGGAATCTCTGGAATTTCAGCACCTGCGCCTCCTAGACCTTCTATTGTTTCTTTAATGGTCTTTTCGAAGGCTTCTTCTTTTTTTCTTCTTCTTTGTGCTCTTCGAGCTCGTCTAAGGCGGAATCTAGGAGCTTGTCTGGGTTATCTGCCATTTATAAGAGATGCATAGAAATTATATTATCTAATGAGAAAAAAACTTGAAATTTAGCGATTTAAGTGATAAAAATAAAATAATTCAGTTAGAGAAATTATTTTTATGTTTGGGAAGTTATATATTATTGAGGTTTAGAAATCTATTAAATTTTAATAATATTAAAAGCTCATCAAGAAATGCATATTCTGGTTTAATCTAGTTAACTCTTTATATAATAGTCTCAAAATTTGGCTAATAAATAGTAATTGCCCTATACAAGTGTAATTAAAATGCATGATAAAACCAAACATAAATTATTATTGCAAATAGTCACAGCAATTATTTATCAACGGGTTAAGCATTATTATTTAAAAGGAAGACTAGGCACTATAATGCACATAGAATCTGAGGAAATTTTGAACTATTTAAATAAACTTTCCTTTAAGAAAAACTAATATTTAATTTAAATTTGGCTTTAAATTCTTTGGTTCTATAAGTCAGTCCTAGAATAAAATAATACAAATAGTTCTCAGTTTATGCTAAAAGGGCTTAATAATTATTCACACTGGCTTTTATCGAATAGCAAATAGCAGGGAAATCTAATAGTTTAGATATACAATTATAGATAGAAGGTTTGAGGAGCCTTACTTCTCATCTCAATGTGTAAGCGACAAAAATAAATAAATTATTATTATTATTATTATTGATGAAAAACCCACCTTCCATTAGAAAGCAAAGCTGCTTTGCTTAAAATTTTTTTATTTCATTATTATAATGAGATAACTTAAATCGTTAAACTTGAAAATTTATTTCAAAAAAAATTGCAATATAATTGCAAATATTAAAATAAAAATTAAGCAAGCAAAAAAATTTTCCCCTCTCGATGAGGTTTCTATGGTAGAATTAGCTTTTTTTAGTAGTTAATTATAAAATTTATTGATATTAAAAATCAAAATTAGCACTAATTTATACTTGCCTATTTAATCTTTAGGAAAATCCCTGATTCCCTTATAACTTAATGCTAGTTCATTTGCCAAAATGAAATCTGGCAGATAAATGGTAAAATAATAGTCATATTTCTTCTTTCCATAAGAATTTTGTATTTCATCCAGGAGCCATGCACAATTTCTTGCAAAAACTATTCAAAATTTTAATTTCTTCAAGATCAGCTACCATAAAACCCTAACCCTGTCTTTCCAAACAAATTAAAAATTTTCTAACCCCCCTCCGTGAGTGAACAATAAATTTTATAGAAAAAAAATTTTTCTTCGAAATTTTAACAAAATCCTAATTTGCAAAAATTGGGAAGCAAATATTAATTTAATTTATAAAATTATGTTTTAAAACGCAATTTGTTTAAAACTAAACAGAATCAGTTCGAGATTTCATTACACTAGTTATCACTTATATCAATTGTTTTTTAATAAAAAATTTTTTCTACTCACGGAGGGTTTTTTGGCAAAAAATAGCGATTTTTCTAATGGTTTTGTTCACTCACGGAGTGGGGGAGTAAGTATCTTTGGAAAATGAAAAAAAATCGAAAATTCTGTTCTAAAACAAAAAATCTATCAAAAATCTTCCATTTTCCATCATTTTTTAATTTAAGATTATTTATTTAAGGCCTTTTTTTTTGTCAGCCATTTATGTTCTAATATATATTATGATAACACCAAAAGAATTCTCTAAGCATAGCAACAAGGAAGGAATAGAAATAGTTGACTTAAAGGAACAAGAAGACTCAAGCTTAATAGTGGAATACCAAGGAAATGGTTTAGCAACAACAGATAAAGGCCAAGACGATCGCATAAAAGTTCAATTATGCTGGGATGCGATAAGTTATGTGATTGATAATAAAGGGGAAGAAACCCAAATATTGAAAGGTATTTCAGGAAAAGCAAATCCCGGGGAGCTCTTAGTTTTGATGGGTTCTTCAGGGGCTGGCAAAACTACACTTTTAAATATTCTAGCTGGAAGAGTCAAAAGCACTGGGAATGCCAAGATTATTGGTCAGATAACTGCAAATGGAACTAGCATAAAGGACATTGACTTTGGGTATTATTCAGCTTATGTGACCCAAGAAGATATTTTGCTTCCTAATTTAACTCCTAGAGAGTCTTTAATGTTTTCTTCACGACTTAGAATGCCAGGTCATTATAATGCACATGTGGATAGGGTGAATTCGATTCTTCAAGAGCTGAGATTGGTAAAATGTGCAGATAATGTCATTGGGAGTATAACTAAAAAAGGCCTTTCGGGAGGAGAAAGGAAAAGAGTTTGTATTGGGATGGAACTTATCACTGACCCTATTGTCCTTTTGCTAGATGAACCTACTTCTGGTCTTGATAGTTTTACAGCAGAAGTCGTTATTGACTTATTAATAGAGCAGGCAAGAAAAGGTAGAACTGTTATGTCAACAATCCATCAGCCTAGCTCCAGCATTTTCGATAAATTCGACAGATTGATTTTACTAGCAGAAGGCCATCTTGTCTATCAAGGATCCGCAAAAGATTCCCCTCAATATTTTGCGAAATTCGGCTTCAAATGTCCAAGACTGATGAACCCAGCAGACTATTATATGAGACTTCTTCACGTTGTAGATAGAAAACACCCGACCGAAGAAGAGCACGACAAAATAGAAATTCTGGTCTCCGCTTATAATCAGGTCGAGCCTGAAGACGATTTTGACTCCTCAAAACTTGAGCCTTTAAAGCACAAGCACTTAATAGTCCCAACCAACTTTGTGGAGCAATTTTTATTGCTTTTTAGAAGAGCTTGGATAAATGCAAGAAGGGACCCTCTTGCTGGGCGACTTTTGTTTACTGAGTACATAATGGTTGCTGTTTTGGTCGACTTGATTTGTAATAATCTAGCCAAAAATTATGACTCTGCATCAACCAGGACTCAACTTTTGTTTTTGTCAATGGCAACTGTAGCTTTCTTTTCCTGTCAGAATGCAGCTATGCAATTTCCAAGTGAGACTCCTTTGTTCCTTAAAGAAAGTAAGCAAAGGATTTATTCCACAGCTTCTTATTATTTATCAAAGTCACTTGCAGACCTCCCAATGCAATTTTTGCCACTTTTAGTATATTGCTTGATGATTTATTGGGTGATTCCTTTCAATGATTATGATGCAAGCAAGTTTTTTATTTTTTATTTTGTGCTTGTATTGTTGCAAATATCAGCTATTGGATTAGGCTATATTTTAGGCTGTATGGTAAAAACAGAAACTGTCGCTTTAGCCATAGTGCCGATATTTATGCAGCCAATGATGCTTTATTCAGGTTTATTCCCTAGTGTAAATCATTATCCTGAAGGCTTTTTTTGGATACAATACATATCGTGTATGAGATGGGCTGTTGAAGCTCTTTGTGCTATATACATTAAAATGGTGTGGTGAGCTAGCCTGCCCTCTTAACACCTGTAGCGGTAGGCTCATTGATCTTGTGGAAAGGAGGAAAGGGTTTAGAGATGTGTATCCTGCTGGACTTGGTCTGATGGAACACATTTTCAGGTTTAGTTGATCGTGCACTCACATCCAGGTCAAGGTTTTACAATGTGGGAAGGTGGCTCGCTGGAGTTGGAAAGGGGACATTTAGCACAGCCAGAGGTTGTCGCTTGGCCATTCGGTCAAATCCCTAGCGCGATGCCAGGTGTTACGTCCTGAGCTCCGAGCTTTATTTTGGCTGGCAGCTCTACCAGAAAAATCGATTTTTCGAATTTTCGGAAAGACCCGTTGACGTGCGGCATGATAACCCAGCATCTCTACTCTCGGTTAGCGAGAGAGCAAGCCCTCGTCTGTGAGGAGCAACGCAGTAGAATACCACATCCCAGCCAGTAAGCAAGAGGTGGAGCGTTATACAGAGGCGAATAGTGGCCTGCGGGCCTACAGAAGACTTCTCTGTAAGTAATCTAAGCTAAGAAGCCCTTTGTGCTAATGAATATAACGATTTAGGGATGCACTGTCAGCATTGTACAGATTGCTATAAGTGTGATCCTTTAAGAGATCTGGACTTTACAAATAGTATTGGAGTATGCGTTTTATATCTCTGCATTCTCCTAGTTGGTTATAGAGTTATAGCATATTTGCTGCTTTGGAAAAGAGCTGTAAATGCACGCAGATAATTTTAAAATTATTTATATTTTTTGCATATAAAATTTGTCTTAAGGGAGATTTTATTATTAACAGATTTGATTCTACCAGAAAAATTTTAAAATCAAATCAAGCAAAACTTTATTTATAATTTATTAACCCTTAAAAAAATAATTCTTAAAGCTAATCTTTTGATTTAATTTGCAAAGTGCTAGTTTTTTATTTATGAGTTAAAAAAATAATCGAACAATCTGAAATCAAAAATTTAAAATCTAAGGTGTCGAAACCCAAATTTTCACCATTTTCATTTGTTCGACTAATAATAGGGATTACTGAAGAATAAAAAATTTATACTTTGGGGTTATCTCTGGATTTTCTCGTATTTATGAAGAAATTTTCAGCTATTTTAAATTACTACGCTTTGGTTAACGGAATTTTAATCTCCAATCAAAATTTTATGATAGGTCTTATTTTTCGCATTATGTAACAAAAAAGTTTCAAGAAGCTTGAAAAGTCTAAATCTCAATGAAAAAAATACAGTTTATTTAGCTTGGGCAATATTTTTAATTATTAGATTTTTTTAAATAAAATCTCTTTGTTGAGCATTTGTTTTCAAACCATTTTTGGCTGGATAATATATGGTAACTCCTAAAGTATTCTCCAAAAAAGAGAGCAATGGAAAGGTTGAGGTTATAACCATGAAGGAGCAGGATGAATCAAGCATGATTGCAGTATACGAAGATAAAGTCTCCCATCCAGAAAAAAAACACGATGAGCGTATTAGAATCCAGTTGTGCTGGGATAATGTCAGCTATGTCATAGAAAACAAAGGCGAAGAAACCCAAATATTAAAAGCAGTTTTAGGAAAAGCCAATCCAGGCGAACTTCTAGTTTTGATGGGCTCTTCAGGGGCTGGCAAAACCACGCTTTTAAATATCTTGGCAGGGAGACTCAAAAATAACAATAATGCCAAGATTATTGGTCAGATAACTGCAAATGGAACTAACATAAAGGACATTGATTTTGGGTATTATTCAGCTTATGTCACTCAAGAGGACATTGTACTTCCTAACCTTACTCAAGAAATAAAACAGTGATGATTATGGAAGTTGGTCTTCGAGGAGCAATCTCTATGGAGCAGGTCGGCCCCATCCTAATAAATCTGAAAACAGATTTCGTCCCTTTATAGTAAGCCTTGCCGAAGAAGGAAGTTTTGTTTCTTACCTGATCACAGGTTTTGCTTCAATTATAGTTTTCGTATATCGGGATTATCGGGGCACCATATAAAGGTAGCTCTAAGCTAGGGCGCTAATCCTAAGTTTAGGTGAGCCTTTTCACAAAATTAAAGTTGGCTGAGCCTTACACTTTTTGCACTCTGGTGTATACGCCCCAGCATAGGCCACTTTTCTTGTGTCAAGGTATTCCGGTTAGTGGGGCTCCGCTTATAGCCTATAAATCTTAATCTTAACCTCACTCCGAGAGAGTCTTTAATGTTTTCTTCACGACTTAGAATGCCAGGTAATTATAATGATAATGTAGAGAGGGTGAATACAATTATTCAAGAGCTAAGATTGGTAAAGTGTGCAGATAAGATCATTGGGAGCATAACTAAAAAAGGCCTTTCTGGAGGAGAAAGGAAAAGAGTTTGCATAGGGATGGAACTTATCACTGACCCTATTGTCCTTTTGCTAGATGAACCTACTTCTGGTCTTGACAGCTTTACAGCAGAAGTCGTTATTGACTTATTAATAGAGCAGGCTAGAAAAGGCAGAACTGTTATGTCAACAATCCATCAGCCAAGCACAAGCATTTTTGATAAATTCGACAGATTGATTTTACTAGCAGAAGGCAACCTTGTTTATCAAGGTCGTTCTAGCGAGTCAACAAAATATTTCGCCAAAGTTGGATACCCAGTTCCAAAACTTATGAATCCATCTGACTTTTATATGAGACTCCTCCACGTTGTAGATAGAAAACACCCAACCGAAGAAGAGCACGATAAAATTGAAAATTTGGTCTCTGCTTACAATTCTATAGAGCTAGAGGATGATTTTGATGCATCAAAGCTGGAGCCTTTGGCAAATAAGCACTTAGTTGCGTCTACAAATTTCGCCGAACAATTTACGCTATTATTCAGAAGAGCTTGGATAAATGCAAGAAGAGACCCTCTTGCAGGACAGCTTTTGTTTATTGAATACATAATGGTTGCTGTTTTGGTCGACTTGATTTGTAATAATCTAGCCAAAAATTATGACTCTTCTCGAACTAGGACTCAATTGCTGTTCCTTTCTATGGCAACTGTAAGTTTCTTTTCCTGTCAGAATGCAGCTATGCAATTTCCAAGTGAGACTCCTTTGTTCCTAAAAGAAAGTAAGCAAAGGATTTATTCCACAGCTTCTTATTACTTATCAAAATCAATTGCTGACCTTCCAATGCAATTTTTACCACTTTTAGTGTATTGCCTCATGGTGTATTGGGTGATTCCTTTCAATGATTATGATGCAAGCAAGTTTTTTATTTTTTATTTTGTTTTAATATTATTGCAAATATCTACTATCGGAATCGGGTATATTTTAGGCTGTATGGTAAAAACAGAAACTGTGGCTTTAGCAATTGTTCCAGTCTTTTTACAGCCTATGATGCTTTATTCAGGTTTATTCCCTAGTGTAAATCATTATCCTGAAGGCTTTTCATGGATTCAGTATATATCTGTAAGATTTATTTAGTGTATGAGATGGGCTGTTGAAGCTCTTTGTGCGAATGAATATAATGACTTGGGGATGCATTGTCAACATTGTACAGATTGCAAGAAATGTGACCCTTTAAGAGATCTGGACTTCACGAACCCCATTGGAGAGTGCGTCTTTTATTTGTGCATTCTCTTGGTGGGCTATAGAGTTATAGCATATTTACTGCTTTGGAAAAGGGCTATTGATTCTCGTAGATAAATAAAAATTACTAAGTTTAAATAATTTTATTAAAAAACCTGAATTTCTATTTTATATATATTTGTATTAAATTCATAGAATATATGTAGATTTTGCTATGCACTTATATATTAATAAATAATAAATTTTAAATAGTTATGCTGCTATACATTGGCGATCGGCTATTTGAAGAAATTATAAACAAGCAATAATCTTTTATAATAATAATTTGTTTAAAAAATGTACATTTGATTAGAATTCTAAAATATTATTTGGATATATACTTCTATTGCATGTTTTTATTTCTCTTAATAAATGCTATAAAATAGAGTTAAAAATGTTTATTAATTGTATTAAGTTTGCTTTTGAAATATATAAAAGGGCTACATATAAGAAGTGTCTATTACTTAACAATTGTTTTTGCAAAATTTTTCCTCTAAGAATTTTCAAATAACTATAATATTACCTTACAATATTGAATCACCCACTAAGAGATCGACATTTGACTTTTTTACTATTTTTTTAATTATAGTAAACTTAAATTTTAATTTTAAAAGTTCATGATGAGTGCGGTAAAACGCTATAAAATGCCTTATTACTTGCACCAAACTAATAGCGCCTTATGTTTAAATAAAAATTATAATTTTTTTAAATCAACCTCTTAAACTATTTTAAGCAGATAATTTATATACCCGAGCTAAAAGGAGCTGAGCAATATAAACATAATATTATAACTAAAAGAAAGTCAATTAGATAATCTTAAACACAATTTTCTTCAGATGAAAAAAGAATAAAATTTACCATTTTCATTTTCTTCTTCATATGTAAATAAGATTAACTGAAGATGGAAAAATTGAGATTTTCTTATGTTTCTATAATAATTTATATTGTTTTAAAGTCTGAGCTTCAATTATTTTTATGTTTAAAAAATCTTTTATTTATAAAATTTTTTCATGAAAATTATCCTTGTTTCTTAAACAGACCAGGATTTTAATAAAAATGCATTGTTATAAATCATCACAATTTTCTTTTTTGTTAAAATTTAAGGAAATTGAATTATTGTAAAGTCAACAATTTTCATGTCAAAAACTTATAATATTTATCAAAAGCTAGTAATTATCTAAAGTATAATAGTTGATATGTGCAATACAATTAATTTCATTATTTTCCAGGGTTTTATAACAAAACCTTTCGAAAAACATTTATTTTGGATCAATTTTTTGACTTAATAAAAAATGATAACTCCTGAAGTATTCTCCAAAAAAGGGATGAGCAGTGAAATTGAAGTTATAACCATGAAAGAGCAGGATGAATCAAGCTTAATCGAAGACTATGAAGACAAAGCCTCCAGTCTAACAAAAAAGCAAGATGAGCGTATTAAAATCCAGTTGTGCTGGGATAATGTCAGCTATGTCATAGAAAATAAAGGGGAAGAAACCCAAATATTAAAAGCAGTTTCAGGAAAAGCCAACCCAGGCGAACTTCTATAGCGCCTTGCTATAATTTTGGGAGGCCACTGGCATATGGAGATATCCTCTACATGTCAGAAATATTTCCACATGTGAAGCTACTGTATTTCTCTTCTTTCACATATGGAAGTATTTCTGGCATGTGGAGAATATCTCCACATGCCAGAGGCCTCCCAAAAGTTTGGCAAGGCACTATAGTTTTGATGGGTTCTTCAGGGGCTGGCAAAACCACGCTTTTAAATATCTTGGCTGGGAGACTCAAAAGCAGCAATAATGCCAAGATTATTGGTCAGATAACTGCAAATGGAACTAATATAAAGGACATTGACTTTGGGTATTATTCAGCTTATGTCACTCAAGAGGACATTCTACTTCCCAATCTTACTCCTAGAGAGTCTTTAATGTTTTCTTCACGACTTAGAATGCCAGGTCATTATAATGCACATGTGGATAGGGTGAATACAATTATTCAAGATCTAAGGTTGATGAAATGCGCAGATAATGTCATTGGAAGTATAACTAAAAAAGGCCTTTCTGGAGGTGAAAGAAAAAGAGTTTGCATAGGGATGGAACTTATCACTGACCCTATTGTCCTTTTGCTAGATGAACCTACTTCTGGTCTTGATAGTTTTACAGCAGAAGTCGTTATTGACTTATTAATAGAGCAAGCTCGCAAAGGCAGAACTGTTATGTCAACCATACATCAACCAAGCACAAGCATTTTTGATAAATTTGATAGATTAATTTTATTAGCAGAAGGTCACCTTGTATATCAAGGGAAAGCTAAAGACTCCCCCAAGTATTTTGCAAAAACTGGATATGAAGTCCCAAAGCTTATGAATCCAGCAGATTTTTATATGAGACTTCTGCATGTTGTAGATAGAAAACATCCTACGCAAGAAGAGCATGATAAAATTGAAAACTTGGTTTCTGCTTATAACTCGATTGAGACTACAGATGATTATGATAAATCTGCCCTTGAGCCTTTGGCTAATAAGCACTTACTCCCCATCCGTGAGCGAACAAAAAAAATTTTGTTCGCTTACGAATGGAAGTTAATTTATTTTTTTAAAAATTTATAGAAATTTTTTTTTTTATGAAATTTAAAAAAATCCTAATTCGAAATAGCAAATTTATTTAATTAGAAATATTTTTGTTTTAAAATGCAAGCTGCTTAGAATTAAAACAGAATTACTAGAGATTTTATTATACTAATTATCACTTATATTCAAAATATTTTTTAATAAAAATTTTATTTGTTCAAGAGGGGGGAGAGTTTAGTAGCAGCTACAAATTTCGCTGAACAATTTGTGCTATTATTTAGAAGAGCTTGGATAAATGCAAGAAGAGACCCTCTTGCTGGGCAACTTTTGTTTGCTGAATATATTATGGTTGCTGTTTTGGTCGACTTGATTTGTAATAATCTAGCCAAAAATTATGACTCTGCTAGAACTCGTACTCAATTACTGTTCCTTTCCATGGCAACTGTAGCATTTTTTTCATGCCAAAATGCAGCTATGCAATTTCCAAGTGAGACTCCTTTGTTCCTAAAAGAAAGTAAGCAAAGGATTTATTCCACAGCTTCTTATTACTTATCAAAGTCAATTGCTGACCTCCCAATGCAATTTCTTCCACTCTTAGTGTATTGCCTAATGGTGTATTGGACAATTCCTTTCAATGATTATGATGCAAGCAAGTTTTTTATTTTTTATTTTGTGCTTGTATTATTGCAAATAGCTGCTATTGGATTAGGCTATATTTTAGGCTGTATGGTGAAAACAGAAACTGTCGCTTTAGCAATTTGTCCGATCTTTTTACAGCCTATGATGCTTTATTCAGGATTATTCCCTAGTGTAAATCATTATCCTGAAGGCTTTTCATGGATTCAGTATATATCTGTAATTTTTATTTAGTGTATGAGATGATCGGTTGAAGCTCTTTGTGCGAATGAATATAATGACTTGGGGATGCATTGTCAGCATTGTACAGACTGCCAAAAATGTGATCCTTTAAGAGATCTTGACTTTACTAACTCCCTTATCCTACCGAACAACATCATTATAAAAATTATGAAATTTAACCCCAGAAATTTATATGAGAGCATAAAGCTCAATCCCGATCCTGCCTCAAATTTTACTACTTTAATTAATATTAATGAATGCTAGAATCATCTACGCAATTTATCTAAACAATTCTAATGCCATTTTTAGCATATTTGTTTATTTATTGCTTACTCTATCTCTTATGGCTAGCTTATAAAATATTTTATATATAAAAAATTTCCAAAACCTCCTCTTGATAGAATGATTGTAAACAGGTCGATCGAGGAAGGTGAGGTAAGCCTATTGGAGAATGTGTGTTTTATTTGTGCATTCTCTTAGTGGACTATAGAGTTATAGCATATTTCCTGCTTTTGAAGAGAGCCATTGATTCTCGCAGATAAATAAGCATATTAATTATTTATATTTATTGAATAATCTGATTTCTAATAGCATATTTGTCTATCAATTAATTTTCAATCGAATTTTTCTATGAATAAAACTTGCTCTTCTTTATAAAAATTAAGAGACTTATCTGCTGGAAATAATTCTTACTCCCCTCCGTTAGCGAACAAAAAATCTTGTTTGCTCACGGAGGGGGGTTAATTTTTTTTTTTAAAAATTTATATATAAATTTATAGAAAAATTTTTATTTCGATATTTAAAAATCTCACTTTGCAAATATTGGAGAGCAAATATTAATTTAATTTGTAAAATTTATGTTTTAAACGATAATTTGTTAAAAATTAAACAGAATTAGCTAGCGATTTCATGATACTAATTATTACTTATATGTCAAAATTTTTTTTCTTAAAAAAATTTTTGTTCGCTAACGGAGGGAGGTTTTTGTGCAAAAAAATAGGGCTTTTTCTGATGGTTTTGTTTGCTCATGAGGGGAGCTAGATTTTTAAAGAAGCCAATTTGAATGACTTAAAGGTTTCTTCAGTATTTTTAAATTCAAAAACTTATTAAGAATAAATAACTGCAAAAAATAACAATTTAAACTGATTAAAAATTTATTTAATAAAATTTCATTTAAGTCACCTTTACTTCTGTCTAAAAATTTGAAACCATTTTTGTCCTCTAATCCATGAGTGGTAGCCATTTTAACAAAACTTAAGTCCAAAAACCCATAGCAAATTTATCTTAATTATCGAGAGAAAAATGCAGTTGATATAAATTTAATTATGCTCCAGCTTTCCCATAGACCCTCTGCAATCATTAAGATAAATATTACCAAATACTAAAATTTTAAATTTTACCAGAGCAAGACTAAATTTCTTGTTTTCAACTATTAAAAGCTATATAAATTTTTATATAATAAACTCTTAGCTATTTTTCTAAATGATAAGGCTATTCTTTTTCATTATTATTGATTATTATTCTTATCACTACACAAATTCTTTTAAATTTAGATTCTAAAGGTAGAGTAATTTGGGATTGCAATAAGCCATATTATCAGAGCAGGAACTGATATAGCAGCAAAACTCTATATTGCAGTTAACTTGCTAAGAGTAGAGGAATATAAATTATTGCAAATGACTTTCTTATGAATTTTCGCATTTATCCAGAGAGAGATTCACTTGTGTTGAGGACATGTTATCACAGCTCATCATTTTTATTAGGCTTGCTAAAAATTTAAAAATAGAAGTGTTTTTATTTTTTAAACTGCATTGCATTTCCTTCTTCTAAGCTATTTAGAAAAATCACAATTTTTTAGAATTACCCTTAATTTTCATATAAACTTAAATTTAAATTTATCTAAAATTAGTTCCCTAACTATTAATTTAAAAATTATTATCTTGGTAATTTACACTATAAATAGTAGCTTGGCTTTCAAAGTGCATCTATTTCAGGTTTTTCATAAAATAAGGAATTTTTAGTAAAAAGGGTTCTTCATCACTCTTGATTCTTATATTAATTCCCAATGATTTTTATTTCATGAAGCATAAAACCTTCCAAATGCACTATAGTTATGATTAAACTTAATTTAAACTAGCACTAATTAATCAAACATTTATTTTTGAAGACCATTTTGACTTTATAATTGTTATGTCATCCGCAAAAATTTTCTCCAAAAAGGAAAGCAATAACGAAATTGAAGTAAATACGCTCAAGGAGCAAGACAACTCAAGCCTTATTGAAGCGTATGAAGAAAAGCCTCCAACCCAAGATATTGGCCATGATATGAGAACAAAAATTCAATTGTGCTGGGATAATGTCAGCTATGTCATTGAGAAGAAAGGTGAAGAAACTCAGATCCTAAAAGGAGTCTCAGGAAAAGCTAACCCAGGAGAGCTTTTAGTCTTGATGGGCTCTTCAGGGGCAGGCAAAACAACGCTTCTAAATATTTTGGCTGGGAGACTTAAAAGTAATAATAATGCCAAAATCGTTGGTAAGATAACTGCAAACGGGACAAGTATAAAGGACATTGATTTTGGGTATTACTCAGCGTATGTGACTCAAGAGGATATTCTCCTTCCTAATCTAACACCTAGAGAGTCTTTATTATTCTCATCAAGACTCAGAATGCCAGGGACTTACAAAGAGCATGTGGCTAGGGTGGAATCGATTCTTCAAGAACTAAGATTGATAAAATGCGCAGATAACATTGTTGGAAGTATAACTAAAAAAGGACTTTCTGGGGGCGAAAGGAAAAGAGTTTGCATTGGGATGGAACTTATCACTGACCCTATCGTCCTTTTGCTAGATGAACCTACTTCTGGTCTTGACAGTTTTACAGCAGAAGTCGTTATTGACTTATTAATAGAACAGGCTAGAAAAGGCAGAACTGTTATGTCAACAATCCATCAGCCAAGCACCAGCATTTTCGATAAATTCGATAGATTGCTTTTATTAGCAGAAGGCCATCTGGTGTACCAAGGTCGGGCCCGTGACTCTCCGAAATATTTTGCCAAAGTTGGATACTCAGTTCCTAAACTTATGAATCCAGCAGACTTTTATATGAGACTACTTCACGTCGTAGATAGAAAACACCCAACCGAAGAAGAGCATGAAAAAATTGAAAATTTGGTTTCTGCTTATACCACAATAGACCAAGAAGATAATGACTTTGATACCTCAAAACTTGAGCCCTTACAAGACAAGCATTTAGTAGTACCCACTAACTTTGCTCAGCAGTTTATAATCCTACTTAGGAGAGCCTGGATAAATGCAAGAAGAGACCCACTTGCAAGCCAAGTACTATTTTTTGAATATATTATGGTTGGGTTCTTGGTTGATATTATTTGCAATAATTTAGCAAAAAATTATGACTCTTCTCGCACCAGGACTCAAATTTTGTTTTTGTCAATGTCCTCTGTAGCTTTTTTCGCTTGCCAGAATGCAGCAATGATGTTCCCAAATGAAACACCTTTGTTTCTTAAAGAAAGCAAGCAAAGGATATATAGCACAATTTCTTACTATATGGCAAAATCCATAGCAGATCTTCCAATGCAGTTTTTGCCTTTGTTAGTTTACTGTGTTATGATATATTGGGCAATTCCTTTAAATGACTATGATTCCAGCAAATTTTTCATTTTTTATTTTGTTCTACTTTTACTGCAAGTAAGCTGCCTTGGCATGGGATATATTTTAGGTGCTATGGTTAAAACAGAAACTCTTGCAGTTGCAATTACACCAGTATTTATACAGCCATTGATGATGTTTTCTGGACTATTTCCAAGTGTCAAACACTATCCTGAAGGATTTTTCTGGATCCAATATATTTCTGTAAAATTTATTTAGAGCATGAGATGGGCTGTTGAAGCAATTTGTGCAAATGAGTACAATGATTTAGGCATGCATTGTCAGCATTGCACAGACTGTAAGAAATGCGATCCTTTAGGAGATCTTGATTTTACTAATAGTATTGGATCCTGCGTTTTATATCTCTGCATTCTTACTGTTGGATATAGAGTTATTGCTTATTTGCTGCTCTGGAAAAGAGCTGTGAATTCACGCAGATAAAGGGTTTTTTTATAACTATGATAAAACGTCTTTTCAATAATTTTTAGCTAATGAAAAAAATTGTTTCATAAAGCTAAAACTCTTAAATTAAGAGTTAAATTCACTAATCCTTATCATCTTATAAAAGAATATAAAATGTATTTATATTTATTCAAATAGAATTATCGTCTTTCTATGTATTTTGGTTAATTTTCTAACTTTTTCGCTTTGATGACTTAGGTCTCTGCAAATCCTGGGCTAAAAAATTGGCTGCAAATTCTTATGAAGTTGATAAATACTTTCAATTGCTGAATTATGCAACAATTATTAGTGCTTTTTGAGCTGTTTTTGATAGTTTAAATCAACCGAAACGAAGTATTAAGGATTTATTTTAAAATAATTATAAGTAAAATTTTCAATTTACAATTTATTAAGATTGCCAGACTAATTTCAATGTTCTTCTTGTTTGTATCTAGATTTTATCATGAAAATAGACACCTTTTAAGATAAAATGCTCTGATAAATAAAATCTTGGCTTAATAATGAATTATTAAATATATAAAATTATACTTAAAAATTCAGTTTAAAAATAATATTATGCTTAATTGATAATTTTTAAAGTAAAATAGCAGCTCGCCCTTAAAGGGCATCTATATGTATTTCCGGATTATACCGAAATTATATTTGTCAAACCAAAAGATAGTGTTTTTGATCTAGACTAATTTTCATAAAAAATTTTAATATTAAATTTTTTGTTCGTTCACGGTAGATTAATTTTTACCCCACAATATTTTTACTCGCTCATAGAGAATGGAGCAAAAATCCTCCCTTCCTCTTCTCTTAATATCCCGAATAAAAACATCTCATCAATATAAATAGATTTATCTGGAAATATTAATATTGAGAAGAGAGATACTTCACTTAGAAAATAAGAGATATAAATTAATTGAGCCTTTTAATTAAGAGAATCAAATATATTGAGAGACTTATGAACATATAATATTGATTTTAAAACTAATTTTATTTTTAAATTAACATCCTATTTTTATTTCAAAAATGCGAATTAAGCCTCTTCTATTGAATGACTATTATTTCTTTCTCGTCTTTTATGTCTTTATTTTCTTATAACTAAAAAATATATAACAAGAGTGTCATTTTAAACATTTTCAATACGTATTTTATTATAAATAACTTAAAGAAAACTGATTAGTTAAATTATCATAGTAATTTATTATGATTTTGTTTACTTTATGATGATAGTATACTTTTTGAAAAGTTTAAATGCTTTTTTCACAATTTTTATGAGCATTTTCTACCTCTATAAATTGCTATATTACTTTGGTTATAGATCTTGGCTTTAATAATCCCATGGAACGTGTGCTTTATATCTCTGCATTTTACCGTGGGCTGTAGATTTATTGCATATTTGCTGCTTTTGAAAAGAGTTTTAAATTCTCGCAGTGCGGTTTTCTGATAATTATGATTAAAAATCATTTTAATCAATTTTAATTTACTTAATTTATATCGGCTGCGATATCTTAAAGGGCAAACCTTGCTTCTTATGATTGCTTTCATTTTAAGAGTTAATTAAATCGAATTTAAGAAAAACGACGAGCCAAAAAATGTTGAGACAGCAAATGCTTATAGCAATAAAGCTTTGCTTGGATAAATTCTTATTTCGGTTTTGAAACTAATAAAATTATAAGCCTTATTTCAAATAATTTTTATTTGTATTTTGCTATATCGCCTCACGTAATTTCTAGCTTAAAGATTACTCATCGACTTCACGTAATGAGCCAAATCTGCCAATTTCTGAGAAAGAAGAAAATTTTAGGCATTTAAAGTGTGCCCATTCTAAAGATCTTAAATTCTCTATCTAATTATATTAAAATTAAAATCCCCCTAAATTATTAAAAAATATGGCATCAACAGCACGGCCCGTAGCCAAAAAGCAAACTAAGAACATTACCGAGTACAAGAAATTGAACCTCAATGGTGAATTTTATGAAATCGGAGATGCAGTGGTACTCAAGGAATATAAAGATGATTGTTGCTATGGGACTATATTGAAAATTTGGAAAGAAGTTAAAAATAGTGATGCATATGCGAAAATTAGATGGTTTTATAAGCCCAGTGACATTTTCCATGAGCATCATGATTTTATTTCTTGTGCAGAACTTTTTGATTCAGATTATATTCAAGATGTGTGGATTCAAACTATCTATGATAAGGTCAGAGTACTTCCTTTTGAAGAATACCATAATCTTGATGAAGTAGATGATAATACATTCTTCTGAAGAGCGGTTTATAACTCTAGAGATTCCTCTTTAACTCCCCCTTTATCAGAATGGAAAAGAGCATGTGTTTGCAATAAAATTTTTAACCCAGATGTTCTCTATGTATCATGTGACAATTGCTTAGAATTATTCCATCCTGAGTGTGTAAATGCTGATCTCGATGCTCCAGAGTGGATATGTGATTCATGCATTGCTTGTAAAACAGAAGAGTAAAGCTATTAAATTTATAGATTCAATATATTGAAATTAATTATTCATTAATATTTTTATATACTAATAATTAAGGCTGCCCTTTAGATTTTTTTAGTTTTAGCAGATTTAAATAAACCTTCCAAGTAATTTTTTATATTAAATACAAGTTTAGATTTTACCTGGCCTGACAAGTATATTATTATAAAAGAAATAAGTCGGTTAAATTTCAAAGAAAAATTATACGCGACTTATAATATAAAATAGTCTAAAATATTGAATAAAAAGACCAATCTATTTTTAACTACAATTTATAAATTATTAAATAGAGCTCTAAATAAAAAATTTTTTGAAGCATAAAAATATAAATTAAATTCAAAAATCTAAAGGTTGCACTCCCAAGCAATAACACAAATATACTCTATTTTTAGTATCTGAGTTTCTTTGATTTTGCTTTTGATGACATCATCTTTTATCCTAATACAATTGGATTTTAGCTTCTTCATGGCTTCCCTGCGTTTAGGGTTATTTTTGACAAATCGAAGAAATTTCAAGTTTTATTGTGTCTTATTCACAGTAACTTCCATTCCATATTTCTTTTGCTTTTGGAGATATTCTTATATCTAGCAAATATGTCACTTATGAATTGCTGAAAATGCTTTAATTAGCATAGAAAATTCAATAATATACTATAAATATTATTAAATTTGTCTTGACTAAGTAAATTTTTATTTTTCAAAAAATTAAAATGCATCTCAACATTTATAAGAAAAGTCCTAACGGACTTAAATATTTTAAAATTTTTATATTCTTTGAGGATAGTGGACTTATTTTTTATTAAAGCTTCAAGATTTTAAGTTAAACATAGATTTAGTACCATCCCATCCAAATTATTATCCTCATGTATATCCCTTATAACCCACTCATACCTCAAGCCTTTAGATATAATATGAATTAAAAAGTCTCCAGTTTGGGAATTTGTGTAGGAAAACTCAATTTATGCAAAGTCTTTTGAGAATACCTTCTAAAAGTAAATTTTAAACAAAAAAGAGGTCAGAAAAAAATTTGAAAATATTGTTTTATTTGCCATGCCAGCTTACTCCCCCGTAAAGGAGTTTTTCTCGGAAGCAGACTTATTGCAACTGAGTAAGTATTTTCCCTTAAGAACTAAAATGGAACAATACCAGCTAGCTATATGCCGCTCAATAATATCATTACTTGCTAAATTAGTGAATAAGAAGCTTAATGATTACTCCAAGCAAAATCCAAACGTATTTAAATGATTAGTAAAAGCAACTATAATTGGTCAAAAAATTATTTTAAATATTAATCGTCAATTTTTATAAAATTCTATTTTTCAAATTTTCAAATAATATCTAGATTAACTATATCGATCAAAGACCAGTTAATATAGGCAATATTTTCTAACTCAATTTCGATTTTTCCCAAGCTATTTCCATAGATTTAACTCGCACCCGCTTGCTTAGTGAACAAACTATTAGAATGATATCTATTTTGGGAAAATTAGCACTCTTCTTTAGCTAGCAAAATTTTGTTGGTGTTTTTAAAATGCGAAAACAATATTTTCAAATTATTTTTTATTAAGATTAATTGTTTTGGATTTTATAGATTTTTTAAAAAATATTAACAACCTGTTGGTGGACAAAAATCTAGCTCTCTAGATATATTGGGAATAAGCACTTTTTTAAAAGTGCCATTTATGGCTTATAATTATGATTACACCAAAAGATTTCTCCAAGAGCGAGGATCAAGATGGATTAGAAAACACTATACAAAAAGTTCAAGAAAATTCACTATTTTTAGAAGATGGCCCAGAAAACGTCCCAGAAACAGTAAAAGGTCAAGACGAAAGAACTAAAATCCAATTGTGCTGGGATAATGTAAGCTACGTCATCGAAAGTAAAGGTGAACAAACCCAGATCCTAAAATCAATTTCAGGCAAGGCCAACCCTGGGGAGCTTCTAGTTTTGATGGGGTCATCAGGGGCTGGAAAAACAACGCTTCTCAACATCTTGGCTGGAAGACTTAAAAGCTCAGGCAACGAAAAATTATAGGGCAAATAACAGCAAATGGAACAAGTATCAAAGACCTTGATTTTGGATATTATTCAGCCTATGTGACCCAAGAAGATATACTACTTCCTAATCTAACTCCAAGAGAGTCCTTAATGTTTTCCTCAAGACTTAGGATGCCAGGCAACTACCAAGAACATGTGGATAGGGTAAATGGAATCATAAGAGATCTAAGATTGGCCAAATGTGCAGATAATATTATTGGAAGTATAACCAAAAAAGGACTATCTGGAGGTGAAAGGAAAAGAGTTTGTATTGGGATGGAACTTATCACTGACCCAATTGTCCTTATACTTGATGAGCCTACTTCAGGTCTTGATAGTTTCACCGCTGAAGTAGTTATTGACTTATTGATAGAGCAAGCCAGAAAAGGTAGGACTATAATGTCAACTATCCACCAACCAAGCACCAGTATGTTTGATAAGTTTGACAAATTAGTATTATTAGCAGAAGGTCATCTTGTATATCAAGGCCTTGCTTCTGAGTCCACAAAATATTTTTCCAAAATTGGATATGGATGTCCAAAACTTATGAATCCAGCTGATTATTACATGAGACTTCTTCATGTTGTAGATAGGAAACATCATACTGAACAAGAGCATGAAAAAATTGAAAGACTAGTAAAAGCTTACGAATCAGAGGGTAACAATACTGAGGATTATGACAATACTAAGCTTGAGCCTTTGCAAACTAAACATTTAACATCGCCCACAAACTTTGCAACACAGTTTGTGCTATTATTTAGAAGAGCTTGGATAAATTCAAGGAGAGACCCACTTGCAGGCCAGCTTTTATTTATTGAGTATATCATGATGGGCGTTTTAATCGATTTGCTTTGCAATAATTTAGCAAACAATTATGATTCTGCAACAACTAGAACTCAGACTTTATTTCTCTCTGCAGCAGCTGTAGGCTTTTATTCTTGTCAAAATGCAGCTATGCAATTCCCAAGCGAGACCCCTATATTTCTTAAAGAAAGTAAACAAAGGATTTATTCAACAACTTCTTACTATATGGCTAAGTCCCTTGCAGACCTGCCTATGCAATTTCTACCAAATTTTCTGTTTTGTCTTATTATATATTGGGCAATCCCTTTTAATGATTATGATGCAAGTAAATTCTGGATATTTTACTTTCTGCTCACTTTATTACAAATAAATGCTCTTGGTGTTGGATATGTTTTAGGCTCTTGTGTTAAAACAGAAACAATTGCCTTGGCTATTACTCCAGTTTTTTTACAACCTATGATGCTTTGGTCTGGACTATTTCCGCATGTAGATAGTTATCCTGCAGGATTTGCTTGGGTACAATATTTTTCTGTAAGATTTATTTAGTGCATGAGATGGGCGGTAGAAGGACTTATGGCGAATGAATACAATGATTTAGGAATGCACTGTCAGCATTGCACAGATTGCAGAAAATGCGATATTTTAAGTGATTTTGATTTTAATAGAAGTATCGGAGAAACTATATTGTATCAATGCATTTTGCTTGTAGGCTATAGACTCCTTGCGTTTGTGCTGCTGTGGAAACGAGCTTTAAATGCACGCAGATAACATAATTATTAATTCTTTTAATAAAAATGCTTAATTTTGGAAATAAGAACTTCAAATATATTTCCAAAAATGAGAAGGATTAATTGAATCCAAATATTAGCAAAATTTTTATCGATTAAATTGCTTATCAAATTTAAAGTTTGCATTATAAACCAGACATATTAAATTTTAATATGAATTTTTAATGCATTTTATCAATTTTAATCTTTTTAAGCAATATCAATAATACAATAAATCCCACTAAGCTATTTGCTAGCAATATTATAATTACTTCTAAGTAGCTAGATTAAATTGCCAGCCTGGTTGTAAGAAAATAAATAAAATTTGTAAAATTTAATAATTAAATTTGATAATTTTTCTTCGTAATTTTGGAAGCATTTAATCGATAAATTATCCCCAGCACAATTGGAAACTAATATATATTATTTTCGAGCTATTCTTAGCTAATTCAGGCATTTTTGATATTTTTTTAAATGGCTACAAGTATCGGTTTCTTATAAAGTTTTCTCCAAAAGCCAAAGTAAATATGGAATATAAATAAAAGTTTTGAAGGCAAAAGAAAGTTATAAATTTCTGAAGTTAAAAGTCCAATTGAAGTAATAAGCTATAGCAAGGAAGCTAAAATCCAACTCTGCTGAAATAAGATAGCTTAGCTTTGCTTAGGATTAATTAGGACTTTACCACCCTTGGTCTAAAAATGCTAATATCAACGCTCCTTTGTGGATATATTAAGCATTCATTGATTAAAACTCCAAATATTATATATTCCAGCAATCCACAAATGAATCTCCCAAAAACAAACTAAAAACCAGCCATGGAATATAATTCAGTAAATGAAGAAAATGGACTTAAATTCAATCAAGCTATATCCCTACTAATCAGCAATTGCTTCCTACAATCTTAAATAATTAGCTTTAGCTTGATTCCAAGCTAAAAATTAAAAAAATACCAAAGATCTATAATTAAAATTGTCAAGTGGGTAAAAACTTATATATTAATTAATCATTTATATATAAATATGCAAAGAATTCAAATATTTTGCCTTATACTTTAAAAACATTTTTAAAATAAGTTTTATGCTTTTAAGGTATACTCCTAAATTTTATAAAACATAGCGATTATCGAGCTCCCCAAATCCGAGTAAAATTAAGCATTATCTTGGATATTTTCCTTTTTCGCTGGCTGATTCCCACATTTTCAAACACTTTTTTTGAACGGCCATTTATGGCTTATAAATAATGAATATCTCAAAAGAATTCTCCAAGAATATGAGTCAAGATGGAAGTGTAGTCCCAGTGATAAAAGAGGAAGAAAATTCAAGCTTTATTGAAGTTTATCAAGAAAACATTCCAAATGAAGCTAATGGGCAAGATGAGAGAACTAAAATCCAACTTTGCTGGGATAATGTTAGTTACGTCATCGATAGAAAAGGCGAGGAAACTCAGATCCTAAAATCAATTTCAGGCAAGGCCAACCCTGGGGAGCTTCTATACTATTTAATAATATTTTTGAATTATTTGTTAGAATGATAAAAGTTTCAATATTTATTGTAAAAAATGTTTAGTTTTGATGGGGTCATCAGGGGCTGGAAAAACAACACTTCTTAATATCTTAGCTGGAAGACTTAAAAGTTCAAACAATGCAAAAATTATTGGCAAAATAACAGCCAATGGAACAGATATCAAGGATCTTGATTTTGGGTATTATTCAGCCTATGTGACCCAAGAAGATATACTGCTTCCTAATCTAACTCCAAGAGAGTCATTAATGTTTTCTTCAAGACTTAGGATGCCAGGCAATTATCAAGAGCATGTGGATAGGGTAAATGGAATCATAAATGATCTAAGATTGGTCAAATGTGCAGATAATATTATTGGAAGTATAACCAAAAAAGGAATATCTGGAGGTGAAAGGAAAAGAGTTTGTATTGGGATGGAACTTATCACTGATCCAATCGTCCTTATACTTGATGAGCCTACTTCAGGTCTTGATAGTTTTACAGCAGAAGTCGTTATTGACTTATTGATAGAGCAAGCAAAGAAAGGTAGAACTGTAATGTCAACTATCCACCAACCAAGTACAAGTATGTTCGATAAGTTTGACAAATTAATTTTATTAGCAGAAGGCCATCTTGTATATCAGGGCCGCGCTTCAGAGTCCACAAAATACTTTGCAAAAATTGGATACGAGTGTCCAAAGCTTATGAACCCAGCTGACTACTATATGAGACTTCTTCACGTTGTAGATAGGAAGCATCATACTGAAGAAGAGCATGAAAAAATAGAAAAAATAGTATCAGCATATAATTCCATAGAGCAGAATGATGGAGATTATGATAAGTCAAAGCTTGAGCCTTTACAAACTAAGCATTTAGCCTCCCCAACAAATTTTGTAACGCAATTCGCTTTACTCTTTAGAAGAGCTTGGATAAATGGAAGAAGAGACCCACTTGCTGGTCAGCTTTTGTTTATCGAGTACATTATGATGGGTGTTTTAATCGATTTGCTCTGTAACAATTTAGCAAAAAATTATAACTCTTCAACAACTAGAACTCAAACTCTATTTCTCTGTGCAGCTGCGGTAGGTTTTTACTCATGCCAAAATGCAGCAATGCAGTTCCCAAGCGAGACTCCTATATTTTTAAAAGAAAGCAAGCAAAGGATTTATTCTACGACTTCTTATTACCTTGCTAAGTCCCTTGCAGACCTGCCTATGCAATTTCTACCAAATTTTCTGTTTTGTCTTATTATATATTGGGCAATCCCTTTTAATGATTATGATGCAAGTAAATTCTGGATATTTTACTTTCTGCTCACTTTATTACAAATAAATGCTCTTGGTGTTGGATATGTTTTAGGCTCATGCGTTAAAACAGAAACAATTGCCTTGGCTATTACTCCAGTTTTTTTACAACCTATGATGCTTTGGTCTGGACTATTTCCACATGTAGATAGTTATCCTGCAGGATTTGCTTGGGTACAATATTTTTCTGTAAGATTTATTTAGTGCATGAGATGGGCGGTAGAAGGACTTATGGCGAATGAATACAATGATTTAGGAATGCACTGTCAACATTGCACAGATTGCAGAAAATGCGATATTTTAAGTGATTTTGATTTTAATAGAAGTATCGGAGAAACTATATTGTATCAATGCATTTTGCTTGTAGGCTATAGACTCCTTGCGTTTGTGCTGCTGTGGAAACGAGCTTTAAATGCACGCAGATAACATAATTATTAATTCTTTTAATAAAAATGCTTAATTTTGGAAATAAGAACTTCAAATATATTTCCAAAAATGAGAAGGATTAATTGAATCCAAATATTAGCAAAATTTTTATCGATTAAATTGCTTATCAAGTTTAAAGCTTGCATTATAAGCCAAAAATATTAAAGTTTAAAATTAACTTTTTATGCATTTTATTAATTTTAGTCCTTTAAGTAATATCAATAAAAATAATAAAAGAAATCCCACTAAGCTATTTGCTAGTCAATATTATAAGTAGCTAGATTAAAATTGCCAGACTGGCTTTAAAGAAAATAAATAAAATTTTTAAAAATCTAATAATTAAATTTGATAAGTTTTCTTCGAAATTTTGAAAGCGTTTAACCGATAAAATTTCCCAATAGAATTGGGAACTAATATATATTATTTTCGAGCTAATTCAGGCATTTTTGATATTTTTTAAATGGCTACATGTATCGGTTTCTTATAAAGTTTTCTCCAAAAGCCAAAGTAAATATGGAATATAAATAAAAGTTTTGAAGGCAAAAGAAAGTTATAAATTTCTGGAGTAAAAAGTCCAATTGAAGTAATAAGCTATAGCAAGGAAGCTAAAATTCAACTCTGCTAAGATAATGATAGCTTAGCTTTGTTTAGGATTAATTAGGACTTTCCCACACTTGGTCTAAAAATGCTAATATTAACGCTCCTTTGTGGATATATTAAGCATTCATTGATTAAAACTCCAAATATTATATATTCCAGCAATCCACAAATGAATCTCCCAATAAGCAGACTAAAAACCAGCCATGGAATGTAATTCAGTAAATGAAGAAATGGATTTAAATTCAATCAAGCTATATCCCTAATAATCAGCAATTGCATCCTGCAATCTTAAATAATTAGCTTTAGCTTGATTCCAAGCAAAAAAATCAAAAAAATACCAAAGATTTATAATTTAAATTGCCAAGTGAGTAAAAAATTATAATTTAATCAATCATTTATATATAAATATGCAAAAAAATTCAAATATTTTGCCTTATCTTTAAAAAACATTTTTAAAATACGTTTATGCTTTTAGGTATATCCCTAAATTTTATAAAACATAAATATTATCGAGCACACCAAATGCAACAAAAATTAAGCTTCATCTAGGAAATTTTCCTTTTTCGCTGACTGATTCCCGTATTTTCAAACACTTTTATTGAACGGCCATTTATGGCTTATAAATAATGAATATCTCAAAGGAATTCTCCAAGAATATGAGTCAAGATGGAAGTGTAGTCCCAGTGATAAAAGCGGAAGAAAATTCAAGCTTTATTGAAGCTTATCAAGAAAAAATTCCAAATGCAGCTAATGGGCATGATGAGAGAACTAAAATCCAACTTTGCTGGGACAATGTTAGTTACGTCATCGAAAGTAGAGGTGAACAAACCCAGATCCTAAAATCAATTTCAGGTAAAGCCAACCCTGGGGAGCTTTTAGTTTTGATGGGGTCATCAGGGACTGGAAAAAACACTTCTTAACATCTTGGCTGGAAGACTTAAAAGTTCAGGCAATGCAAAAATTATAGGGCAAATAACAGCAAATGGAACAAGTGTCAAAGAACTTGATTTTGGGTATTATTCAGCTTATGCAACCCAAGACGATATACTACTTCCTAATCTAACTCCAAGAGAGTCATTAATGTTTTCTTCAAGACTTAGGATGCCAGGTAACTACCAAGAACATGTGAATAGGGTAAATGGAATCATAAGAGATCTAAGATTGGCCAAATATGCAGATAATATTATTGGAAGTATAACCAAAAAGGACTATCTGGGGGGAAAGAAAAAGAGTTTGTATTGGGATGGAACTTATCACTGATCCAATCGTCCTTATACTTGATGAGCCTACTTCAGGTCTTGATAGTTTTACAGCAGAAGTCGTTATTGACTTATTGATAGAGCAAGCAAAGAAAGGTAGAACTGTAATGTCAACCATTCACCAACCAAGTACAAGCATGTTTGAGAAATTTGACAAATTAGTATTATTAGCAGAAGGCCATCTTGTATATCAAGGCCCTGCATCAGATTCAACTAAATACTTTGCAAAAATTGGATACGAGTGTCCAAAGCTTATGAACCCAGCTGACTATTATATGAGACTTCTTCATGTTGTAGATAGGAAGTATCCTACTGAAGAAGAACATGAAAAAATAGAAAAAATGGTAACAGCTTATAATTCAATAGAGCAGGATGAAGGAGACTATGATAATACCAAACTTGAGGCTTTGCAAACTAAGCATTCAGCCTCGCCAACAAACTTTGCCACGCAGTTTGTGCTACTGTTTAGAAGAGTTTGGATAAATGCAAGAAGAGACCCTCTTGCTGGCCAGCTTTTATTTATCGAGCGCATTATGATGGGTGTTTTAATCGATTTGCTCTGTAGCAATTTAGCAAAAAATTATAACTCTTCAACAACTAGAACTCAAACTCTTTTTCTCTGTGCAGCGGCTGTAGGTTTTTACTCATGCCAAAATGCAGCAATGCAGTTCCCAAGCGAGACTCCTATATTCTTAAAAGAAAGCAAGCAAACGGTTTATTCTACAACTTCTTATTACCTTTCCAGGTCCCTTGCAGACCTGCCTATGCAATTTCTACCACTTTTCTGTTTTGTCTTATTGTATATTGGGCAATCCCTTTTAATGATTATGATGCAAGTAAATTCTGGATATTTAACTTTCTGCTCACTTTACTGCAAATAAATGCTCTTGGCGTTGGATATGTTTTAGGCTCTTGTGTTAAAACAGAAACAATTGCCTTGGCTATTACTCCAGTTTTTTTACAACCTATGATGCTTTGGTCTAACTATTTCCATATGTAGATAGTTACTCTTCAGGATTTGCTTGGGTACAATATTTTTCTGTAAGATTTATTTAGTGCATGAGATGGGCGGTAGAAGGACTTATGGCGAATGAATACAATGATTTAGGAATGCACTGTCAACATTGCACAGATTGCAGAAAATGCGATATTTTAAGTGATTTTGATTTTAACAGAAGCATTGGAGAAACTATATTGTATCAATGCATTTTGCTTGTAGGCTATAGACTCCTTGCGTTTGTGCTGCTGTGGAAACGAGCTTCAAATGCACGTAGATAAACATAATATAATCGAAATTTCGTTTAATAAAAAATATAATGTTGATAAAAAAATTTTAAGTCTCTACAAATATTTTTTCACAAATCTAATTTAATTGTTGGGATCAAATTTATTAATCGTCATTAATTTTATCTATATAATTTGTATGATATTAATTCTTTTTATTAACGAATTAATAAAACTCTAAAAATCAAATTTCTTGTTTGTATTTAATATTACCTTAATCAGATAGGTTATCTATCTTTTAAAGTAAATTCACAAACAAAAATATATCTTAAATAGATTAAGATTAAATATTTAAGAGCTATAAGATAGGAAAAAAATAATGAACTGATAAGGAAGCTATGTATGAAATATTCAATTATTTTAATTTTTTAAATTAAAAGGTAAATGGGATAATGTTTAATAAATTAACATTAAAGGAATGATAAAAGCTAAATATAAAATTTTAAGTAAGTTTAAAGCTTTAAACAGCTACAGAAAAAAATTTTAGCTTAAATTATTCAAAGTAATTATGTTTTTATATAACAGTTTATCTGCGCTTATATAATGGAGAGATAATTCAGTAATAAAACGAAGTATAAATTAAATTGTAATCGAAAAAGCATAATTTCATTTGTAAATAAGCTATTATTTCTTTGTTAAGTGTTTTTAAATATCTGTGCAAAGAAATTATTCAACTAATATGGAGAGCTTAAAATCTAATTTATTTGCCTAACTCCCCCCCCATCCTTGATCGAAAGATTGACTGTAAAAATTCCTAAAAATTGGGGAAATTAACCCCCATCCTTGATCGAACGATTTTCATTTCATGCAAATTTTTATATATATAAAAATATATTATCAAAAGCTTGGGAAGATGTACATAAATGAAGTTGTTTTCAGAGCTTTGAGAAGACAGAAAGCTACTTAATCAACCATCCGAAGTGATTTAGTCATCAACCTAGGCTTAAAAATTCAATAATCTAAAAAATAGTGATTCTTTAAAATCTAAAAAAAAAATTTAATTCAATAAGGAACAAATTAAAATTTATACAGTTTAAAGGGGTAACTAATAAATCAAAATATTAAAAATTGGTATTTTATGGAATTAATTCAATTTTTTGCTGTAAAAATAATTATTAAATACTCTTAACCCTCTTATTTAAAATCAAATAAAAAAAATATATATATATATATATATATATATATTTTATACATAATTTTTTTTCCCAAAAATTGTTTTAAACCCCCATCCTTGATCGAACGATGGCGAGTCGTTCGATCAAGGATTGGGAAGTAAAAAGATTGAAAAGCCTGCTTCATATATAAAGCTTTATAAAACCTTAGCATTCAATAGAAAAGTATTAAAAATTCCTTACTCCCCCCCCTCCGTGAGTGAACAAAACCATTAGAAAAATCCCTCCGTGAGTGAACAAAAATTTTTTTAATACAAAAAATTTTTATGGAAAAAAATTTCGATATATAAATGATAATTAGCATAATGAAATCTAGAGCTAATTCTGTTTAATTTTAGACGAATTGCTTTTTTAAAACATAAATTTTACAAAAAAAATTAATATTTGCTTTCCAATTTTTGCAAATTAGATTTTTTTAAATTTCGAAAAAATATTTTTTAAAGAAAAAATTAACCCCCCTCCGTGAGTGAACAAAATTTTTTTGTTCACTCACGGAGGGGGGGGGAGTTAGATAATAAAATAAAAAAGCCTTCCCTTTGAACAAAAATTTTCCAAAGATGAGCTAAAATAAACAGCAATTCCAAACTAATATACACCTTATTTAAAGTTAATTTTTTGATCTGATTTTAGAAATGTATCGATGGCTGTTACAATTGCAAAAAATATTCTCCATGAGGAGAGATCAAAAAGGTGATATAGAAATTCCGAGGCTTCGGGAAGAAGAAAATTCAAGTTTTATTGAAGTATATCAAGAAAATACTCCGACTACAGATAAAGGGCAAGAAGAAAGAATAAAAATTCAGCTGAGATGGGACAATGTTAGTTACGTCATCGAAAAAAAGGTGAGGAGACGCAGATCCTAAAATCAGTTTCTGGCAAGGCCAACCCTGGGGAGCTTCTAGTTTTGATGGGGTCATCAGGGGCTGGAAAAACAACACTCCTCAACATCTTGGCTGGAAGACTTAAAAGCTCAGGCAACGCAAAGATTAGTGGCCAAATATCAGCAAACGGGACTAACATTAAGGATATTGATTTTGGGTACTATTCAGCTTATGTGACCCAAGAGGATATCCTGCTTCCTAATCTAACTCCAAGAGAGTCCTTAATGTTTTCCTCTAGACTTAGGATGCCAGGCCATTATCAAGAACATGTGGACAGGGTAAATGGTATCATAAATGATCTAAGATTGGTCAAATGTGCAGATAATATCGTTGGAAGTTTAACCAAGAAAGGACTATCTGGAGGCGAAAGGAAAAGAGTTTGTATTGGGATGGAACTTATCTTATCTTATCTTATCTTATACTATTTATAATGTTTTAACGTCCACTACGGGGTCAACCTTCCCAGGTCTACCTCTCACCTTCGTCGCATCGGGGCCTACAAGTCGCTAGGCCGACCTACTTTGATCACCAGGGTGCTTCTAGGACAAGTGCTGCCGGCTTCTACGGCTCATGAATGAGCTACTTGCTCATACATGGGCTGCTTTTCCCGAAAACCCAAAAATGGGATTTTCTGGTCGGCTATCGGCAAAAAGGAAAAGCACATAGTCTTGGATGTAACGCCCAGTTTCACGCTAGAGAGTTGCCCGAATGGTCCAAAGGACTCTGCTGAGCTTCCCCCTTTCCAACTTCCCGCCCCCCTTCCCAACGAGGAAAAATCCATCTCGAGACCAGACTTGGGCTAGGCTCTGTACACAACCAGAATTGCTTGCCTAGTGTTGCTGTCCATCTCTAGCATGGTAAAACCTTGCCGGATATAATTAAAATATGAGTCGAGGCTGCATGGCCGGGAGGCCATGCCCAGACGAAGACGCCATATTTTAATTATGCGATGGAACTTATCACTGATCCAATTGTCCTTATGCTTGATGAGCCTACTTCAGGTCTTGACAGTTTTACAGCAGAAGTCGTTATTGACTTATTGATAGAGCAAGCCAGGAAAGGTAGAACTGTAATGTCAACTATCCACCAACCAAGTACAAGTATGTTCGATAAGTTTGACAAATTAATTTTATTAGCAGAAGGCCATCTTGTATATCAGGGCCGCGCTTCAGAGTCCACCAAATATTTTGCAAAACTTGGATACGAGTGTCCAAAGCTTATGAACCCAGCTGACTATTATATGAGACTTCTTCATGTTGTAGATAGGAAGCATCCTACTGAAGAAGAGCATGAAAAAATAGAAAATGTAGTATCAGCTTATAATTCAATAGAGCAGGATGAAGGAGATTATGATAAGTCAAAGCTTGAGCCTTTACAAACCAAGAAATTAACAGCTCCTACAAATTTTGCAGAGCAGTTTATTATACTGCTGAAAAGAGCTTGAACAAATGCAAGAAGAGACCCTCTTGCTGGTAGGTTTTTGTTTATCGAGTACATTATGATAGCTGTTTTACTCGATTTGGTTTGTAATAACTTAGCCAAAAACTATGATTCTTCAACAACCAGAACTCAGCTCCTATTTATGTCAACAGCCGTAGTATCCTTACATTCATGTCAAACTGCAGCTATGCAATTTCCTAGTGAGACTCCTTTATTCCTAAAAGAAAGTAAGCAAAGGATTTATCACACCATTTCTTACTATATTGCCAAATCTATTGCAGACATTCCTATGCATCTTCTCCCGTTGATGGTGTATTGCCTTCTTATATATTGGGCAATTCCTTTCAATGATTATGATGCTAGCAAATTCTTCATTTTTTACTTTATTCTGGTTATTCTCCAAATAAGCCAGATAGGAGTTGGGTATATTTTAGGCTGTATGGTCAAAACAGATACTGTTGCTTTGGCTATTGTCCCAATATTTTTTCAGCCTATGATGTTGTGGTCTGGTTTATTTCCTCATGTAGACGAATTTCCTCAAGGATTTTCTTGGGTACAATACTTTTCTGTAAGAATTATTTAGGTAATAAGATGGGCTATTGAAGGACTTATGGTCAATGAGTACAATGATTTGGGAATGCATTGTCAGCATTGCACAGATTGCAAGAAATGCGATATTCTGAAGGATTATGATTTTACTAGAAGCATTGGAGAAACTGTCTTGTATCTATGCATTCTTCTTGTGGGCTATAGAATTCTTGCATATTTGCTACTTTGGAAGAGAGCTATTAATTCTCGTAGATAAGGATAATTCTTTGAATAAAAATATTCAATTATAAAAATATTATATGATTACAATATTTTCTAATTAAATTACTTTCAATAGAAATATAAAAAAGGAAATCCACTGACAAAATAGTTTTTTAAATAAATAAAATAGAAATAAGCATGTTAAAGTTAAAATAAATTATTTCATTATACCTGGCAATTTTCAATTTTTAGTTTCAATTATACCTCTTTGTATTTTTATTATAATTTTTAAATTAAGAAGTATATTTTATAAAAATTTGAGACTTAAAGAAAAAAAACTTCTTATTTTTATCTCAGTTTTATCTTTTGAGTCAAACTAAAGGTATTAAAGTTCCCCGTAATTTTTCTTTACCTCTGCGCATTTTCTGCCAAGACTTCATATTTGCTGGATCTGGAAGTTGCAACCAGTTGGCTTAGTGGTCACGCATCCCATAGGGCCCACCCTAGGCACAAATAATGGTTAGAATTAAAGCGCTTAAACTCAGGTTTAGGTAAAGTGGCTTTTGCGACCAAAATAGTGCGCTGAATTCAAGACATATTTAATCAATGCTGACATTAATTATCTTTTTGAGTAATTTTTTGTAGTCAGCAAATCACAGAATTTTAGTGAGTTAATTTTTTTGATTGTTTGGCTAGAAAACTAAAGCCCAACATAAGTCAGAGCTTTATTAAAACCTTGCATTTAGATTCCATAAAATACTTTAAAAAAATTGATTACTAGTGTCCAGAGCCAATAACCCAGCTGACTACTATATGAGACTTCTTCATGTTGGAGATATTAAACATCGTACTGAAGAAGAGCATGAAAAAATAGAAAAAATAGTAGCAGCTTATAATTCAATAGAACAGAATGATGGCGATTATGATAAGACAAAGCTTGAGCCTCTAAACACTAAGCATTTAGCCTTGCCCATAAATTTTGTTACGCAGTTCACTTTACTGTCTTGTAAAAAAGAAACTCTTGCTTTGACTATAACTCCAGTTTTTTTTTACAACCTACTGGATTATTTCCACACTTAGATAGCTACCCTGCAGGATTTTCTTGGGTACAATATTTTTCTGTAAGATTTATTTAGTAAATGAGAAAGGACTTATAGCGAATGAATACAATGTTTTAGGTATGCATGTCAACATTGCACAGATTGCAGGAAATGCGATATTTTTAGAGACTTTGATTTAAACAAAAGTATTGGAGAAACTATATTGTATCAATGCTTTTGCTTGTAGGCTATAGACTCCTTGATTTATGCTACTGTGAAAATGAGCTTCAAGTGCACATATATAAATCATATAATAAAAAGTTTATTTAATAAAAATATAATTATGAGATAAAAATATTAAATTTTCATAAATTATTTTCACAAATATAATATAGTTATAACGATCAAATTTATTAATCTTATCAATTTTATCTATATAATTAATACAATGATACTAATAATTTTTATTACCAAATTACTAAAAGCTAAAAAAATCAAATTTCTTATTTTTTATTTAATACAGCCTTAATCAGATAGGTTATCCATCTTTTAAAGTAAATTCGCAAACAAAAAAATTTATCTAAATAGATTAAGATTAAATATTTAAGAGCAATAAGATAGAAAAAATTAATGAATTGATAAGGAAGTTGTGTATGAAATATTCAATTATTTTAATTTTTCAAATTAAAAGGTAAATGGGATAATGTTTAATAAATTAACCATTAAAGGAATGATAAAAGCTAAATATAAAATTTTAAGTAAGTTTGAAGCCATAAACAGAGACAGAAAATTTCTAGCTTAAATTTATTCAAAATCATTAATGTTTTTATAGTAGCAGTTATTCTATGCTTATATAATGGAGAGATAATTTAGGTATAAAATGAAGTTTAGATTGAATTATAATCGAAAAGCAGGAATTACTTATTTGTAAATAAGCTATTATTGATAACTTGAGTTTTTTTAAATATTCAAGGCAATTGTTCACCTGATATTGAAAATTGAAAATTTAATTTACTTATCTAGAAAGATTGAAAAATCTGCTTCATATATAAAAGCTTTATAAAGTCTTAGTAAAGAAAATAAAATTTTTTATTAGATAACGCAAATTAAAAAATCCTTCTGCTGAATATAAAATATCCCCAAAAAGCTGATTTTTTAATTTTTCAAAAATAAAACTTATCTATTTAAACCGAAGATGAGTTAAAATAAGACGCAGCACTAAGCAAATACATACCTTTTTTAAAGTTAATTTTAAAATCTCTCTCTTATTTTCGAAATGAAACGATGGCTATTATAATAATGGCAAAAGTATTCTCCATGAGAGGAAGTCAAGAGGGTGATATAGAAATTCCAAGGTTAAAAGAAGAAGAAAATTCAAGTTTCATTGAAGTTTATCAAGAAAACACTCCGAATACAGATAAAGGACATGATGAAAGAATGAAAATTCAGCTGTGCTGGGACAATGTTAGCTATGTCATCGAAAACAAAGGCGACGAGACGCAGATCCTAAAATCTGTTTCTGGCAAAGCCAACCCTGGGGAGCTTCTATATCATTTGGCATGTATTAAAATATTTTATTTTTCTATTAGATTTTTCATTATTTATTACATAAAAGGTAGTTTTGATGGGATCATCAGGGGCTGGAAAGACAACACTTCTCAACATCTTGGCTGGAAGACTTAAAAGCTCAAGCAACACAAAGATTAGTGGTCAAATAACAGCAAATGGGACTAACATCAAAGACCTTGATTTTGGGTACTATTCAGCTTATGTGACCCAAGAGGATATCCTGCTTCCTAATCTATCCTTTTTTAGATAAATGCATAAATATTTTTTACAATCTTTAGATAGATAATTCAATTAATTAAAAATGTATAACCCCAAGAGAGTCCTTAATGTTTTCCTCTAGACTTAGGATGCCAGGCCATTACAAAGATCATGTCGATAGAGTAAATGGAATCATAAATGATCTAAGATTGGCCAAATGCGCAGATAATATCGTTGGAAGTTTAACCAAAAAAGGACTATCAGGAGGTGAAAGGAAAAGAGTTTGCATTGGGATGGAACTTATCACTGACCCAATTGTCCTAATACTTGATGAGCCTACTTCAGGTCTTGACAGTTTTACAGCAGAAGTCGTTATTGACTTATTGATAGAGCAAGCCAGAAAAGGTAGAACTGTAATGTCAACTATCCACCAACCAAGTACAAGTATGTTCGATAAGTTTGACAAATTAATTTTATTAGCAGAAGGCCATCTTGTATATCAGGGCCGCGCTTCAGAGTCCACCAAATACTTTGCAAAAATTGGTTACGATTGTCCAAAGCTTATGAACCCAGCTGACTACTATATGAGACTTCTTCATGTTGTAGATAGGAAGCATCCTACTGAAGAAGAACATGAAAAAATAGAAAATGTAGTATCAGCTTATAATTCAATAGAGCAGGATGAAGGAGATTATGATAAGTCAAAGCTTGAGCCTTTACAAACCAAGAAATTGACATCTCCTACAAATTTTGCAGAGCAGTTTATTATACTGCTGGAGAGATCTTGGATAAATGCAAGAAGAGACCCTCTTGCTGGTCAGCTTTTGTTTACCGAGTACATCATGATAGCTGTTTTACTCGATTTGATTTGCAATAACTTAATCTTATTAAATGATAGTTCAAATAATATATAAGAAAAAAAAGCATTTTCATTTTGTGGTTTATTTTTTTTATTAAAAAAAATTTTGCTATCGCTCTATGAGTTAGCAAAAAACTATGATTCTTCAACAACCAGAACTCAGCTCCTATTTATGTCAACAGCCACTGTATCCTTCTATTCATGCCAAAATGCAGCTATGCAATTCCCTAATGAGACTCCTTTATTCCTAAAAGAAAGTAAGCAAAGGATTTATTCCACTATTTCTTATGCTTTTCAAAGTAAAACTTATCGTTCTTAATTAGTCTTTTAAAAGACAATCAAAATTGTTTAATAAGGTATACTATATGGCCAAGTCAATTGCAGATATTCCTATGCAACTTCTCCCGCTGTTGATATATTGCCTTATTATATACTGGGCAATCCCTTTCAATGATTATGATGCTAGCAAGTTCTTCATTTTTTACTTTATTCTGGTTATTCTCCAAATAGGCCAGATAGGAGTTGGGTATATTTTAGGCTGCATGGTCAAAACCGACACTGTTGCCTTGGCTATTGTCCCAATATTTTTGCAGCCTATGTTGTTGTGGTCTGGTTTATTTCCTCATGTAAACGATTATCCTGAAAGTTTTTCTTGGGTACAATATTTTTCTGTAAGAATTATTTAGCTAGTAAGATGGGCTGTTGAAGGACTTATGGCAAATGAGTACAATGATTTGGGAATGCATTGTCAACATTGCACAGATTGCAAGAAATGCGATATTTTGAGGGATTATGATTTTACTAGAAGCATCGGAGAAACTGTATTGTATCTATGCATTCTTCTTGTGGGCTATAGAATTCTTGCATATTTGCTACTTTGGAAGAGAGCTATTAATTCTCGTAGATAAGGATAACAATTCTTTGAATAAAAATATGTAATTATAAAAATATTAAATGATTTCAATATTGCCTAAACAAATAGCTTTCAATGGAAATATAAAGATGTATATCCACTGACAAAATAGTTTTCTAAATAAATAAAATATAAATAAGTTAGTTAAAGTTAAAATAAATGATTTCATTATACCTGGCAATTCTCAATTATAATTATCAATTATACCTCTTTACATTTCTATCATTCTTTAAAAAAAAGAAGTAAATTTTAGTGTTTCCTTTCCTATTGATTAATTATACTCCAATTAAATCATAATAAATTATATAATTATTTTCTTTGAGTCAGCATAAGTGTCATTCATAAACCCATTTGCTTAAGTATTTAGACGTATTAGAAATATTCCCTTGCTCTAGTGCCCAGAAATCTTCCAATTGCTATAGAGTTGATGAATTTCCACACATCAATTTTATCGCAAAGACAAAAACTTTTTCACTCAAAGATTACAATAAATCAAGGTTCTCAGGAAAGGAACAAATAGAGAAAGTCAAGTTAATCAAATCATATTAAGTTTTAAGCATATAAAAGAAAAATAGCAGAAAAATTGAAATTATATATCAATGAATTCTCCTGATATTTACAGACTTCTTGCATTTTTATTACTAACTACATTCGGTTAATATCATAAACAGTTGTTAAATTTAAAGAGACTGACTATAAAATATGTAAAGAAGAGAGTTGCAAATGCACTTAGATAACTAGTAATAATTATCTAATATAAATATCAATTTCAAATTATTTTTTCCCACAAAGTAGAAGTATTTACTATCTCACCAGATGCAATCAATTGACAAAATATATTGCAGTCCTTATAAAAAAGCATTTAATAACACTTTAAAATTTTATCTAAAAATAATTCTTGAATAGTCTTGATACAGTTTATAAAATTTATGTGTATGAATAGATAACTATAGATAATCTACTAAAATTTTTTTTTGAAGTCTAACAACTTTGGTATTTGAAAATATCATTTGTCTATTTTATAGTTCAAACACCATTTTATCCATTGTTTTTATAAATAATTTTAACCATTTTGATTTAGTTTTTGTAACCGCTTGCTTGAAATTTTCGATTTTTAAGCATCTTGAGCTTAACGAAAAGTTATAAAAACGATGCCAGCTCAAAAGAAATTTTACGATATAATAATTATTTTCAAAAATTGCAGTAGTTATTAGCCATAAAAGAGGCTATAATAAAATTTATTACCTAAATGTCGTTCAAAATCACTAAGCTATGAATATTGATAATATTTTTTTGTTATCATGTAGAGTTGCAATAGGTTAAAAGAGGTCGCAGAAAAATTAGGAAACAAAAATTTTTCTAGGATTAAGATGATTAAAAAAGGAACTATCAGCAAAAGCAAAACAATTAAACTGTTTTATATAGAGCTATAAACTTAATTAAAGTGGCAATATTTGTCTGGCAACAGGATAGAGCCATTAATAGCTCCTATTCCATAAAATAGGAAACTATGCTTTAGCATGGTGAAGCTTTATCAAGCACTTATTAGCATTGATAAATTATAATTGTAAAATTAGCATATGATAATAAAAGATTATAACTATCAAATGTAATTCTGCAACGCCACCAATGTTTATAAAAATATGAGCTTGAAAGCAAATTCAGGGAATTTTTGGTAAAAAATAAAAATTATCAATTTTATCAAAGAGAAAGCTAAATAAACAGCAAATCTCTCTTAGATGTCACTTCTTTCTAGCTTAATTCTAATTTATGCACTTAGTTTTGAAATTAAGCGATGGTTAATATAAAATGGTTAGCCCGCAAGTCTTCTCCAGGAGAGAGAGTCAAGAGAGTAATATAGAGATTCCAGTGATGAAAGAAGAAGAAAATTCAAGTTTAGTAGAAGTTTATCAAGAAAAATCCCCTACAGAAGCCAACGGACATGATGAAAGGACTAAAATCCAATTGTGCTGGGATAATGTTAGCTACGTCATCGAAAAAGAAGGTCAAGAGACTCAGATCCTAAAATCAGTTTCAGGAAAGGCCAATCCTGGGGAGCTTCTAGTTTTGATGGGGTCATCAGGGGCTGGAAAGACAACACTTCTCAACATCTTGGCTGGAAGACTTAATAACACAGGCAGCGCAAAAATTATTGGCCAAATAACAGCAAATGGGACAAACATAAAAGACCTTGATTTTGGGTACTATTCAGCCTATGTAACCCAAGAGGATATCTTGCTTCCTAATCTAACCCCAAGAGAGTCCTTAATGTTTTCATCAAGACTTAGGATGCCTGGTAATTATCAACAACATGTAAAAAGGGTTGATGGGATCATCGAAGACTTGAGATTGATGAAATGTGCAGACAAGATCGTTGGGAGCATAACCAAAAAAGGACTATCAGGAGGTGAAAGGAAAAGAGTTTGCATTGGGATGGAACTTATCACTGATCCTATTGTCCTTTTACTTGATGAGCCTACTTCTGGACTTGACAGTTTTACTGCGGAAGTCGTCATTGATTTACTAATAGAGCAATCAAGAAAAGGTAGAACTGTAATGTCAACTATTCACCAACCAAGTTCAAGCATGTTTGATAAGTTTGATAAATTAGTATTATTAGCAGAAGGCCACATTGTATATCAAGGCCTTGCTGCTGATTCCACAAAATATTTTACAAAAATTGGCTATGAGTGCCCCAAACTCATGAATCCAGCTGACTATTATATGAGATTACTTCATATTGTAGATAGGAAGAATCTTACTGAAAAAGAGCATGAAAAAATAGAAAACATTGTGGCAGCTTATGATTCAATAGAGCAGGATAAAGGAAATTATGATGAATCAAAACTTGAGCATTTGAAAACTAAACATTTAGCATCTCCTACAAATTTCGCTACTCAGTTTATGATTTTATTAAGTAGAGCTTGGACAAACTCTAGAAGAGATCCTCTTGCTGGCCAAATTGTTATTTCTGAATACATTACGATGGGTGCTCTGCTTGCTTTGCTTTGTAATAACTTAGCAAAAAATTATGATTCTTCAACAACCAGAACTCAAATTTTGTTTCTTTCATCCACAATTGTGTCTTTTTATTCATGCCAAAATTCAGCTATGCAATTTCCAAATGAGACTCCTTTATTCCTTAAAGAAAGTAAGCAAAAGATTTATTCCACAGCTTCTTACTACCTTTCTAAATCACTTGCTGACATTCCTATGCAATTCCTTCCAATATTACTCTATTGCCTTATTATTTATTGGGCAATTCCTCTTAACGATTATGATGCTAGCAAATTCTTTATTTTTTACTTTATACTTATTTTGCTGCAATTAAATACGACAGGTGTTGGGTATATTTTAGGCTCTTTGGTCAAAACTGAGACTCTTGCGCTCGCTCTTACACCGATATTTATGCAGCCTATGATGCTATGGTCTGGATTATTCCCACATGTAGATGATTTTCCTCAAGGATTTTCTTGGATTCAATACTTTTCTGTAAGAATTATTTAGTGCATGAGATGGTCTTCTGAAGCTCTTATGGTAAATGAGTATAATGACTTGGGAATGCATTGCCAGCATTGTACAGATTGCAAGAAGTGCGATGTTCTAAGGGAATATGATTTTACTAGAAGTATTGGAGAAGATGTCTTGTATCTCTGCATTCTTATGGTGGGATATAGAGTTATTGCCTATTTGCTGCTTTGGAAAAGAGCTGTTAATTCTCGTAAATAATGATAATGATCTTTGATAAATACACAATAAATAGGTTTTTAATATTTTTATTCCTATAGTCATCATTCTAAATGAAAAATATTGAAATGCATTATTATATATGAAAATAAATTTTTATGCCAAAGCAAAAATTGACTATTTATTTTTTTTCATGCTTTAAAATTAAGTGTATTTCTTTACACTCTTATTTTCTTTAAATCAACAAATTTATGTTTGCTTTGCAATCAATTGATTATTAATTATTTTTTTGAATCTATATAAATGTCATGCTCAAACCCATCTTGCCAAAATAAAGCAGACGACTTTGAAATATGCCCTCGTTGTAACGCCCAACATTACTGCTCTTCCAATTGTCGTAGAATTGACTGGATTTCCAAACATCAATTTGAATGCCAAAAACCTAAAATTTTTACACTCAAAGATTTCAGGGAAATTGAAGATTCCCAGCAACAAATTTTAGGCAAAGGAACATACGGAGAAGTTCGACTTGTCCAGCATCAGGAATCAGGCCAATATTACGCTTTAAAGCAAATAAAAAAAGATAAATACATCGAAACATCATCTGTGGACATCTTAAGACGAGAAATCGAAATCCATAAAACCTTGAACCATCCAAATATAATCCAATTAATTCAATTTTTCGAAGATGAAGAATTTGTATATATTTTGCTTGAATACGCAGCCAGAGGGTCACTATTCCATTTAATCAGGCGGCAAAGAGGTTTACCTGAAGAAAAAGCTTGAAAATATTTTACCCAGACTTGTATAGGAATAAAGTATATGCATGATAATCATTTTATTCATAGGGATATGAAGCCCGAGAATATTTTATTAGATGGAAACGACAATGTAAAAATTTGTGATTTTGGATGGTGCACTCAGAGTAACGAAACTAGAAATACTTTCTGTGGGACGCTAGATTATATGGCCCCTGAAATGATATTAAGTAATGGGCACTCTTTTGAGGTCGATATATGAGCTTTAGGAGTCTTGTTGTTTGAGCTAATTCATGGTTACCCACCTTTTAGATCGATAAAAGATACTGAAAAATGTAAACAAATCATAAACGCTGACTCCCCCCCCCCCCTCCGTGAGCGAACAAAACCATTAGAAAAATCGCCATTTTTTGACCAAAAACCCACCCTCCGTGAGTGAACAAAAATTTTTTTAATAGAAAAAATTTTAATGGAAAAAAATTTTGATATATAAGTGATAATTAGTATAATGAAATCTAGAGCTAATTCTGTTTAATTTTAAACAAATTGCGTTTTAAAACATAAATTTTGCAAATTAAATTAATATTTGCTTCCCAATTTTTGCAAATTAGGATTTTTTTAAATTTCGAAAAAAATATTTTTATAAAATTTTATATATAAATTTTTTTTAAAAAAAAAAATTAACCCCCCTCCGTGAGCGAACAAAATTTTTTTGTTCGCTCACGGAGGGGGGGGGGGGGGAGTGAGGTAAAATTTAAAAATAATTTAAGTGACCAGGTGCAAGATTTAATATTGAAAATATTACAGAAAGAGGCAAAGGATAGGCTGAGTTTGCTAGAAATTTTAACACACCCGTGGGTTGAGCTATATGTTCCTGATAATGAATTTGAGCCGAATGTCAAAGTGAGGCATCCAGAGTATGGAGAAGGGGTTATTCTGGAAGCTAAGGGGTTAATTGTATTTGTGTATTTTCCAGAAAAAAGTTTTACATTAAAAATTACAATTTCAGATGCGATGAGCATTTTGAAAATTATTTATGAAAATGAGAGTGAATTAAATGAAGAGGATTTTTAACCCTTTTTATGATTTAAATATTTTTTTATTTTAAAATAATCATAATAATTTTTTGTATATTTTTATCATAGAAAATAGTTAGAGATACAGCTGGAGGCCTTGGATTAGGGCTTTTATCAGAAAAAACATCATCAAAAATTCAAGGAAACAACCATTTAGAAATATTAGCAGAAAAACCTGAAGAAAGTGTACTAATAAGTGAAGAAAACGTCAAAGAAAGTGAAGAGGAAGAAATTGAAATAATTGAAAATTTCGAGCTATATAGAGAAGATGAAGAAGAAGAAGAAGAAGAAGAAATTATCGAAATCGAGAAAAATATTGCTTTCGATGAAAATGAAGGAGCAGGTGGGCTATTTTTAAACGATGAAGAAATTGATTCACTTATAATTAAGCGGCAACAAGCTGTAAAACTAGCAATCCTTTCAATTGATAGGCCAATAAGAGAAGCATCAAAAAGAAACATAAAAAAGATTGAACCAAGTCCTGCTATCAAAATCCAGAAGGCGCCTAATATAATCAAGCCAGTTGAAAGCAAAGAAAAACCAATAAAAAAGTCTGAGCCGCAAAACCAAGAATTAAAAGATAAAGAAAAAGAGCTCAATAGGCTAGTTTCGTCAATTGAAAATACCAACGGAGCAAAGCGAACTAATTATAGGGCAGTTGAAAAACCTAAGAAAAAAGAAAAATCAGGGCTTGGAAGCTTCTTCTCAGGTCTTCTTGGCTGCACTCAAAGAGATAAAAATTAAAATATGTAACAAATTTCATAATAAATAATTATAATACTTTTCAATGAATTTTCTATCAAAAATCCAAGTCATCCCCTCAGATAAATTTACCATAAAAAGCATAATCCTTACCTTAATTTATAAATAATGACGCTATCCAATTAGACAAGAATTTAGCTAAAAAGCAACTTATTTTAGTAAATAAAAACTTATTTAGGAGTTTCTCTAGAATTTGCGAACTCATTATAAGCTTTGTCGAAGCCTGCTGAACGAGTTAAGGCAACGACTACTTTATTTCTGCGTCTATCAATGTTTTTATGATCAGGCTCAGTCACTGAGAGTGTCTCGAACTTTTCCAAGTCAGCATAACCTAGAGAACAAAGCATCTCGGCAGCCCTCACAGTGTTAGCGCTGGCTTCACCCAAACCTTGAAGTTCCACGTGGCCATGCTCTTTGAGAATTTCTTTTGAGTGGGCTACAAAAGCTGGATAAGGTCTGCGAAGGCTGACTTTGATTACAGTACTGTTTTCCATGCTAGAGAAGAACTATACTATTTTATAGATATTAAGATTTGGCGGTTTTATTGGAGATTTTTTTGGTTTTGTTTAAAATTGAATAAATTATACCCATGACATTTTTTGGGAAATCTAGGATTTTATTATTAAATTTAGGTCTTAGAGTGATGAGTGAATTTTGAAGGGAAATAGGATGCTAAGCAGATAAATTATTGAAATATAATAAAAATAGGATTAATCTTTGGAAATTTATAGAATAGAGTACTTTAAGAGTTAATAAACCATAAAATAATTGTTTAATTTTAGGATATCACAGTTACAGTAAACAATTATCAATAAAGTTTGTGCTTACTCCCCCCTTCGTGAGTGAACAAAATAATTTTGTTCGCTCACGGAGGGGGGTTAATATTTTTTTTTAAAAAAATTTATATATAAATTGTAGAAAAAATTTTTCTTTGAAATTTTAAAAAAATCCTAATTTGCAAAAATTGGAAAGCAAATATTAATTTAATTTATAAAATTTATGTTTTAAAACGCAATTTGTTTAAAATTAAACAGAATTAGCTCGAGATTTCATTATACGAATTATCACTTATATATCAATTTTTTTTATAAAAATGTTTTTCTATTTAAAAAAATTTTTGTTCACTCAAGGAGGGTAGGTTTTTGGGTAAAAAAAAGATTTTTCCAATGGTTTTGTTCAATCACGGAGCTGGGGAGTTAGTAAAATTGTATTAAATAATAAAGGCATTATCCAAAAAATCACATTAACTAGAGTCTTATTTATTAGCTATTAGCTTATCTAATTTTCCTATTATTTCCTCATCAGAATCAAATGGCCCAATATTCAAAATTTCCCACCCCTTCATCTCTAAACTTTTATTAGACGCTGTATTAAAGCGTTTTAAAAATCTTGCAGGCAAAACATAATCTGAAAACCTATTAATCTTTATCAATTTCTTTGATAACGGAATTGAAAAATCAAAATAGAAATTGCAATAGTAGTCTCTTACGATGTCTATTCTTTTTGATAATATGCATTTTCTAATTAAATTGGTAAATAAATAATCGCTAATAAGTGTATGGGCACTAGTCGAGTTGCTTTTCCTCAAATCTCTATCTCGAGCCCATCTCCATGATGCATTAATATCATCGATATAAGGCTCAATCTTATTTAAAAATTCATAAAGGTAAGGTGAGTCATACAAAGAAACATGAATAAGATAAAGATAATTCCAATTGATCTCGTAGCTTGATAGAATTATTGTCTCATCAAGAAAGCTCCTCCAAAATTTTTCATTATAATCTTTACTAATGCTGCAAAATAAAGCTATTTTAGTTTTCTGCACATTATTTGCCTCATCATAATTCTCAAACAAAATATTTTTAAGCCGCTCTAATAGCTCCGTATCATAATTCTCATAATTGTTTCATAGAATCGATATAAGTTCTAAGCATAAATCTATCTTTTCTAATAATTTTAAATTTGAAAATTCTGTTGTATCTATTTTTTCTTTGATCAATTGGATCAATCTATCATCAATATAGCAGGTTTGCTCATTAAATTGTTTGATTGACAGTGTTAGATTAATACTAGTCATTTTTGGAAATCTTTCTAATTCCCTTTCTGTAACCAATGGAAAATGAAATTAACACCTTCAATTAGCAAGCCAAAATCCTACTGTTTCAAAAATTTTTGAATATAAAATATTTTAATATATTAATTAATGATTAATAATAATAATAATAATTAGCGATATGTATTTAAGGTCCCTTCTTCCATGCGTGACATTCCTCCGCGCTCCGTGAGGAGCCGTGCTGGCACGAGCGAAAAGGATGGACTTCCATCACTGGTTCTCTGAGCCCAGGCCGAAACCCCTGGTTTCTCGGTAGTGGTTGCCCTATTGGGTCGTCAGCCGACCGTCGCCGAGCACCACCATTTCCAACTCAGCCTTTCGCCCCGAATTACGCCAGTCTTTGTCTCCGGTGGCCAGATCGTCCATTTAAGGACCCTTTTAACTGGAGAGACCGCCTTTAGGTCGTCTAATCTGCCTCCCCTTTTATCAGCTTATCTGCTGGATAAAATCCTCAATCGTTTCCGCGATTCGGGGCATACCACAGTAGCAGCTTGAGCAGGTAAGTCGCCCTGCTCCATTTCGGGCACCCACTGGCTTGGGCGCTGCTGGAAAAAGGAGATGCTACTAACTGCCCTAGGATCTGGCCACGATCAGCGGGTCTGTGTTCGCCCCTAGTCGCCACTAGGGTCCAGATATTGCTGGGCTAAGTCGCTTCTCCTGAAAACCATGCCCGGATATACACGGGTTACCGTCACTGGGAGGACAGGTCGGTCGCCATACGCCATTTTATGTATATATTAATTAATTAATGATTAAATATTGAAATTTCTGCAAATTATATTAAAGTCAAAATAGCTAGCATTCTAAAACATAAATTTTAGAAATAGCAAATTTTTAGTTTCTAAAGTTAATATAAATACCTAAAATAAAAATCAATCTCCGAACGAGTAAAAAACTTTTCTCGGTGGGTAAGAAATTCTCATAAATTATCTTATGTACTAGATCATTTTCGGACTGAAATTCAGGCAATTTTCCAATACAGAATAAAAATGAGGCAAAGTATGAATCTTCAATACTTTTGATTTTTTGAATTAAAAAACATCCAATTTCTTGAGATAATTCTCGATATTGATTATTATCCAATAAAAAAGATCTAACCACCCTCTGTTAGCGAACCAAAATATTTTTATTTATAGTAGCAAAAAAATTAATTTAATTTGCAAAATTTATGTTTTAAAATGCAATGAAATTAAGAATTCAGCATAATTAGCGAGAGATTTCATAATATAATTATTATCTACAATTATTTTTATTTTTATTTAAGATTTTATTAGGCTCAAAATTATAAAATCGGGCCTTTGTAGTTTCTTTTAAAATATTTATATCTTTTTCTTCAATATTTTCTTGATGTAAATCTTTTAATATTATCTACATATCTTATATTAAAAATTTTCTGTTCACTCTTGAAAGCTGTTTTTAATGTTTTTTAATGGTTTCCTCGCTCATGAAGGGAGGAGTAAAGTAAATACATGCTTCTGAGGCATTTAGTTCACCATTTAGAAAACGAGATTCAAAAATTTTCTGTATAACTTCAAGCAAATTTTCTCCTTCTTCAGTTTTCAGCGATAATCCTCCATGCACATAAGAATTTGCAAAAGTAAAAGCATTTGACAATAAGAAAAAATTGTGTGATTTTAAGTTTTCCAAATCGCTTCGATTTATATTTTTTGCTAGTGTTTTATAAATTTCTTTGTATTTTTCAACATTAACTGGAGCTTCAATAAGTCTTGTTATCGAATGGAGCTTTTTTACTCTCAAATAGCTTCTATTTCTTGATAAATAATTTAATAATTCGTCTTCAATATTTTCATTTTTTGGAATAGCAGCAATTTTATGCATTGAAAGTATATTGCCCAGACAAATTTCAATATCTCTATTGTCAGTATAATGCTTCAATGATTTAGCAACAGCTTCTTCAAATACTTTTAGCACATTCTTTGATGAGTGCCTTGTAAAATTTTCTCTCATAACTGTGCTTATAAATTTTGCTAATTCGTCATAAATACCTTGAAATGTTAAGTGGCTGGCTTTTGCAAAGGCTTTTTCCAGCTCTTCAACACCGATTTCATTTTTCTTGAATTTTTGACAAATTTCAGTGATTTGGCTATGATTTATAAATAAAATGGCATTCGGTTCGAGTGAAATTAGCTCTGCTAATTTTCTCTCCCTCAAACAATTTTATTTATGGAGTTGGGTTTTACCTCGAGAACTTCTGCACAGCAATAGCGGTTTAACTCTGGGGATAGCCAGAGGAATTGCTACTCAGTGCGCTCAAGAGGCTCAGGCCTTTACCCTTCAGCACACCAGAGGAAGGTGACTCTTAGGCGGAACACGCGCAGGAGCTGAGTCGTATAAACCTGTAGCGGCAGAAAGCCCCTCAAAGCCGGAACACCGCACTTACTCGTGCCTTAGTGAATCGAAGTAGATCGATCCAGAGGTCCATGGGCCGACACATGGATAAATATGGTGGCAGCTCTGGACAAGGCTACCCCGTAGAGGACGTTAAACGTTATAAATAATTTAAGATTAAGATTTGGCCAAGATTTAAATATGGTTCGGCAATTCTTCAATTCTTATTAGGAGAAGATGACTTTGTTGTATAGAATCTGCTAGTCCTGGAAATATTGAATCTTTTGCTTGCAAAAGACAAATAATTAAAAGCTCTCTTTAGTGAAAATAAAAGCATTTCAAGAATATAAATGGATTTTTATGAAAATTATAAAAAGAGAAGGGAAGAATTGAAAGAAAAATCCATAAATATTTCGTTAGAAGAAGGGAAAAAATGCTGGGAAAAACATCACAGCAAAAGAAAAGCAGACTATAATGAGTGCAGCAAAAATTCAGTATTTTTATATCATGTATTTTCTGATGGGAAAAGAAGGCTTAATGCTAGCTCCTCAGTTGTTAGCAAGCAAAAATATGAAAATATTTGAGGTGAAAAATCTAATTTAATTCATTAATTAATATTTTAGTATCTTTAACTTTATTACCTTATTTATGCCTAGCCTAATGCAGCTCTTTGATGGTTTTATTAATCAATCCGTTATCTTCAATTGCTCCACCTTAATATTTTAGTATCAAACAGTTTAAAAACTTCTAAATTTTATGCAAAAATAGAATCAATAGATTTTTTTTTCTAAAAATATGGATTTTTCTTATTAGATAATTGCTCTTCAATAATGGGACGAGTAAGAAAAGAGAAAATAAACAAAAATGTGAAGAACTCGCTAACCCTGCTCAGCTAAAAATCTGCAAATTAAAGGTCTATGAAGATTTATGCAAAGATTTAGAAAGTCTTAATAGAAAGTTAGATAGGGAATATTTATCATATAAAGCATCACTTTAAGTTACTTAATTAATCATCTACCTGAAAAGGCACATTAAAGCCTCCTCCAATTCTCTTCCATTTCTTTCTTTCTTTGGCTTCTCTTTCTTCTTTTGCTTTTTGTTCTTCAAATTTCCTTAAAGCCTCAGTTGCTCTTTTTCTTGTGGTGAATTATTTTATTTTTAATAATTTTGAATTAAAATATTTTTTTTTTTAAAAAATATTTAAAATTTATAATTTGCATTAAAAAAAACCTATTTACTTTTATCCTTACTCCCCCCCCCCCCTCCGTGAGCGAACAAAACCATTAGAAAAATCGCCATTTTTTGACCAAAAACCCACCCTCCGTGAGTGAACAAAAATTTTTTTAATAGAAAAAATTTTAATGGAAAAAAATTTTGATATATAAGTGATAATTAGTATAATGAAATCTAGAGCTAATTCTGTTTAATTTTAAACAAATTGCGTTTTAAAACATAAATTTTGCAAATTAAATTAATATTTGCTTCCCAATTTTTGCAAATTAGGATTTTTTTAAATTTCGAAAAAAATATATTTTTTATAAAATTTATATATAAATTTTTTTTTAAAAAAAAAAATTAACCCCCCTCCGTGAGCGAACAAAATTTTTTTGTTCGCTCACGGAGGGGGGGGGGGGGGAGTTAGCTAGATCGTGAAACCTTTTCTTGTGACTTCTTCATTTTTGATTTTTTGCATTATTCTCCTCCTTTTCTCCAACTCAATCTCATCTAGTTTTTTCTGTTTTTCTTTCAATAGCTCTTCTTCTCTTCTCCTTTTATCTTCAAGCTCCTTTTTTCTCTTTTCTTCTTCAAGTTCTCTTAATAGTCTTGCTTCTTCTTCTATCTTTTTAAGCCTTTCTTCTTCAATTTTTTTTAGCCTTTCTTGCTCTTCAAGCTTTGCTTTCATGATAAGTTCAAGCTCTTTTTTAATTGTTTTTGGGTCCTTTCACGCGTTTATTTGTAGTGGGAACAAATTTAGGCGGCCTTGTGGGAGAAATAAATCTATTGTATAAAATCCATGAGTGGTTATATTGTAAGAGCAGGTGTAAATGTTAAAAGAAGACTGAGAAATTGAGGTTAAAATAGGATTTTATTAAAATCTTTGAGTTAAACTTAAATTAGTTTTAAAGAAGTTCCCTGCAGTCTATAGACCAGTACTTCCTTCCGCAAAAAGCTCCAATGATTGCTTACCAGTCCGTACCGGCCTTCCACTTTGTTGATCTTCACAGCCGAGGGCTTGCACTCGCTATCCGAGAGTCAGAGACTCTAGGTCACCATTAGGTTTAAACCTTGCGCTCCACCGAACCAAGTAAAGCCTGGCGGATGCACTTTTCTGAACTCTGTCCTCTCTTCCACAACAGGTCCCCGGCTTTCCCAATGAACCTACAGCTACAGGTGTTAAGAGGGCAGGCTGGCTCACCATTCCATTTTACTGTATATTAAAATCTTTGACAGAAAAGTCCAGATTTTCAGGATTTGCAGGGTTGTCATAGTCATCATAAAACTCGATTTCTATTGACCTCTGGCCATTTTTCTTTTTCGATATCTGGAAGCTTTCAATGCCATTTCCTTTAACTATTGATTTTAAGATGCTCACTGGGCCAGGGAAAATAGTAATTTTCTTATTAATAATCTGCTCATTTTGATAGCTTACTTGTATTTGATAATCTCCCGCTATAAATGACGGGAATGAAATAATATTTCCACAATAGTCAACACTTGTAATTTTACTATATTCCACATTTCTGTTATTTATCAATATTTTTATATCAAACTCAGAGAAATTCCAAGTCGTGTTTCCATAAGAGTCAATGGCATCAACGGAAAATTGTAAATTTTCACCAGCAAAATAGGTGTCTTTAAGTTTATTCACTATGCAACTCGGTCCATATGCAGCTCCTGGTAAAATCTGCACTGATATTTCTTCAGATTTTCCAATCTCTACTATTTTTGGCTCTCCATCTTCAATGACTAAATCTTGAAGAATTGCTTCAACGTAAAGCCCTTTTACTTTGATTTTTAATAAAACATCGCCTGCTCTTTTTCCTTTAAGGAACAGCTGATATTTCCCATCACCTAAATCAATTAATTTTTTTTCTAGGCCTTCACTACCTTCAATAAAGACATCTTCAATATAAAGCTCTCCACCTATAGAAGACTGATTATCATATTTATCAAACCCCAAAAAATCTAGCATAAACTCCCCTCCTGCATGAACAATTAATTTATTTTCCTGAATTCTTTTATTGATTATCGGCAAGTAGCATTTGCATGAGCATAAAGATGTTGGGGAAACTGTATAAATTGCTGGAGAATTTGTTACTTGTAGACCATTGCATCATACATAGATGTCATGGTTTCCAGCTTCAATAAGTCTAAGCTCAATTATATATCTTCTATTATCAAAATATACAATAATTTCCCCTTTGCTTAAATTTCCTGTATCATGGCTAAAAGCTTTGGCTGAAATTCTATCACCAGGACTTACAGTAAATTCTAAATCATTATTTACTAGTTGTAAATATAATGAATATTTTTTCCCCGCTTCAATTGCTTCAAGCGGGATATGCGAAATAAAGCATTTTTCAGGGTGTGTGTATTTTAATGATATTAAAAATGTCTCACGAAGGCATTGGATTTCTTTGACTTCTCGTGATTTTAAGCTTGAAAGCAGCATAGGCGATTTTATAGAAGGTGGATTTCCAGAATAATCACCAATTAACCCTCATGAATAAGTTTGCCCATTTCTTGTCACAGCTAAAACTTGTGACTTAGTGCAAGCTGCATATTCAGTCCCTAGCATTTTTGGCATATTCGTGATAATACTCATATTAGGGTTAACCGAGTTTTCACCATTTCCTAATTGTCCTACATTTCCTAAGCCGAATGCATACACATTGCTGTCTGCTGAAACCAAAATTGAAAATTCTTCCCCACATCTGGCAAATGATATAGAATTTGCGGTTGGGATTTTTTGGGGCGAAAAAACGTCTTGGAGATGTCCTAGACCTAGCTGGCCACATGAATTTGTGCCGGTGGAGAATAATTCTCCGTTAATAGTCACAAACAGTGTATGTGCAGCACCACAGGAAATATGATTTATATTAGCCAAATCGCCTATAACTACAAAATCCCTTGAATTTATAGTGTTTCCTATACCTAATTGCCCACAGTTGTTTCACCCAGTTGCCAGCGCTCTGCCTTTGTCATCTAAAATGACAGTATGTCCTAGCCCTGCAGAACCAGCTTTGATCTTTGTATTTAATTTCAATAATGTAGGCTCAGGGATATTATTCCCTGGCAATGCACATTGCCCATATGCGTTTATTCCTCATGCATAAACTTCCCCATTATTGCAAAATGCCATAGAATGGCCGCCTCCACAACAAACAGCCCTTACTCCTTTATCAATTAATTTAGGCAGAATTCTTGGATTGTTGGTACTTCCTGCTATTCCGCACTGATTTTGGGTGTTGTCTCCTCATACATAAAGCTCACTTGCGAAGGAAAGGGCTAAAACATGAGCTATTCCACAGGCGCTATTTAATTATTACACTTCAGTTATTTGGACTCCTATGAGGTATGGGATTGGAGTAGGTCTTAAGGAGTGGTTTCCTAGTTCTAATAGAACTGCTTTGCCTCGTTCTAGCTGGTTGACTGTATTTTCAAGTTCATTTAAGGAAGATGATACAGTAGGGTCAGCTTGCAAAGCAAGAGATATGCGGAGATTAAATATTCTGCATTAAATAGGTAATAAGCATAAGGAATGGGAAAGTATATAAAAAAAAAAAAAAAAAAATAATTTTGATTTATCATTAGGGAGTAGTATTTAGGCAGCTAGAAAAGTAATAATGCTTCACTGTTTAGATCAAGAGATTTAAAAACTAAAGCGAGACGGTAGTAGCCTTTATTTCAGGATTTACATTGTTTTATGCACTCTTGTGCATCTTCCAAAGCATTTTTAAGCTTGTTTAATTTTAGATAGGCTGCGCAGCGATTTCCTAATAAAAGATGATTATAAGGATCATAACGTAAAGCTTTTGTATAAGCAATTATGGCTTTTGAGTATTCACCTTTGCTGAAGTAGTCATTTCCAATTGTCTTGATTTTTTCTATAGCAGAAGAGCCAGTTCCCATATTAATTGAAACAATTTATTGCTTATTTCTATCAAATTTACTATTTATAACTCCCTCTCTAAGAGAGCAAAAAAATTTTGCCCGCTAATGAGGGGGATTATAGCATCTCCACGCTTTTAGCCTCCTCTTGTCCCGATATCCCTTGAGGCTACCGGGGGTTGTTTCACAAGCTTATGTTGGTGAAACAAACCATTAAAGTGGCAAATCCTCAAGATAGAGTAGTTTCACCAACATAAGCTGCTGAAAACACCCCCAGATTGTCTCCGGAAACATAGAAAAGAGAGGGGCTAAAGCATGGAGATGCTATAATATTTTTTTTTTTAAATTTATAAAGCAATGAAAGTAAAAATTAATTTAATTTATGTTTTTAATAAGATAATTTCTTTAAGACATAATGGTGTTTTCGCGCCAAAGAATGAGAAATTATCCAGTGGATATTTTTTGCAAAAATCTCACTGTCATTGCAGAAATTGTGTAACTTGATGCTAGCATGACGACTGTTGTGCCAAATCTGTTAATTTGTGGAAGGGATGAAAATGGAAAGATATGATGGCCTAATGGATTTTTCAGAAGAATAGAGCTTATAATTATTGAAGTTTGGTGAAGCTCAGGCAATGAAGGCGGATAGATATTGCTAGCCCATCTTGGAGGAAAAATAGGAGCTTAAATTAGTAACTGTATTAGATGAACCTGGAAATTACTGGAGATGCTGATTAATGTGCCATGTGTTATTGATACTTAAGTTGAAGCTGAAGTTGGAGTTTGATTGAAGCAAATGTTGAAATTGATGTTTTGTTTGCTTGAGAAAAACAAGAGGAGTGCTGAATTGAGCTTTAAGTTATAAGTTATTTTTTAATAAAATCTATTTAAATTCAACAAAATTAGCTCGAGATTTCATTATAATAATTATCACTTATATATTATAAAACTTCTCTATTCACTTATAGAGGGAGGATAAATAATTTCACTACTTTCACATCCTTTATTACTATTTTCAGATATTATTACTAAATTAATTGCCTCATTACTTAAAAAACTCTATTATTTTCTCATTTTAATTAATTTTTGGAGTATGAAATATTTAATAGAACAATGGAAGTTGAAGAATCTTTAATTAAAAAGTTCCATCATCTGCTAAAACGAGTTTTTACAGAAAATTGCAGCCTTGATGATGAAGAGGTCACCGAAGAAGAATTAGTTACATTAGAGAAACTCCGGCCAATAGAAGTCTATGAAAACTTTAAAGCAACCGTTCTGAATTTATTAGACTTTAAGCAGAAAGTCAGAAAATCTGAAATATCTGATCTGTTATTAGAAAATGAAAAGCTGGAACTTTTATTACAAAAATCAGAAGCAGAAATCAGGACTCATTTCAGCAATGAAAATCAGCTTAAAATCTATATAGAAATCTACCAAGGAAAAATTGAAGACCTAGAAAAACAAATGAATGAATACATAAAAAGCATAAAAGAGCAAGAAAAAAACCTAAAAGACAAAGAATCACAAATCAGGCACTTAAAAAAAAAGAGCAGGCTCAGTATGAATGAAAACGAGCTAGATTTTAAATTAAGATCAATAGAAGACCAATTTAAAGAAGAAATTTATAAGACAGTTGAGCAGCACAATAAAGATAGCCAGGAAGATTTTGACACAAATAAGCCAGAATTCAAAACTTTTGACTGGAGAAAACAGAGAAAGCTGGATTTAAAGCAGAAAATAACAGTAGAAGAGTCAGTCAAAGCAAAACCGATTCTTGATGATAAAAATAAAGATAACGGGAAAACAAAAATCATGCTATTTAAAGATGAAGAAAAATCACAAGGGAGAAATTCTGCTAGCAAAGCTGATGTAAAATTGATTGACGTGAAAAGAAATTTCCAAGCTAAAAGGGACAATAAAGATGTATTATTTTGTCTATAAATACGAAATAAAAATTACTAGTATTTGGTATATGAGACTCATAGAGAGCTGTATAAATAGGAGATCTGCATCAAGCTTATTTGAAATTCTCAAAAAATCAAGCTGCTCCAACACCTCCCCCAGAAAAGACAAAAAAAAAGACATCAGCAGCAAAAAGAAACTTTACAATATTGGGCACATAAGAAGCAGCTCAGACCTGCTGAGATCTGAGTCATTAGCTAAAAAGCTGTATCACGCCAACAAATTAACAGACCGTTAATCCCTCCTTATATTATAATAAAATTTAATCTCACACAACTTCTCTATTCCAAATTTTTATTCAAAAATTTTGCCATCTGCCACATATAGTCATTCCACCATTTTAGCATTAATTTTGACCGCAGATGAGAAGCAACGAAGAAGAAAGACTTAGACACGTTGGCGACCTTGTGGGTCACAATGGATGGGTTACTTCTCTTGCTACCGGCAATGAAGAGCACGGCAACCTTCTCGTTTCTGCCTCCAGAGATCGTTCACTCCTCATATGGAACGTTGACCTGTCTCAAGAACAAGGCTACATCCAAACAGTCACTGCTAACCCTCATAGATCCTTAAAAGGCCACTCTCACTTTATTTCAGACGTCGTCCTGTCCTCTGACAACAACTTTGCCCTCACCGGATCTTGGGATACCACCATGAGACTTTGGGACTTGCGTGCAGGCCGCACCACTTACAGATTTGTAGGACACTCCAAAGACATTTTGACAGTCGCTATGTCCCCAGACAACCGTCAGATCCTTTCTGGTTCTCGTGACAAGACAATCAAGCTTTGGAACACCATTGCAGAGATGAAATACGAGTTTGACACAGAATCTTCTCACTCTGACTGGGTTTCCTCAGTAAGGTTCACCCCTACCACAAAAGACCCACTTATTGTGTCAGCTGGGTGGGACAACACAATCAAGCTCTGGGAACAACAGACCTATAAGCTTAAGCACAACCTGATTGGCCACACAGGCTGCATTAACTCTATTACTATTTCTCCAGACGGAAACTTCTGTGCTTCAGGAGGAAAGGACTGCAGCGTCATGATCTGGCACATCAAGGACCAAGTCTTGTTATACCAACTTGACACTGGGTCATCAGTAAATGCTTTGGCATTTTCACCTACAAGGTATTGGCTTGCTGCAGCTACTGATAGCGGAATTAAAGTCTGGGATTTAGACTCAAAGACCTTGATCAATGACTTTGTACCAGAGAAGTTCGGAAAGGACGGACAGACCAGAATTAGATCACCTGGAGCTTTATCAGTGGCTTGGTCTGGAAATGGAGACGTACTGTACGGAGGATTCACTGATGGAGTCATTAGAGCTTATGCAGTCTCACAAGAATAAATATAAACGTCATGCCTATAGGCGACAGCCTTCGAAAGAGGGAGGAAGGACATAATAAAAATTCTTAAAAAATGGCTGCCCCTAATTATTATAAGCCGACGCTGTCAGCGAATAATTATGAGTATACCAATAGGGAGCAGGACTTAATTAAGCAAGCTTTTGAAGCGGGGAATTATACGTATTTGTCAAAGTTTCCGCATAGGCTGAAGCCGTTGAGCTTGACGAATAATTTGAAGAAATTGTCAAGAAGCGTTTTAGAGACGCCAAGGAAGCCTAGAAGTTTAAGTTTATCTAAGAACCATTTTGAATGAATGCCAGATAGCTACAACAACTGAAAAGAAGCTCTCTCAAAAGAAAGGCAAAAAAACAAAGAAAAACGTGAATTGATTAGCCAAAATGAATTCCGATGGCCTGGCATTTCCAAAAAATCAAAAGCGCACGAAGGCTTTTCTGATGGAAAGCGAGCCTATATTACAATAGACGATCCATTTGACTCATTTGACAGTCAAGCCTACAGAATGAAATGAATAAAAGAATGCCAAATGCCAAGCGAAACTTTTCGGCCACCTTTAAAGCCAGAAACAAACCTATCAAAAATGCAAATTAGAGATATGATAAGCTTTATCAAGAATAAAATAGTAGTTGATTGAGAAGACTGTATGTTTGTCATAGGAATTAACAGTGACGATATGATAGAAATCAGGTTTGAAGAAGAAACTATAGAAAATCCTAAAGGCTTACATAATTATATGAATTTTATAATATTTTATAATAAATAGAGATTTTTGAAAAATAATGAAGATTTTTTTAAAAAAATTATTTCAAGGGATACTGATAGAAAATGATGAAGAAATCCATTATTATAAGCTTAGAAAGATTGTCCAGAAATGAGGATTTAAAACAGACGGGTTCATTACTTATGTAATGAGCCCTCCCTGGGTGCATTCAAGAGTCTCCGATACATTTTACAGCTTACACCCTGAACAAAGTCCAAAAGGCTCAGCATTTTCATCTATAACTAATTAATTTATTTTCCCTCATAAATTTTTGCAAAATTCCTTGTCTTATAAGTGGTAAAATGGAGGAAGACTATTTGCAAGATCTTCTGAAAAAGGAAAAAGAGCTAAGACAAGCTGAAGAAGTCAACGCCTCAGAGTCGCAAAAAGTCATATGCGAAATCATAGAAAGAGTCCGACAGACTGGAAACTGGGAATCTGTCGCTGAATGGATCCAAGCTTTGGCTAAACGTCGTAGGCAGCCTAAACAAGCTATTACAGGCATGATTCAGCTCGCCATTAGTTATCTTGACTCCTTACCTAAAGGCCACCCTCTGCTTTTAGTCCTCAGAAAAGTCTCTGAAGGAAAAATCTACTTAGAAGTCGAGTTTGCCAGGCTTACAAAAACATTAGCAGAACTTAAAGAACAAGAAGGAAACATAGAAGAGGCATCAAGTCTTCTACAAGAAGTCCAAGTAGAGACTTATGGATCTATGGACAAGAACGAAAAACTCAATTATTTGCTGGAACAGTTAAGGCTTCTATTAGCTCTCAAAGACTATGTGAGATTTTTTATAATTTCTAAAAAAGTCAATAGAAAAGTTTTGGACGAGCCTGGAATGGAGCCAGCCAAGGTAAAATTTTTAGAATTCATGATCCAATACTATGATTACCAAAAAAGCTATATGGACTCTGCGCTGTCTTACCAAACCCTTTATGAAGTCCAAGGCCAAGGCTTTGATGCAGCATCTGCTTTACAACAAATGGTTTTAAATTTATTGTTAGTCCCTTATAGTGCTGAACAAAGTGACTTACTTAGAAGAGTTGAAGATAAAGAGGAGCTTGAATCTAGCTTGAGACATGTGATAAAGATTTTATTGGGAAAAGAAATAGGAAAAGTTCCAAGCGAAATTCAAGTGTTATTAAGCCCAGAAAAATGGAATTTATTGAGGAGAAGAATAAATCAGCATAATATCAGGGTTGTCCAAAGCTATTATTCAAAAATTACTTTAAATAGACTTGCGGAATTGCTGGAGTACACTGTTGATGAAACTGAAGCAGAAATTAGAGATATGGTCAGCTATATGGGATTTTCTGCAAAAATAAACAGGCCAGAAAAATATATTTATTTTGCGAAACCTTCAGAGCCACAAAATCAATTAAATGAGTGGGGAAGTGATATGCTGTTTTAAGAGAATAAAGCTTTATGCCATTTTTTTTAGGTTAAAAATGGCTGATTTCAGATTAGCTCAGACGGAATATTTTTGGACTGCTTAATCGCTTACTCTCCCCATTTTTTAACAAAAAATTTTTTTAATAATTAATTGTAGCATTATTTATAAATCTTTTTTAATTAATAATTATTTTAAGATATAGAAAATTCCCTTTAATAGCCCTATCAGCGGGTGAATTACCCGCTGAGTTCGCATTTGGTCCGACCAAAACTAATAATTTTGGTCGGATCAAATTGTAATTTTAACGGACAATTCACCCACTGATAGGGCTATCTATTGGAATTACGTATAATATTAATTTTAAAATTAAATGGATACTAATTTTTTTTTAAATTAAAAAATTTAGTTTTTAAATTCAAATGCAAGAAGTTTTGCTCGCTATTTAATAAAAGAGTTAGAAGAAATTACTCACTTAATTCACAGAGAGCATATAGTCGCCTCATAATTTATGAATTAGGGTTAATAAAATTTATTGTTTATACGCTTCCATATTCTAAACGAATGCAGCTCTTTTATATAAATTACTCGGCTAGAAATTTTGGTTAAACGATTGATTATAATTCCACACATTTTTGCTTTTTTGAGGAGTTCTGTGACTGATTCAATTGATCTTTGGCGCTTCAAAGGTAATTCAGGCTCTGGGGTGTTTTGCAAATTTAAAGCTTGGGAAACCACTTGTGAAAGCATATTGTTATTTCATTCAGCTTTACGAGATCTTGCTCTTTCTAGCAAAGTTAATGCTTCATTGTCAAGCAAATTTGCAGCTGTTTTAGGAAGCCTAGAGGATTTTAAGCATGGGTTAAGAGTAGCTAAAGCTTGAGATGTTGATGCATTTTCATTACTCCTCCCTTGGCTAACGAACAAATTTTATGCTCCCTCACCCAAGGGATAATTTTTTTAAAAAAATTATTATATAAAAAAAAAGATTTGAATTTAGAATCCAAATGTTTAAATTTAATAAAATTAGAAGGAGGTCTCATTATTATAATCATTAAATCTATATAAAATATTGCAGTAAAAAAGCATATTAAAAGATTTTTTAATTGATAAATTTTTACCGAAAATAGGGTTTTCTAATGGTTTTGCTCGCTAATCAGAGGGGGAGTTAGAAATATGAGCAGGGGCACTTTGAATGGGAGCTTCAATAGGATTTGTCTTCTTTTCTGCGTCTCCACTAATAATTGTTTGCGCATTTTGAATGGAGGCATCAAAAGGATTTGCCTTCTTTTCTACATCTGAGTAAATATTTTTTTGGGCATTTTGAATAGGAGTTTCATGAAAATTTGGCTTCTTTACAGCATCTGCATTAGCAGTTTTTTGGACATTTTGAATAGGAGCTTCAATAGCATTTGGCTTCTTTACTTCATCTTCTTTAATGGCTTTTTGGGCTTTTTGAATGGGAGCTTCAATAGGATTTGATTTCTTTTCTGAATCTTTTTTAATTGCTTTTTTTGCATTTTCATTTGCATTTTCATTTGCAGTTTTATTTGAAAATTCTCTTGATTTTTGCTCTGTTTCTGAGCCTATTTTAATGATTTTTTCTTTTAATGGAAATTCCGCTACATAAGAATTTTTAAAATTTCTGATTTTTTCCTTTACAGGGAGCTGTTCCATAGAAGAATCTTTAAGTGGCTTTTCTTTTTCTTTAGCTGGAGCAGGTGGATTTACATTTAAAGAAGCATGAGAATATGCATGAGCTTTTATAAGGATATTATGGACCACTTTAGAGCATACTCCGCATTTGAATTTCCCAGGACTCAGCTCATCAAATGGTATTTTATCAACTTCAACTTGAGAAGATTTAGATGTTTGAGTTTCTGCTTGATTGAAGCTATTTTTCTTTATTTCCATGAAGGATTGCTTATTTATTTGGGCTTTATTTTCAATCATCTGAAAATTATTTTGGGGGATTTAGACAAATAAGCATATTTTTTATTTTTATTAATTCAAAGATTTTTAATAACTCTCCTATCCTTTGAGCGAACAAATTTTCTTGATATCTTATGGAGGGCAATTTTATTTTTTTATAAAATTTCTTTTTAATAGAAAATTTTTAAAATAATTAATAAATTTATGCTTTAAAATGCAAGCAACCTGAAAATTGATTATAATAATTATAAATTACGATTTTTAAAAAATTTTATATAAATACTTTTTATATTAAAAAGTGTAGTAGGACCACAAAAGGGGCTAATTTTGAAAAATATAAGGAGGGATGTTTTTGCTCTTTCGTGATAGGAGGAGTAAGCATAAGCAAGCATTGATTAGAATTTTCTATTTAAATATTATAGTTAAGTGATTTACTAGTAATTTATGATAATATATTTGAAAATAGTTTTTAAGGTTTCATTTTTGAAATAAATAAACAAAGCGGATTGATACCTTGAAATATTAATCTATGATAGCTGATTTTTATGGTATTAAACTATCATTTCTTTAAATAATGTTTTTCTTATTTAACTGTTAAATTTTCGTATCGATAAATATGCTATATAATTGCAAAATTCGTTATTTATATGAAGAAGTGCTACTAGTTATGATTTAGCTCAGAATTATTGCTGAATTATATGAATAAGGTTTATATCATATTAAATTAACTTAAATCATTATTTATATGCTACTAGCTAATTAATTTTTAGCTTCACTATAAATTCAAGTATATTTAAAAATGGGAATTAACGATTTTGAGTTTTTAAACAAGCTTGGTGAAGGGTCTTATTCCACAGTTTACAAAGTAAAAAGAAAGGTCGACAACCAAATATATGCACTTAAAAAGATCAAATTTGGTTCAATGTCTTCCCGTGACAAGCAAAATGCTCTTAATGAAATCCGTATATTAGCATCAATCAACCATCCTAACATTGTTTCATATAAAGAAGCATTTATTGATGAAGGCACATCAACCCTCTGCTTAATTATCCTCTTTTCTATCGACATCATAATAAATATTTTTTTATTTATTTTTTATCACGTTTTCCCTAAAATGTATATGGATTTTGCAGAGCAGGGCGATTTATTGCAGCAAATCCAAAACCACAAAAAAAATAACACCTATTTTTCTGAGCAAGAAATTTGGGATATTTTATACCAGTCCACCACTGGTCTTAAGCTTTTGCATGACATGAAAATTCTGCATCGTGACATAAAGTCCGCAAATATTTTTCTGTCATCTGAAAGTGCTGTTAAACTTGGAGATTTAAATGTCTCAAAAATAGTTAACGGTTTGGCTTATACCCAAACTGGAACTCCTTATTATGCATCGCCTGAAATATGGAAAGATCTGCCATATGACTCTAAAAGCGATATATGGTCACTTGGATGTGTCATTTATGAGCTAGCTGCTTTAGAGCCACCTTTTAAATCTGCAGATATGAAAGGCTTATATCGAAAAGTAACTTCTGGGAAAATCCCAAGACTGCCTGACAATTATTCCTCAGACTTAAATCTCATAATAAAATGTATGCTGCAAGTTAAACCAAGTAGCAGACCATCCTGTGAGCAATTGCTTGAAATGCCTGCTGTTAGCAGAAATATCCATATTAGAAATGACGTTGAAATCATTGAAAATAATGGAATGCTAGAAACCATCAGGCTACCTCCAAGCCTAAGAGCTTTAAAAGCCAAGCTCCCAGGACCTAACTATGATGGGAAAAAACGAAACCAAAGCGCAAGAAGAAGAGACGACGTCGAAAACTATGGAAAAGTAGGTAGTGAAAAGAATTTAAATAGTGTGATGACGCCTTCACCTATACTGAGAGCGTCTTTAAAAGCGAAACCAACAGACAGAAATATTTTTAAAGATAGACAAGCTCTGCAAGAGCTTAATCCTAATACGCCGAAGCTCCCACCTATGCATAGAGCTTCATCTTTAAATAATAGATAATAAATGATAATACTACATCTAGGGTTTTCTGGGCTAGGAATTTTATTGACAGTTCCTGCGCTGGTACAAGAGTATATAGATGATAATGATTTCAGCAAATGGCAAAACTCGATAAAGATATTACCACATTTATTATTGATGGTTTCTTGTGCGTTGAGGTTTAACAAAATTATTCTCCCCTTTGGATTAGTTATGGGGGTTATCACATGAATTAGTGGCCTATTTATGATGAATATGCTGATTAGCCGTTATTATATTTACTATATAAAAATAGTAATAGTTCCCTAAAGAAAATTTGCATTTATTATAATTTGGGTAATCACTTTCTATTTATTTTAAATTTAACCTCAAGCTCTACCTCAATTTGTGAAGACTTCAGCGATCTATGCACAGAAGATACAAGTTCTTGTATAAACAGCCCCGTTAGCTCATGAGCAGGGATTTTATATATTATTGGATTGTTATTTATGATTATCGGTAACACTTTGCTTATAAAAAACACAGGCGATAAAATTTTAGAAATAAATAAACTTGTAATTGGTTAATAATTAGCTCAAAGGAATTCAAGAGCTTGTAGAATGTAATGGAGGATGGGTGGCTTCTTTTGGAATTCCAGCAGCTAGCTCATATTCTTCTAGCTTAGAATTTAGAGCCTCGTTTCTTAATTTAAGATCCTTTACAATCTGCTCAAGCTCGCCGATTTTTTTCTTTTCTTCTTCTAGCAGCTGGATTTTTCTGGTTTTTACAGTCAGTTCTCTTACCATATTTTCACAGTATTTTGAGTTTTCATTGAGTTTTGACTCAAGAAAGGCGTAGCCATCGATGAATTTTTTTAATAGGTCACTTAACTGAGTGACTTCTTGGCTTAGCTGCTCACTAGATTTATTAGGAGAAGTTTCAGATGCTATTCTGGCATTGTCTGCGTGGGAGAGAGAAGTTTCAAGTCTTGTGACGATTTGCTCAAGGGATTTTATGTGCTTAAGTTTAAGCTGGTTGTCTTCTTGGAGCTCTGATCGCTGAGCTGTTAAAATTTTTACATGATCTTGCAGCTCAATTGAAGTCCTTTGCAAATCAATCATCACTTTTTTGTAGTTTTCAACCTCTTCCTCTAAAACCTCTTCATTTCTCTTTAACTTTTTTACATTTTTAGCTAATTTTCCGACTTCGTCTTGGTATTTTACAAGAATTCCGTTTTCTTTTATTAAATTTTCAATTTTTTCTGCCATTTCTTTAACTTGCTTCTCTAAGGCATCACGATGTTTTCTTTGCTGCTCAAGCTCATTTTCTTTTTCTTGCCTCGTTTTCATTAATTCTTGTATTTTTTCGTTCATTTCTACTATAACATTTGACTGTTTTGATATTTTTTCTTGCATTCCTTCTATAAATTCGTTGAAATTCTTGACCATTTCTTCAGTTGCTTTGGATTTTTCTTTTCCTTCTGACAAGCTTTCTAAAATTTCTATTTTTTCATCAGACTGACTTGCAAAACTGATTGCTTTTATGAGAATTTCTTCATTATTCTTTGATTCCTCTATGCAGTATACAAGTTTTCTGTTATCACTTTCAAGCTCTTTATATGATTTTTCAGTTTCATGCAGCTGGGTAATAGCGTCGTTATATCTTTCTAAGACATCTTTCATACTTTTTTCATTTTGGTCAATTATTTCAGTTAATCCTTCTATTTGTCGACTCATTTCTTGCATTCTTGATAAATACTCTTTTGTTCTTTGCTCATAAGCTTTTTTATCTTGAACAGCAGTATCCTGCCATTTTTTAAGCTCCTCGACTTCTTCATAAAGTCTATTTCTATCATCTTCAGCTTTTCCAAGTCTTATCATTGCAACTTTTGCGAGGCTATCGAGCTCGTTTTTACTGCCTCTTTTATCAAAACTCAAAATTTGGGTCGTTTTTTCGATGATCTTTTTAGCTTCTTCTAAATCTTCAGTCAGCTTATATTTGATATTTTCAGAGTTTTCGAGCTCGACAACCCTTTGTTCTAGCTCTTTTTCTAGCCTATTTTTTTCATTAGCAAGCTCTTGTGATAAGATCTCTTGTTCTTGGATTTGGACATTTACTTCTTCCTGCTTTTCTCTAACTCCCCATGAGCGAACAAAACCATTGGAAAAATTCTTATTTTTTGCCCAAAATTTACCCTCTGCGAGCAAACAAAAAATTTTTTAATATAAAAATTATTTATGAAAAAATATTGATATATAAGTAATAATTTATATAATGAAATCTCTAGCTAATTCTGAGCGAACAAAAATTTCTTGTCGCTCACGGATGGGGAGTAAGCAAGGAAATATTTTTTTCGTATTTATTGAGTCTTTCAGTCAAAGTTTGGTTAACTTTTGATTGCTCTCTAACCTTTTCCTGAGCTTCTACTTTGCACTTTTGTAAAACATTATAAAGCAACGCCACACTTGCTTCAACATCGCTTTCTATTTTAGGGAACATCGGGATTTCTTCACACAAGAAAATGCCTGATTTCAAGCTTTCACTGATTTTTTCAAAATAATTCGACAAAAGTTTTACTATATATGAGGCTTCTCTATCCGCATATCTTTGCCGTTCTTCAAGTTCATTCAGTTCATCCTGTATCAGCACTAAATCATTTTTGGATTTTTCTAATTTATTTAATAATTCTTCAATATATTCAACTGGGTCATTCCCTTCAGTTGCTTTTGTGATTTTTTTCAGCATTTCTTCAGCTTCTTCTTTATCATTCTGTAGTTTTGCTTTAAAATTTTTTTCTTTTTCTAGCTCCCTAGAAGCAGCTGCTATTAGTTGCTCACTTTGGTGTAATTCCTGCCTTAATTTTGGTATAAAGCTCAATTCTACCTGGCATTTTTGTAATGAGTCCATAGCTTTTTCAAGCTCGCATCTCAATCTTTCATTATCTTCTTCTAGTGCTAAACTTATCTGTTCTTTTTCTTGCACAATTGAAGCAGCTCTTTCAAATTCGTCGACTTGGCCTTTATATCTTTCATCGAGATCATTGAATTTTTGTTTATAAATTCTTTTTTCATCTTCAGTCGATTTATAAGTGTTTTCTAGATTTGTGTAGTCTTGCCTTAAGCTTTGAATTATATGAGTTTTTTCATCAGATTCTTTTTTGAGTTGATTAAATGTTTTTTGAAGATTCGCGTTTATATCAAGCTGCTCTTGCAGCTCTTTTTCTACATCTTCCATGCGTGGCTTGATTTTTCCTTCAATATTATTCAGTTCTAAGTTTTTTTGGTTTATCTCTCTTTCAAACATAACAATTTTTTCTCTTACTCCCTACCCCCATCCTTGATCGAACGATTGAATGTAAAAATTTCCCTAAAAATTGGGGAAATTAAACCCTATTCTTGATCGAACGATTTTCATATCATGACAATTTTTATATATATATAAAAATATATTAGTTATCAAAAGCTTGGGAAGATGTACCTAATGAAGTTGTTGTCAGAGCTTTGAGACGACAGAAAGCTGCAGAATCAACCATCCGAAGTGATTTAGTCATCAACCTAGGCTTGAAAAATCAGTAATCTTAAAAACAGAGATTCTTTAAAATTTAAAAAAAAAAAAATTTAACTCAGTAAGTAACAAATTAAAATTTATACAGTTTAAAAGGGTAAACTAATAAATCAAAATATTAAAAATTGATATTTTATGAAATTAATTCAATTTTTGCTGTAAAAATAATTATTAAATACTCTTAACCCTCTTATTTAAAAGTAAATAAAAATATATATATATATATATATATATTTTTTATTTTATATATAAAATTTTTTTTCCCGAAAATTTTTTTTTTAACCCCCATCCTTGATCGAACGATGGCGAGTCGTTCGATCAAGGATTAGGGGGGAGTTAATACTTTTACTTGCAGCTGAAGATTATTATTTTGCTCTTTATAACTATCAAGTGACACTAAATCTCTTTGCAAATTTAAAATTTCTCTTTCTTTGTCTTTCACATCTTTACTTAACTGTAAAACCCTTTGCTGCATTGTAATAGGGATGTTTTCCATATATAGAATTTTATCTTCAATAGCGCGATAAGGCGCATTCCTAGGGTTTACCGGAGGGTCTTGGACATATGAAAACCTGCTATTCCTTATTCATGGAGGAGACAAACAGCCTAAATAAAGAATTGTGCCTGATCAATCTCGAGAACTTGAAGAGAGGCTGTGTGAAAAATTTACATTTTGGTTCGTCAAATAGATCTGACGAGCCAATTCTGGCCAGTGCTTGAAATAAAAAATGATAGTTGCCAGAATTTTATTAAATTTCTGATGAAGAGTATGATCAGAATTTTAATAAATGGCACAGGATCAAGTAATTAATTAAGTCACTATGAAAAATTCAAATTATAAAAATCATTACTGGCATCGTCTCCCTAAGGCAATAAAGAGTACTCATTACGTTTACTTTATGCTTTAATTATCTCTTTAAATCTTCTATTAAAAGTTTGGATTTTTAAAAAATTAAAAAATTATTAAGATGGTTAAGTCACTATGAAAAAAATTCAAATTATAAAAATCATTACTGGCATCGTCTCCCTAAGGCCGTAAAGAGTACTGATTACGTTTACTTTATGCTTAAAATATCTCTTTAAATCTTCTATTAAAAGTTTCAATTTTGAATTTTTAAAAAATTATTAAGATGGTTAAGTCACTATGAAAAAAGTCAAATTATAAAAATCATTACTGGCATCGTCTCCCTAAGGCAGTAAAGGGTACTTATTACGTTTACTTAATGCTTTAATTATCTCTTTAAATCTTCTATTTAAAAGTTTCAATTTTTAAAAATTATTAAGATGGTTAAGTCACTATGAAAAAAGTCAAAATTTGAAAATCATTATTGGCATCGTGTCCCTAAGGCAGTAAAGAGTATTCATTACGTTATTTTAACGATTTAATTATCTCTTTAAATCTTCTATTAAAAGTTTGAATTTTGAATTTTATTGTCAAAAAGAATTATTAAAATTCTGATCATACTCTTCATCAGAAATTTAATAAAATTCTGGCAACTATCATTTTTTATTTCAAGTGCTGGCCAGAATTGGCTCGTCAGATCATTTGACGAACCAAAATGTAAATTTTCCACACAGCCTCTCTTCAAGTTCTCGAGATTGATCAGGCACAATTCTTTATTTAGGCTGTTTGTCTCCTCCATGAATAAGGAATAGCAGGTTTTCATATGTCCAAGACCCTCCGGTAAAACCTAGGAATGCGCCTTATCGCGCTATTGAAGAGAAAGCTCTATAATGATTTTTCAGCCTCATTTCGCTTGATACAGAAGATTGGCTTGAAATTTTTTGTTTGACAGGGGAGAGACTTTCTAATTGAATATTATGCTCTTTTATATGAGCTTCGAGGTTTTGTAGCTGAGTTCAGCTTTCTTCCATTACAAAGTAAATAGGGCCAGCTATAATCTTAATGGCAGATATAAATACTCTTGGGCTCCAATTCGCACAGTTCTATTACAATGGTTTCCAGACTAACAGAGAAAGCTTAAGAGTTTTATTCAACGCGGACTCTATGCTAACGTTCGAGTCAGACCAATTTAAAGGTGCTGATGCCATTATAGGGAAATTTCACTCTCTTACAGCCCAAAGCATTGTCCATCATATTTTGACTTTAGATGTGCAGCCTTCTACAACTCCTGGAAGCATGATCATTCTTATCACAGGGCAGCTGCAGATGGACCAAGATGCACCACTTAAATTCTCCCAAGTCTTTCATTTAATTCCATCAGGCGGGTCTTATATATGCACAAACATCCTTTTCAGGCTGAATCTTGGGTAATAAATAACTTATTAAAAAACTTATATATCATTTTATTTACCCTAAAGCCGAAAATAGACTAAAAATTGATAATTTAATATAGACTAGGAAAGGATATAATTTAGGTGTAATTAAATATATGGAAAACAGGCACGAATCTGAGGAAATTTCAAGCTTATCTGTAGAACTTCATGTCTTGAATAAGAAGCTGAGACCTGATGAATGCATTGTGTTGTTTAATCTAAAAGAAAAGTGGTGCAAAAAGCTGAAGATGGAAGAGGTTGTGAATTATGAAGATTTCGTCCACCCTGAAGAACCTTGTATAGTGCTTTTCCAAATGAAAAGTGATGACTATCTGGAAGATATAAAATTTGTGTATAATATTGACTCGTTTATAGAGACAGAGTGCTCTCAAGCTATGCTTAGAAATGGTAATGATAATATTACAAAGCTAGATGAGGATATCTTATTGACGATTTCTGATGCGAGCTATTATGACGATCTAGATAAGCCTGCAAAAATATACTAAATATTATTAATTTATATAAAAATTTAATGAATTAGAATATGCGGACTATTATGCAGAAAAATTAATTTAAAATAAAATAAATATTTTGCTGAGAGATAATTTAATGCTGATATTTGCGTCAGAGCCACTTTACTGCATTGAGCAATGCTTTCAAAAAGAGCTTAATTTTTCTGATTTCCCAAATATGAATATTGGTCATGAGCAATGAAAATTCATGACCCACAGAATCAGAAGCAACCTTAGGCTGGAAATCGGAGAAGAAGACGGCTGTTCACAAATTGAAGCAATTTTACACAGAATTATTGAAGTAATTTTTGCCAGATTTGAAGAATATATTTTATTAGCAGGAGAAGAGGGAAAAGTCTGTAACAGATTTGCAACGAGTTTAAGCTTTCGAGAAAGATCAGATTTTATATTAAGGTCTTCCATTGCGGAAAGAAATTTAGTTTATTTGCAGGATTTAATAAAGCCAAAAGCAAAAATTTTGTCTGATTTAAGCAGATATTCTTAATGCCTTGATTTTAGGCCGAAAATATTTTATAATGGGATAGGAAAAAATTATAGAGAAAAGAATATAAAAAAGGCTCAATAAATTTTTGCTACTATTTAAGAACACTGGCTCATAGAGCTAAGAAAATGTCACATGTGATAAAATCTCATACTCATATGATCCAGACAGCACAATATTTATATGATGTAGCTACTGATGATGCTTTGACAAAAAATTCATTTAAGCTAGCTTTTCAAACAAGACTGTTTATGGTTGCGGCCACGACTTTTATACCGATACTGATATTTGTAGGGATGATGAGCGTAAATATTAGAATTCCATATCAGGATTATAGTACGAATGGAGGAGATTTAAAGCCTTTTGTAACTATTGTAGGAGGATCATTAGGATATTATATTATTGTTATGCTGTACTTCAGATGGAGAAGGTGGATATAATGCTAGAGTCAACAAATTCTTTATTTTGGTATATTTAAATCAATTAAATTCTTAATTTTTTGATAAAGATGAGAATCAGAAAGTTTTTTACATATTTTTCTTAAAATTTTTAGAGATTTATAAGAAAAATGAATATTCTTTGAGTATTCTGATATAAAAATATAAATGGCTGAAGAAAATACAGATGTAAACTTGTATTTTACTTCCAGTACTCCAGAAGACAATTCAGATCTGAATTTTGTTTGTCCAACATTTTTGGAAAAGCTATATCAGCATCCATCTCAAAGAGATATGAAAGTGCTTTTGTTTATTTCTTTGCTTATGATACCATGATTAGCTTCAATTTTAATCATTCTATTTATGGAAAACGATGATAAAAGTATAAAAGTTAGACTTTGGCTTGAAGTTTTTGCTGTCAGCTCAATTATATATCTAATTTTATATATTGCGATCATGATTTTTTTATCAAAAATATCTAATAAGCCGATGAATTTACTAACCTTAATATAGAAATAAAAAATTTTTTAAAATATATCAATTAAAATTAAATCATAAGTAGAGGAAATCCCTATATAAAGGAGTAAATGGATCGTTTTTGGCTCTATCATTTTGCTGGAACGTAATAGGGACAGTGTGGATCTGTTTGGATAATGAATGCATAACAATATTTAACCTTAGCTGTAGAGTTGCCTCAGGAATCATTTTGATATTTCACATTGCTTACTTATTCATAATCATATATGGCTTCAAACTAATGACTTCACAATCGAATTAATTTTGCTATTAATTCAAAAATTTGATGTAATAAATCTAATAGTTTTCTCATAATAATTACACTTTTTAAATTTAAAGTTTATTGAATTACTCTAGCATTTTTCAATGCATAAAAGTCCCTTCACTTGAGGCTCAGCTAAATTAACAGCTCTGAGCAACGGTAGGTGAACCGCCTAACCGTCGAACCGTTAAAGTTAATAAGCCCGTTACGACTTCTCTATCCAGTGCCAGCACCGACCCTTCTCTTCAAGCCGAGACTCTTAAGAAGTTTCATTTCTCACTAAACTCGGTTTATAGGTCCATCCTGTTTGTGGCAGGAGCTAGGACCTAACCCTAACTGACATTTTTAATATTGTGTAATTACACTTAAAACAAAACGATCTTTATGGTAACGCAGATTATCCTACCATAAATCCTGAAACTTTATTTTATTATTTAAGACTATTTATTTGAAAAAATAATTTTCATTAAAATTATCAATGGAGTAAATATTATTTAGAATCTAGGCCTATCTTTCTTAGTGTCATAGTCTGGACGTATCCCACCCCACCTCTTTATTCCTTCTTCTGCATACCATTTCGGGTTTTCTTGGCATTTATTGAACAAGTCCATTTCAAGCTCGCACGCTAATAAATTTCCAGAATACTTATAAAAACACTCTCTATAATTATTCATTGGTTCTAAGCAGATAGGCTCAACTTCTTCAACCTTTTCGTAGCATTTTAATAAGTTTAATGACTCTTTTTGACAAAGCTCTGGACGGTGTTGTCCCATATAGTCTAATTGTCTGCAATCTTCATAGTCATATACTTGTTCTCTGCAAACATCAAAAGCCCTTTGAGCGTGAAGAATGATTTCATCGACGGGCGAGTACATATTTATTATCTATCAATTATATCAATTAATTTTTTATATTTATATTGTTTGATTTGGCAATACTTTAAGCTTTTATCAATAGTGAATTATTCATAAATAGAGCATATATATCCATATAGATCGGTTTAATGATATTAAGATTTGCTCACCAGCTTATTTTAAATAGAAAAAAGAAAATAAGCCTGCAATTACCAGATTAAATATAAAATATCTGGGTTTCCTAGCATATTTAGTTGTCTATATAATTCAAAATGTATGATGAGACCACTGCATCATCAGGATCTGGGGTTTTAAAAGAAAGCGAAGACAATATTATCGCCCAAAATAAGCAAGCTATGGAGCTTCTCCGTAAAGAAAAGTATGACCACGCTTTATTTTTTCTAAATCAAGCCTTAATTAACGTTCGCTCTCTTAAAAAATCTGACATCAAAGATAAGCTTCTTGCAATAACTTATAACAACCTAGGCTGCTTTTTTAGGAGGACTGGGAAACAGCAGCAAGCTCTTGATTATCTATTTAAAGCTGCTGATTTAGAAAAAGCAAAAAAAGCAGAAGTTGGAGATGTGGCAAGCACACATCTTAATATTTGTGTAATTTTATACAGTTTTTTATTAATTTTTCTCAGTTTTATGTATAATTTGCTTCTAATAAATAGGATGAATTATTATTTTATAAGAATAATGATATTAAAATAGTATATCTGAAAAAGGAGAACATGAAAGAGCCTTAAGGCATGCATTAAAATCATTATACATTTTAAGAGGCAGCTATCCTGCAATCCCTTATCTATTAACTAGCCTTGGAATTGCTTATCATAATGCTGGAATTGAGTATGAGTACTTAAACCAAACAAAAGATGCCATGGACTGCTTTAAGAAAGGCTTTGATTTGTGCAAAATTAAGCTGGGACTTGATAATGAAATAACAAAAGCACTAAAAAAAAGCTATGAGGATGCTAGAAAAGAAGTAAACAGCTGCAAAACATCTGGGCAAGCAAGTTCTGTTACGAGCGGTGCTGCAGATTCTCCACGAGCCAAAAGTGCAAAAAGGTTTAGAAGCCAAAGCCAAGAAGCAAGCCAGACAAGCTATAAAAGGCCTGTAAAATTTAAATTTAAAACAAGCCCTGAAAGTTATAAGGTGCCAAATAGACATTTATTGCCTCATGTAGATATGTCTATGTCTGCTGAAAAAACGCCTAAGCGTGCCTCAACAAAATCTCCACCAAAATCCAGAAAAAATACTTCGCATCAGCCTAAAAGGAGCAATCCTTTATCCCAACCCTTTAAATTGGAACAAAAAATCCTAAACAAAATTATATTTAAATTTTTCTCTATAAAGATTTTTAAAATTTTAAAAAAATATAAAATTAAGCAACAGTATTTTGAATTTTAATTTATTTTAATTAAAAAATTAATCGAATCTGTGTGAAAACTGTTTAAACAGCATTCTACTAGTACCTTTCCATTAAATTAGATCAAAACTAATTTTATAAGAATTCGTGTTTTCATCTTAAATATTTTTTAAAAGCACAATACTTAGAATTATAATTTATTTTTATGATGAATTAAATCAAAAAAAAAAATCGATTTAGTGCGAAAACTGTTTAAATATAGAATTATATCGTTATTTGCAGATTTTTGAACTCTACCACCTAAGTGTGGAATTTTTTCCGCGTGTGAAAGAGGATTCCACATGTGAAATCAAAAGGGCTCCACACGTGAAAAACACCTTTTCACACGCGGAAAAAATTCCACACTTATTAAATTAAATCAAAACTAATTTTATAAAATTAGTATTTTCATCAATAAAATTTTTTCTATTGAAAGACAAATTCAATTTCAATTTGTAGAGGGGTTAAAGTAACAAAGAAATCCAAATATTATCGATGTTTTGTTCCGATTAAATGGGGGAGTTAGCACCATTAAATTATTCCTCAGGCTCCCCTAAGCAAATAGAAATGAACGCAATTAGACAAAACTTGCCTAAATTCGAAGAAATCAGAACTAAAACCCCAGCGCCCGGAAAAGTTGTCAGAAAAAGAATAGACGCGATCAAGCACCATCAGCAAGAAAATTTAGCAGCTTCTATTATACAAAATTGGTGGAAAAATCTTTTAAAAAAGAGAAAAGAATTTGAAGAAAGCCTTAAATTAAAGATAAGGAATGCTGAGATGAGGGCGAGAAAAGCTCTTGAAGAAGCTGAACAGTTAAAGCAGCTTGCAGAAAAGAAAAAAATGAAAAGCTTTAAGAGTTTACTTAAAGTACCATTTAAAGAGGAAGAAAAAGCAAAAAATGATAGTAAAATGAGGCCTTTAAGAGAGGAAGAAAAAGCAAAAAATGATCTTAAAAAGAGTCCTATAAAAGAGGAAACTAATATACATAAAACGGCCACGGCGACCGACCCGTCCTCCCAGTGACGGTAACCTGTGCATATCCGGGCATGGTTTTTGGTGGATCCCAGTAGTGATGGGCATAAGCACAGACCCGCTGGTCGTGAATATATTCTTGGGCATTTTCCTGCGACTCCTTTTTCCAGCAGCACCCAAGCCACTGGACGCCCGAGATGGAGCAAGGCGACATACCTGCTCAAGCTGCTACTGTGGTCTGCCCCGAATTGCGGAAGCGGTTGAGTTTTTCCTAGAGATGACCTGGAAAGGCGAGGCTAGTCAACAATCATACGGCGGTCTGCTAAGTTGAAAGGGTCCCGTTAAGGGCGATCTGGCCAGGAGTATGAGGTAGGAGTGGTGTAATAGGGGTAAAGAGACTGCTTTGGAAATGGTGGTGCTCAGCAACGATCTGCGGACCCAATAGGGCAACCACTACCGAGAAGCCAGGGTTTCGGCATGGGCTCAGAGGTACCAGAGGTGGAAGTCCATCCTATTTGCTTGGGCCACCATGCAGCCTGACGGCTGCGCAGAATGTCACTCGCAGAAGCAGGGACTTAAAATACCATTTATAACTAACTAACTAAAAGAGGAAACTAAAAAAGAGCCCATTAAAAGAGGAAGAAAAAGTTAAAAGCGGAATACTAAAACTTCCTTTAAACAAGGAAGAAAAAACTAAAAATATTGTGATAAAAAGTCCTTTAAAAGAGGAAGAAAAAGCTAAAAGTCTCATAAAAAAGAGCCCTGATAAGAAAACTCCATTTAAAAAATCAAAATCAGTTACTATTGTTGGCCTACAAGCATGGATTAGAATGTTTTTACAAAGAAGAAGATTTAAAAAATTAAAAAATGCTGCAATTACAATACAGAAAAATTTAAGGAGATATCAATGCTCAAGACTTTATAAAGAAATTAAAGCTGCTGTGATATATATTCAAAGGTTTTTCAGAATGATAAAAAGAAAAGTTCTTTTTGACTCAAGAATAAAAATTTTTAAATAAATGTTAAATTTTTCGAAAGTTTATAAAAGAAATTTATTTCGGTGATTCATTTCCTGCAGAATTTTTAATTTTTTTCTTAATTTTTCCTTTATTCCAAATCCCTTCATATGAGTTTCCATTATCAAAGCTCATCCTACCAGCTCCATGCTTTAATCCATTTAATCATTCTCCCTCATATTGGTCTCTATTTGTCCAATAATAAGTCCCAAAACCATTAAAAGCATCATCTTTAAACTGCCCGTGATAAATTTCTCCATTTGCAAATGTTAGAGTTCCTGCCCCGTTTTTCTTTTCGTTCACGAACTCTCCATCATATACATCTCGATTTAAATAAAAATAAACTCCACAAGATTTTAAGCCATTTAGCCATTTTCCATCAAAAACTTCTCCATTGTTATAGGTAATCTTGCCTTGTCCATCAAATTTATTATTTTTAAAACTGCCTTCATATATACCTAATGATGAATCTTTTAAGATTCCTGATCCTTCCATACAATTGTTGACTCAATCCCCATTATAAAAATTTCCATTTATATATTGGTATACTCCTGGACCATTCTTTTTCCCATCAATTCAGCTGCCTTTGTAGGTGTTTCCATTTTTATAAGTATAATTACCATTTTCACCATGAAATAAGCCGTCTTTTATAGATCCCTGATATGAGTCTCCATTTCTAAGTTTCAAATTGCCACAGCCATTAGGTAAATCATTTAGCCAGTCTCCTTCATATTGCAATCACTCTCCTTCTTTGCATTTTATCAGCCCTTGCCCATGTTTTTTACCTTTTTTAAAGGTTCCTTTATATTTATCTCCATTTTCGTAGTGTATTTCCCCTTTTCCACTATACAATTGATTTTTGAAATTTCCTTTATAAATAAGTTTATATCTCTTTTCTACTTCATTCAATATACAAAAGTTTCCAGGCCCTGTCATATTGCCATTCACCCAAACTCCATCAAATCGTTTTCCGTCATTTAAAACGATGCTTCCAATGCCATGTCTAGCATTATCTACAAAATTCCCTTCAAAACTGCCATTTTCGTCCTGGTAAATTCCATAGCCATTTTTCATATCATCTTTTCATTCTCCATCATAAATTTCTCCTGTTGCCAAAGTGAGTTTACCTTTACCCTCTTTTTTATTATAATTTCAAAATCCTTCGTACTTGTCTCCATTTTCATAAATTATGGTCCCTTCTCCATGAAAAGCATCATCTATAGCGCCTTTCTTAAGATGGCGCGCAATGCGCCATCACCGGGCCATGTCGGGAGAGGGTTCTCCACGAGGAATGATTCCACGTGTGAAACCCTCTTTTTCCACGAGCCAAAAAGAGGGTTCCACACGTGGAACCATTCCTCGTGGAGAACCCTCTCCCGACATGGCCCGGTGATGGCGCATTGCGCGCCATCTTAAGAAAGGCGCTATACAAAATCCCCACAATATTTGCTGCAATTTGAAAAAGTCAATGTCCCTTTTCCATTTTTCTTGTCATTTTGAAACTGTCCTTCGTATCTGTCTCCATCATTGTTAACAAAAATACCTCACCCACATCTTAAGTTATTTTCATATTCTCCATCATAAAACGCCCCGCTTTTTTCAGTAAATTTTCCTTTTCCGTTTCTTATATCATCTTTATACTCCCCTTCGTAGGTTAAGTTATGGTTAATTAAAGACACGCGTTAGCTATATTGGTGAAGCAGTCACCAAAGAACTTCCATACGGAAGGTTCAATCGCTTTTCACTCCAACCCAGCAAAAAACAGGTGCCACTTCCGGCACCTTCTGTCTCCTCCTTGCCTTGCAGCTTCAGTCTTGAGTGCTTATGGATTTCTGCGGCCCTGCTATAGGCAATTGGAGTAGCTTGACTCCATGGATTTTTTGAGTCTGTCAGGTGTCGAAGTGCCTTCCTTCAACAGCTACATGAAAAGACTACTTCCTGATGGTCTGGACCGAAACCCCCAGTTTCTCGGTAGAGGAATGCCCATGGGTCTCGGATCCAAAGGACATTCCCGGGCACCTCTATTTCCAGCCGCAGGAAAGCAGCCAAAACCTATCCGGATATATATCTCTTGAGTCTGCATTTGATTCTGGACTTGGAGTTCATCCAGTTCGCCGTCGCCATAAGGTTTGGGCTGTTGCGCCAAGAGGGCAGATTGGCACGTGCCACCATTTTAATGTTTTCCTTTCATAGGTATCCCCATTTTTCCAAATTAATTTTCCATATCCATTTCTCTTACTGCGCCATTATCAACAAACAAAACTATTAAAAAAATTGCTATTTTGGGGAATTAATTCCTCTTAAGCAAAATAGTTTTAATATAAATTTTTGGTATAAAATATTTTGATATGTAATATCTCCAAGCGATTCTATTTAATTTAAAGCGTATTAGTCTTAAATTAAATTAGATTTTTAAATATTTTTTTTTTAAAAATTAATCTTGGCTAGCAAGCAAGATTTTTTCGCTCGCCAAAGGGAAGAATTATGATTTTTTCAGTTTCCATAATAACAATCATTTTCCGACAATCCTGGATAAATATATTCACAGGTTCCACATAAAGGAGTATTTGACCTATCATAAAACTCATAAATTTTATTGCAGAGGTTTTCAATTATTTCTATATCGATCATAGGTAAAACGGGCTTTACGAAATTCTTTTCATAGTCTATCTCATAGTTTTTCATTTCATTTAATATAGCTTGATGATCAGATCTAATAAAAGCATCAAGACCACAGTAAGCGTAGGTTGTTGAGCATTTATCAATGCGATTTAGCTTGCTAATTAATGTATTGTAGTGATAATTTAGCTTGGTTAGTGCTTTTAAAGAGAGTTCGAGAGTTGATGTTATACTTGAAAGGGCTTGGAGAAGTTCTTTTTCTAACTCCCTCTTTAAGACAGAGCTAAACCATTGGAAAATAATTATTTTTGGGAATTAACCCTCTTTTAAGCCAAAAAAAGTCATCTTTTATACAGAGTATTTTTATATATAATTAATAAATTTATTAATGCTTGACAGCTTGCATTCTTAAATATAAATAAACCTTTGTATTTTTCTTTTCAAAAAACTTGCGAATTAAGATCTTTTATGATTTTAATATAAATGAGGTGGGAAGTAAGGAGTTTTTAAATTTATTGAGGCGAATTTTCATATCAGTCAAAATCTGAAGGAAATTTTTTTTATCAGATTGGTCAACTATAACAAAGAAGGGGATCAGTTTGTGAGGATTCTCCAAGAACTTATGCTCATGCTTTTTACAAGAAAAGCATGTTTTGCTGCATAAGCAATATAATTCAGCATAATCATTGCAGTTAGAAGCTGAACATCTTGGATGCATGATTACGTATTATATAAGCTATTTATTTAATAAAATTATAAATTTCTATTTAATTATTGTATATGTGCAATAGTTAAATGACTGAAAAAATTATATGCTTTATGCCTTCATGCAAAGGTCAAGTAAAATTTTCTTGTAGCTGCACAGCTCCAGAAACAATGATGTGCAAAGACCATAAAAGTAGCCATCTAAAAGCCAGCAATTTACACAAGATACAAAGTTTTTCAGTAGGAAAAGAAAAAATTCTCAAATGCTTACTCCCCCCCTCCGTGAGTGAAAAAAAAAATTTTGTTCACTCACGGAGGGGGTTAAATTTTTTTTTTTTTAAAAAATTTATATATATAAATTTTATAAAAAATATTTTTTTTCGAAATTTAAAAAAATCCTAATTCGCAAAAATTGGAAAGCAAATTTAATTTAATTTATAAAATTTATTTTTAAAAAGCAATTCGTTTAAAATTAAACAGAATTAGCTCTAGATTTCATTATTCTAATTACCATTTATATATCAATTTTTTTTTCCATAAACAATTTTTGTTCACTCACGGAGGGTGGGTTTTTGGGCAAAAAATAGCGATTTTTCTAATGGTTTTGTTCACTCACGGAGGGGGGGGAGTTAAATAAAGAGAAATCATTAATGATAGAAATGAAAAATAGTTTGAGATTATATTATTAATTACTTACATCAACTATGGGCCGCCTTCATCCACTATTTCGCTTTCTTTGCATGAAAGGTCTGGTAGGCTGCCAGGCCAGCCTGCTTTGATTGCAATTGCAGCACACTTGAGAAAGATGCTACCTCTTCAATGGATAATAGATTGCTACTTTCTTCACCATTGTTTGCACAGAAAATTCAAAAAAAGATTCTCTGCTATCTTTGGGTAAAACTGATAAACTTGAAGACCAGGATGTATCTCCTGGCCTCACACTGGAGAAGTCCGATTGGCATAAGCATCGCCTGTATGCTCATCTGAGCTTCCCTTTCCCATGGGATAAATCCAACTCTCAGGCCCCACACAATGTTGGAATTGCTTACCTAGCATAGCTGTCCATTACTGGGTTGGCAAATTTACCAGACATCATTAAAAATGTGCTTTGAGAGTTCATAGTCGGGAGGCCCAGGCTGAGAAGCCATATTTAATTATGAAACTACTTTGACAAAAAGTCTTAAAGAGTCCCCACAAGACATGCTCCGAACAAAATTAGGTCAGTTGGAAGCAAGTATAAATCGAATTGACGAAATAATTTCAGATTTTGATAAAGGAGAAATCTACATAGAAAATAAACCTTCAGCAAGAGAAATCATTAAAACAGAAGTAAACGAAAATAAAGATTACTTGGCGAATTTAATTATGAAAGAAAAAACCTCCCAAATTCGCAAGTATATTCAAAAGCATTCATCTTCAATTATAAATGACCCTAATCAGCACAGTCAAGCTCGATCTGAACTTCTTGAGATTTCTACTTTCGACCAATATGACAGATATATATTTTCAAAAATTAATTCAAATACCATCATTTATTTATCATATACAAATTTTGCCAATAAATGTGAAAAAATTCAATTATTATTAGACAAGTTACTCCTAAAAATTCATAATCGTAGATATCATGATCTTCTTACAATAGATTTCAACTATCTTTATAATGCTACAGAAACTATGAATGGAACAGAGCTTTATATTTATGATATAGGTTCTGATATAATAACAACTACAATATTAATAAAAATTAGATCCTATGATAAGCCAGTGTTAGAAAGAGTAACAAACCTTATCAAAATTTCAAACTCAAGCTTACTCATAATAGGGCCTCTTAAAGACTGCTACAACGTGCTATTGATGGATTTAAAGACTAAACTGACCAGAGAGCTGATTAGTTTTGCTAACCAAAACAGATTGTACGGTAGAAGTGGTAGATTTATTTTTTATGAAAATTGCTTGTATCAGTTTGGAGACCTCTGGAGTCCTGGCTGCATGAAATATGACATAGTCAGAAAGAGATGATCCAGTCTAACTTTTCCACCATTAAATAATAAATTATCTCTAGCCCTTTATAAGAGCTGTATCCTAGTGTCTGATTATCAAAGCTCTAGCCTGTATTTATATGATCTTATTATTGAGAATTATTCAGTAATTGACTACTTTGAAAATATACCAGCACAGAAATTTATTTTTACTGATAATGTAAGGGTTTTTCTGTGAATGCAGAACAGCTTCATTTAAGAAACATTTAAAAATGGAGCAGGCTGAAATGCCCTGCTCCGGGTTTTTCCCCAGTTTGGGTGGTCTTACAAGTCGCCTGGGAAAAGATTTAGGTCGCACTGGTGCCAAGGACTTTCCCAGGAGTTTTTTCTGCTTCGGCTTTTTCTCCTGGCTGCGTGGCAGAGATGACTTTAGACCTCGTGAACAGAAGGTCGTTGGGAACAACAAAAGCCTACTCTTGTAGGAGAACAGGTAGTGAAATCCTGAAAAGGAGAGTAAAGAATAATCAAATCTCCCCTGGAAGAGTTGTCGGAAGAAAATCTCTGGAACTTCACCGGCGTGGTGACGGACCCACTACGTCACCATTTTTAGTGGCCAATATGGTGGATCATTTGGCTCTTAAACTAACTAATCCTAATACACTTTACCTTAGCTTCATTTATGAAAGTGAAGAAAATAACCTATTTAAATGAAATATCATTGGTAATAGTGATTTTGGAATTAGTGAAACACCTTGTGAAATCACATTTACTAACTATATGGGGAATATTTATGCAAGCTTTGCTGCAAGATCACAAATGTTTTGATATAAATTTAATATGGCAAAAAAAGAAATGGAGTTAATTCGCAAAGAAATATTGTAGATAATTAATAACTATTTTATATATTTAAGAGATGCTACTTAAGTGATAAACTCAAGCAATTTAAATTATAATATGAAATTATGCTTTGATTGAAAAAGAGAACAAATAATCTTTATTATTCGATTTTTCTCAATAGATTAAGGAGCAGAAAATGTATCATTATTTTGGTTTTGATATTTTATTTTAAATGCAATAATCATTAATCTATTTCTTTTATAAAAATTCTAGTACAAATCAATACTAATCATCCCCAGCTTATCAAGATTATATATTTCATATGCTCAATATTTTTAAATCTAAAGGTTACGATATTATTTATCTTATGACTTAGCCTATAATTAGAGCATTTTCATGATAATTTTTTGAATTTTTTTTATTAAAATGCTTTCTCTTAAAAGATATCTCAATTTTAATTAACACACACTCCATTATCCACATTCAGTAAAGATAAATGATCTATAAACTATATGGAAACTGAATCTCCCCATGAAGAATTTAAAGTAAAGCGTAAAAGGTCGCTTCAATCCCCAGATTTAGCATCTCCCATCAGCCATTGCATATGTGTCACCTCTCCAGAAGGCAAAACCATAATAAATCCTCGCTATGAAATCCTCAGCACAATATACGACCAGCCTGCATCTCCTTCTAGGATTCTCCTAGTAAAAGATACAGAAACCGACGCAATCTTGATTTTAAAGCAGCTTTTAAAGTGCAAAATCCTTTCCCATGCCCAAAATATATCAGCGCTCCGAGAAATCGAAATCCATCAATCCATCCGACACCTAAACATCGTCACATTTTACGACTCAGGAGAAACTGAAGACGCCTATAACCTTTTGCTTGAATATCTACCTGGCTACCTTTATTTTACTGACAGAATTGAGGTAAATAACAAGCCTTTTAACTTAAAACCTGATGGAGGAGTCCAAAAATTGAAAAGTTTTTCTTATGATGTCATACAGGGCTTAGAATATTTGCATTCACAAGGAATAATCCATTTGGACTTAAAGCCAGGAAACCTTTTATTGTATACAGACGTAGATGAAGATGAGTATCCTTTAGTGAAAATTTGTGATTTTGGGCTTAGTAGGAAAGTAGATGAAACTGGATATGCTTTGATAGAAAAAAAATGTGGGACTGATAAGTATGTTCCGCCTGAAGTTAATGATGGGGCAAGGATTTCGCCTGCTGCGGATATGTGGAGCTTAGGGCTACTTTTGCATAATTTAGCTGTCGGGTATACACCACATGCAATGAAGTGAACACCGGGGCAACCGATTCCATTTCATAAAAGACATTGGCCGAAGTATGAAGGGACTGGGCTGAAAGAATTTATAGAAGCGTGCTTAAGGTTGAAACCTGAAGAACGAATCACTTCGAGGGATGCACTATTGCATCCCTGGCTTAGTTTTAACTAGACAGCTCTTATAAATAGCTGATTTTTAATAATTTTATGTTATAGATTAAATGATCGAATTCACTGAATATCCGCAAAAATATATAAGCATATGGAAGCATAGCATTTATGTTATTAAATAAAACCATTAGAGATCCTCACAATTTCTTATTAAAAGTTTATTTCTTGTCGAAAACAGACATAATACTTTTCTTGCTAAAACGACTTCTAGAAATTTTTCAAACCTTCCTAATATTTGGATACTTTTGCGGAGCCAGAATTAATCCCTAAATTAACTATAAATAATTTATTTTTTATTAAACAATTAATTCTAACTCCCCCCCTCCGTGAGTGAACAAAAAAATTTTGTTCACTCAAGGAGGGGGGTTGGTCAAACCTGGCTGGCTCTACTGGCTCTATCAGGCAGTAAGGCTCTACTGGTTCTATATGGCAGTCTGGCAGTTCGGCTCTACTGGCTCTACCGGCTCTACCTGGCAGTCTGTCTCTATTGCTCTACCTGGCAGTCTGGCAGTCTGGAAGTCTGGGTCTACCTGGCAGCCTGGCAGTCTGGCAGTCAGGCTCTACTAGCTCTACCGGCTCTACCAGGCAGTATGGCTCTACCTGGCAGCCTGGCAGTCTGGCAGTCCGGATCCATCTGGGTCTATGGCTCTACCTGACAGTCCGGCTCTATGGCTCTATGGCTCTCTATCTGGCAGTCTGGCAGTCCGGCAGTCTGGGACTACCTGGGTCTACTGGCTCTACCTGGCAGTAAGGCTCTACCAAAAACAAAATATTATTTACTACAGAATCATTTTAAATCAAAATTTTAAAGATATTTATTAGCAATAGACTGAAAACAGTGAAATCATAATTAAAATATGGCGTCTTCGTCTAGATATAGCCTCACGGCCATACATCCTCGACTCATATTTTAATTATATCCGACAAGGTTTTTCTAGCCTTGAAAAGGACAGTAATGCTATGGTAATCAATTCTGCAGGAGGCAGAGACTAGCCCAAAGTCCAACTTCGAGACTGGTTTTTACCTCGAAGGAAAGGAGGGTTCAGATTTGGAAAGGGCAAGCCCAGAAAGGTTTACAGATAATTCCTAGACCAATCGGGCAACTCCTAGCGTGAAACTGGGCGTTACGTCCCAGGATCTGGATTTAACCCTTTTGCCGACAGGCTACCAGAAATTTCATTTTTTGGGATTTCGGAATGCCAACCTCGTATTCCACAGCCTCAGGAGGCCGCTCAAACCCATAGCCTGCCCACTCAACACTGGAGCCTTTTACAAGAGGCAAGGAGGAGACTGGACGGAAGGAAGGTCGCAAAGCGGGTGAATCCCCCAAGGGATCCTTGTGATTGCGTTAAAATTAAGGGCATGAGCCCGTCTATCGAATAAGATAATAAGATTCAGTCATAAGAGTTAAAAAATTTTATATTAGAATTGTTTTATGATTTATCTATAGTTATAAAACAATTATAGCACAACTGATTTTTTAATTTTAACATAATAATATTTGCAATTAGTGAAGAGTCCTAGCTGGCTGCACCTTATTTTATCTGAGCAAATGGCCTTCCTTATTTATAAAAAGATATCTAGATTATAAACATGATTGGAATTTAATGAGTAAAGCCAGTAGACCCTGGTAGAGCCAGTAGACCCAGGTAGAGCCAGACTGCCAGACTGCCAAACTGCCAGGTAGAGCCAGACTGCCATATAGATCCAGTAGAGCCAGTAGAGCCGGTAGAGCCAGACTGCCATATAGACCAGGTAGAGCCAGTAGAGCCGGTAGAGTTAGACTGCCATATAGACCCAGGTAGAGCCAGTAGTGCCATACTGCCAGACTTCCAGTAGACCCAGTAGACCCAGTAGACCCTGACAGAGCCGATAGAGCCAATAGAGCCGGACTGCCAGACTGCCAGACTGCCAGGTAGAGCCTTACTGCCAGATAGAGCCATAGAGCCTGATAGAGCCAGCCAGGTTTGACCAGGGGGTTAATTTTTTTTTAAAAAAAATTATATATAAATTTTATAAAAAATATTTTTTTTTTCAAAATTAAAAAAATCCTAATTCGCAAAAATGGAAAGCAAATATTAATATAATTTATAAAATTTAGTTTTAAAAAGCAATTCGTTTAAAATTAAACAGAATTAGCTCTAGATTTCATTATTCTAATTACCATTTATATATCAAATTTTGTTTCCCATAAAAATTTTTCTATTAAAAAATTTTTGTTCACTCACGGAGGGTGGGTTTTTGGGCAAAAAATAGCGATTTTTCTAATGGTTTTGTTCACTCAAGGAGGGGAAGGGGGATGGGGAGTAAAGACCATAAAATTCCATAAATATTTTCATAATTTTAAATCCCTTCAAATTCAAAATGCACTCCAGTGTGTCCGTGCCCACAATATCCCCAAGGTATATCATGCAAATACTGCTGGTGGTCATCTGGCCCATAATAAAACTCTTCAGCCATGTTAATTTCAGTTGTGATTTTTTCGAATCTCCTTGCTTTCAGCTGTTCCTGATACACAGCTTTAGACCTTTCTGCAATCCTTAGGTCCTCTTCAGAATACGTATAGATAGCTGATCTATAATTGTCACCCACATCATTTCCTTGTCTATTTCCTTGTGTTGGATCATGACCTTCCCAAAAAACCTTCAGAAGCCTCCAAATGCTTATGATTGCTGGATCATAAACAACTCGAACCACTTCATTATGGCCTGTCCTTCCATTGCAAACTTGCTCATAAGTAGGGTTCGGGACACGTCCGCCTGAAAACCCCACATGAGTTGTATAGACTCCATTGAGCTGCCAAAAAGCTTTTTCTGCGCCTCAGTAGCAGCCCATTCCAAACATGATTTGTTTGAGGTGGCTTGGGAAAGGAGGGTGGAGAGGGGTACGTAGAACTTTGTGATGGGTCAAAGAAGACATTTATTTCTTCCACATTCAAAAAGAAATAATTGATAACTTTCTGAGAATTCCCGTATAGAGGATGATAAAAAAATCAAAAAACAAGATTTTAAATAATTTTCGCTATTAATTGATGAATAGGCATAGAGATATATTTTTTGTTAGTAAAAAGTACTTAATTAGATTAATAAGTGCAATGCAAATTTTTCCAGAATCTTCTACTTAAAATTAATTTTTGAAATTTTATTCGTAAAATAATTGATGCAAAAACTCCCATTATTTTTTAAAAACATCATAAGTTAAGTAGCATAAAAATTATTTACGAAATCTGGATAATATTGAATGCTGTCGTTTCAGTGTCAAATGTGTCTCTTGTGCCTCCTACATATACAACTGTATCTCCGCGCTCTACCAAATTTACTTCTTTCGCTTTGTCAATAGCTCTACATAAACATTACATTTCAATCAGTGGTTTCTGAGGATCTTCCACCATAGACGGATAAACTCCTCTTACCGCCTTCAAAAACCTAGTGGTTTTTGGCGAATTCGTCAGTGCCAAAATCAAGCAAGGCGGCATAAACCTTGATATCTGTTGTGCAGTTCTCCCAGACCTCGTCTGACAAATAATAATTTTCCCCTTCAACGCCAGCACACTCCTCACTGCACAATAGCAGACATTTTCCGCAATCGTAATACTGCTTTGTATAGTCTCTAAAATTTTTTCACACTGAAAATTATAGTCAAGGTACTTTTCAGCTTCCAGACAAATTTGTTCACAAGTCTGTAAAGCTAATACTGGATGATCGCCATATGCTGTCTCACCAGTCAGCAATAAGGCATCACATCCATCTAAAATTGCATTCGAAATATCGGTGACTTCTGCACTAGATGGATGCTTTTGATGTACCATAGTTTCTAATAGCTGCGTCGAGATGATGACTGGCTTAGACAGTTCATTGCATCTTTTTACTATTTCTTTTTGAATTGTACATACGTCAGCTAAACTTGTCTCTAAGGCTAACATCCCTCTTCCTATCATAACTCCGTCACATGCCTGTATGAGAGCTTCTGAGTTTTGGGCAGCACATGAGTTTTGGATCCCTATGAATTTTTTTACGTTAGGCAGAGGAATGTTGTGGAAATCGTGCAGGTCTTCTTCGTCTCTTAGCTGCTTGTAGACGATGAAATCTATATCGTTATCACATGCCCATCTAATGTCAGCGAAATCGTAAATATCATTCGCACAGCTTATTGGTGGCTTTTTGGAGCCGGAGGGACGGATGTGGCAAGGCTTGTGCTCACTGAGGACACAGTCGTGGTCAACCCGACAGCAGACGATTTTTTCTTTTCTTTGGGATTTGGGGATGTGAGGAGTTAGACGTCTAGGTCGGCGAATAATGTTTAAAGAGTCAGATTTATAGAGCTTTGGACGATCAGTTGAGCTTGATCTCTCTTCAAAGGATTTTACCTGTGGGACATGATGAGAAGTGCCTCCGTTGTGAGAAATTTGTAGAGAGGAAGGAAATTTTGGCTTGTTAGTATTCTGAATTGACTCTACTGTAAAAACAATTTTTCCAAAATCAATTAAAAGCTTGTCTCCAGGGTCGACGAGGTTAGGGAACTCTTTATTGTTGCAATGGATTATGTTCTCTCCTTTAATTTCTAGTAAATTCGAGCTATAAATCCTTACAAAATCGCCTTTTCTGAGTTTAAGGGAAATACTAGAGTTAAAGTTTCCAAGTCTTAAGTCGCTTTCTCTGAGCCCTAGCATAACGCCTACGTGTTTTCCTGTTTCTTTCATCGCGTCCCTTAGATTGTTTAAGACAGTTTGCTTGTCAATTTCGAGGAATCTATCACTGATCCTAGCAATGTCCATTCCCGCATTAATGAGATCAATAATCACTTCTTTGCTTGAAGAGGCTTTTCCTAGAGTGCAAGCGATCTTTGTTTTTCTTAGTCAACAAACTAAAAGTTAATGAAATTTTTGTTAAATATTAATATATAATTGTAATTTATATTTTTATGTCATTTGCATTAATTATTTTTTTAAATAATATCATCTGTTGCACATATTTTTTATGTGCAAGGCACGCGGGAAATTTCCCACATGCCAATAAATATTCCACATGTGAAGCCTGAATTTATGTAAGACCTCACATGTGAATACTTTTTTAAAATGTGAGGAAATTTCCCACATGCCTTGAGCAATAAGAAATATGTGCAATAGATTATATTAATAAGAAACAAAGAATTATATCATTAGCAATAATATTATCTAAATTATAGAAAAACGCTGTAATTCCCGAAGGATTGCATCCTTCCTTAACGCTTCCCGCTTGGTTGCCAGCTCGCATTTCACACATTGCATAGGTTGCTTCTGCCTGGAGAGGGCTGCACGCAACTCGTTTATCGAAGAGTTTTGCTACCCTACTGCATGTCAACAAAGGCTGCCAACCATGAAAAATTCAAAATCGTTTAATTTAGTGGTCGATCTCAGGCTAAACCTAGCAGGAGTTCGTTAATTTCAAGTTAGTCTTCAGGGCAAATTTTATCGTCAGAAGATATTTCTTCATCTTCTTCCTTCGAGAAAGTTTTTCCAAATGATTTACAATTAGATTCATCAATTTTAGATTCGTCACTCTCCGTATTATTATGAAATTATTTTTCCCATAAATATACAATTTATCTAATTTTTTAGAGTAGTAGTATTTTGCAGGAGTATTTTACAGGAGTATGGCCAATCCTGGCGTTAAAATTAAACAGATTAGTTAGAGATTTCATTATACTAATTATCATTCATATATCAAAAAAATTTTTTGTTCGCTCATGAGGGTGGCTCTGTCCCTTTACTGGGATTGTGGTGTTAGGCATCTTAACATTTTAATTAATTTAATATTTTTATATTAATACTAGCCAAAACAAAGAGTTAAAATGGTGATGTTGATGGAAAAAGGACTCCGAGGCGCGTGTCTAATAGAGCAGATAGACCGGTACGATGGATGGCAAAAGTGCTCTAGTGATCGAAGCAAATCATCTTAATGGAAAGCCTGTAAACAGGAAGATTTGGAGTTTTCCAGTCACTGCAGCCATAGTAGACAGGTTTTGCCTACCACATGGTCTTTCCTTGCTAGTACCGGGGTATCTTACAGAAGGTGGCTCTGGACAAATGATTCAGATTGGAAATCCTAGATGGCAGCCTTACATTTCCCTCATTAAACTCCAAGCTTTATGAAGACTGACTGACACTTGTAGCTGAGACAAGGCGATGATCAGTGATTATGAGCTTATGTTCGACACTTAATATTACCCAAAACAACAAAAAAATGCGATTTATTTATTATAAATTGAGGGATTTAGAGGCATGATAATATATTATTAAATTTGTTGATCTTTATGAACTATTATAATCATTATTCGCCCACAAGTGGAATGATAAAATGGCTTTTATCCATATTAATCTTCTTTCCATCTATGAGCAATTATTTTAGGAAGGGTTGAATTTGTGTGATAAGTAGGCAAATAGCCAAAGTAGCTAAAATATTAGCAGCAAAATCACTGATAAATTTATCAATTTATAAAATATTCAAAAAACAACAAAAAACAGTTTAAAATTGCTTACCCCTCCTTTGTGAGCGAGTAAAGAAAATTTTGCTCATAGGGAGAGTTAATTGTTTTAAAACATTTTAATTAAGAAAACAAAATATACCCAATCACAAAATTGAACAGAAAAACTAATTCAGTTAATAAAATTTATATTTTAGAGCTTAAGATTTCATTATAATAACTATCACTTATATTTTCTATAAATAGTTTTTTTGGTTGCTAACAGAGGTTTTTTCCTAAAAATTAGAGAATTTTCCAATAGTTTGGCTAGCTCTTGGAGAAGTTATAAAAGAAAATTATTTATAAGTGCTTTTTTCATGAGGCACTCGAAAAGATAAAATCTAGGCAAGATTACAAATCATAATAGGCAGTGCTAGATACTTGCATTAATCTTTATCACTGTTCTTTTAAATACAAATTCTTCGATATTGTTCTATAAATATTAAAGCGAATAAATTTTAATTATGCAAAACATTTTAATTTAATTTTACATTATATATAATATATGCAAATTATTATATTTTAACCACAAAAATTGTCAGGAATTAAATTAATCGGAAAATGAGTTATCACGTATAGAAATCCAGCAGTTTTGGTTATTGTATCAAAAATTGCTATAATAATTTTTCACGCAATCTAAATTAAAATTTTAATTGGAAAGTTAATTCTTTAGCACGAATAACTAAATTTTCTGATATTTCAAATTAATTCTAGCTCCTTTGATTTTTCAAAAACCTTATGCAACTACTCCATGTTATAAATTGAGGTAAAAATATTTGAGAGGCTTATTCTATTATACCAATGTCATTGAATTCCAACCTAGCATAATATAATAATGTCCTCGGAATAAGTTCTCTCTAAGAAATTTCCTATCTTTAATAAATTTATTTGAAATACAATCGTTAAAAGATAGTCTCATTTCAGAAAAATATCTCGAAACATGAACTAAATCTTTGAAAATTTATGAAAAAGGCGCAGAAATAAAGTACAGTTTAAATAATTAATTCTGAGCTATTAAGTCAATAATTTTATTAGTATGGGGCTTGGTTTAGCTAGTGAAACTTTATCCAACTATATCAGGTAAATCTGGAGCCTGGTTCTAATATAAGTTTAATTAAGAATTCCAACCTAAATCAAGAAAACAAAAATATTGAAAACTGAAGAAATATTCACTTACTTGGCAGCTCCAAAAGTCCTAACAAAGGCTACCCAAAAAACCTAGTAATGACATCACGATACACTTTATGAAATTTCTTCCCTAAAAATATATCCGAGCAATTTCAAAATTATGCCTATTACCTATATCTCATAGATCCAATTTCTGAATTAATCAAAAATCCATACTCCTGAGATTGAACTTCAGCATTTCCTATAGTCTTTTTAATAATTTTAACTTGTATCTTTGATGCTTGCAGAGATGTGAAAAATCATAAAAATGATAAATCGGTGAATGATAAATTGTTCGAAATATGAGATGGATTTCAATTCGTGCCAACAAAAAGCAAGAATATTTGCGTGGGAGATATTATTTTACTAACATCAGTGTGCTAGCAAAGCCATTGGGAAAATCAATTTTTCTAGAAAATTAAATGACATTTATAGAAATATACATATTTTTGATATATATGTAATAAATATCATAGCAAAACCTCTAGCTAGTTAATTGCTAGCATTCTCAAGCATATATCTTCTAAATTAAAATGCAATTATACTTTAAAAAATATTTTTATAATTTTTTTTAAAAAAATGAATCTTCTAGCGAGAGTAAATGAAAATGATTATGCCCCAGCAGATGTTCTTATTATTTGTATCGGAGAAGAAGAAAAAGTCTGTTATATTGATAGGGCTGGGATAATCGGAGGCACAGACATTAAAGTAAAAAAGCCTATAAAAGATACTCAGAGATTATTTGATACAGATGATATTGAAGAAGCTTCTGCCATTTTAAATAGAATTAATGCGAAAATCAAGATCCCAGACTCTTCTTCAAATGATATTTGCGGAACTTTTAAAATGAGTATAAACCCTAGTCAAACAGAAATAAATCCAGACAATTTTATACAGCAATGGTCGCATATTATAGAGACATCCTGAATTTTAGGGGTTGTGATATATACAGGCTATGAAACTTCTGTATCAATTTCAATAAAAAACCGGGCAAATATTTCCAATACAGAAAAACAGTTAAATATATGAGTTTTATGGATTGGGAGTTTTTATTTTTGCATGGTTTTGATATCATTTTTAGTTAATTTTCTTGCTTATGGGACAAAATATGGAGACAATGCGTTATCACTATTTATGACTATTGCGTTTAATTTAAACAAGCATGTGCCTATATTTTTATTCCTAATTTTGCCTATAATTCGGCTTGTCCAAATTTGAAGAATTTCGAAATATTATAAAGGAGTTACCTTTCATTCTAGTAAAGTTAATGAAGATCTAGGACAAGTCGAGTACATTTTGACTGATAGATCTGGGACTATTACAAAAAATAAATTGATTATATCATCATGTATGGTTAATGGCATAGCTTATGCTAATATTGAAGAACAGTATGATAACTCTCCGGAACTTAAAACTGAAAATTCGCCCTTCAGGACTGTTGATCCGAATGAAGCTCAAGTCAATAATTGAATATCAAGCGAAAGTCAGTCTTTTGACGCTTTAAAGCATGAGCTAATTCATTCGTGTAATAGAGGGAATGTTTATAACTTTATACTATTTGGTTTATTTTCATACATTAAAATGGCGCCATGTATCAACCTGCCCGCTTGACACAACAGTTTAGACCTTAAGGCCACGGCGAACTGGAATAGACTCCAAGCTCAGAAGCAAGTGCGGTCTCAGCTAATGTGTATCAGGGTAGGTTTTGGTTGCTTTCCTGTGGTTGAAAATGGAGGTGCTCAGCAATGATCTTCCGACTCTTAAGTATCCTCTGTCAAGAAACCGGGGTTTCGGTCTGGGCTATAGGGAACAGTCTTTTTCCCGTAGTTTTTTTAAAGAAAGAAACTCTGATACCCGATAGACCCCAAGGAGCTGATCTCTGGAATTAAAGCTACTCCAATCGCCACTTGCAATGCCGCAGAAATCCATAAGCCGCCCACTCAAGACTGAAGCCTTAAGCCAACTACACCGGTTACGGCTAGACCTACTGAGCAGTTTGCAGCAAAGCAGATTAGCTTCCAGGAGGTCTTTAGTGATTGCGTCATCAATATGGCCAGTTTCGGTCTTTAACGATCCTAATCCTAATTTAGTTTATTTTCAAAACAATTAATAGCAGTTTTTATTTAATTTTCAAGGAAATTTAGATATGGTATCTAATAAGAAAAGTTAATTTGTATAAAATAGAATATCTTATGTATGGCAATATGCAATCAATTTTTCCCCAAAATGTCTGGAAAATGCATATCAATATCTGCAGACGACAGAACCTTTGTAGAAACAGCTGGACAGCTAGGTATCCAACTCGTAAATCGAACCAATAAATCTTGCATAGTGAACATTCTAGGAGATATATTTGAATTTTCTGTTATTGCTTATCGGCCATTTTCATCTAAAAGCAAAAAAAATCGCATCATAGTCTACGATAATTCGTCAAACCAAACCATTTTATTCGTGAAAGGAGCAAAAGACTCCATGAACGAATTATTTGATTTAACAAATGAAGAGAGGCTGAATTTTGAAGAAAATTTATATTCTTGTAACCTTCTAGGCAAAAGATTGATTTTTATGGGCTATAAAGTCCTCAGTGATAAAGACTACAAGCACTTTCATTTTGGCTATAAAAACGCAAAACGTTCCCCAGTAAACAGTGAAGGCAGAATAGAAAGCATTTTTGAAGCACTTGAACAGAAATTAAAATTTTTAGGCTGTGTCGCAATTGAGGATAAAGTTTCGAAGCGAACACGAGAAGCAGTAACACTCCTGAGTCAAGCGGGCATTAAATTTTGACTTATGAGTGGAGAAGATGAAGAAATTACTTTGACGACTGCTATTTCTGCAAATATGTTTGATTTGCATACATCGATAGCTAGGCTAAAGTCATATTCTTCTCAGCTGGAATGCACCATGGATATGATTAAAATTGTAAAAAGACATATAATACATAGTGGAGAAGAAAACCTTGACACAAACCTCCTTCAGACTTCACGTGAATACAATAACAGACCCTCAAACACTTCGCAGAATTGTCTGAATTTCCCAAAGATATCAGAAGTAGATCATAATTGGACACCAAAATTATCTGAAATTATTGAGCGAAAAAACTCATTAAAAGAAAAATCTACCAATATTCATCCATTTTTAGCAAAAATTACTACAATAAACATGTCTGCTCCGCTATCATCAAAATTCAATGCGGATACTGTTTATTTTGTGCTATCTATTGATGCACGAGGTATTAGTTATGAGCTTAGCTGTGAAGAAAATAGAAAATTATTCTGTGCTATGCTTAGTGCAGCCCATTGTGTGTGTTTTCATTCACTATTACCAAGAGATAAAAGGCAAATTGCCTCGCTACTTAGGAACAATTTTTCTTATAATCCAACTTTTTTAGCTATAGGAGATGGAGCTGGCGACGTAGGAATTATTAGGTTAGATTAAGCTCTTCGTGCTCGATATGGATGGGAATTTCCGCTCCTATATGCTCATCGTTCCTGAGGGACCCTGACAGACACCCTTCCTTGCCACTGTAGGTAAGGGATATCACACGGCCGATCTTGGCTTCCATTATTCCTTGAGACCATGGGGCTACCATCTGGGTCAAAACTCCCAGTTTCTTGTTAGGCAGATGCTACCTCATGAGCCCTATTCGAGGGTTTTATCGTCCTCTCGGGGCTTTGCTGGCCCTACCCTTTCCAATGATGGTCTTTAAGGCAAAATCTCATAGTCCCATTAATTAGCTCCCTAAGGATGGAGAAAAGCCTAGCCCGAAATACACAAATTATTGCAGGCCTCTTTCTGCCCATCCCCTTAAACTAGGCCCTACCTGCAGGTATTGAAGAAAAAGGGCCAGTAGGTCAAGTGATCTCTCTTTACCATTGTTATATATATATACGTAGGAATGATAAAGCAGGCTCATGTAGGCGTAGGGATTATTGGCAAAAGAGGAAATTTTGCAGCAGATGCTGGGCATATTGCAGTCAGAGATTTCTCACAAATAAAAAACTTGATTTTATTTGAAGGACATTGGAATTATGTCAATGTCTCAAATATTATTTTAATTTATTTGTTTGGGAGTTTTATGCATACTTGGATAATTTTTTGCTATACTTGTGTAAAAAACACTGGTGGGATTTCAATTTTTAGCATTGGAATGTCATGATACTATTATGGATTTCTAACAGCAATTCCTTTAATTATAATTGGGATTTTTGATGAAGACGTAAAAGGCCGACAAATAGCAAAATTCCCTGAAATGCATAATGTTGGGCTTTACAAGCTGATGTTTATAAGTAAAAGACTGTGAATTGTGGCTATGAAAGCTCTTGCTCAAGGAATATTAATTTTTTTCTTTGTATTTTATTGTGGAATATTAAATGATAATGGGTATACAGAGAACAGTGCATATATGTCTATAGTTATGTATATATCACTATACAGCTCATTTCTTATTTATTTGATTCTTGAAACGTATTCTTATAATGTTTATACTATTTCAAGCTATGTGTTTTCGCTGATATCTTTGATAGTGTTTTTAGAAATCATGTCTGAGGCTCCTAATTCTCATATGAATGGAGACTTAGAGATGACGTATATTTCTCCACTTATGTACTGCCATATGATATTTTTACCATTGATTTGCTTGATAATTAATTATGCAATTAAATGCTGCGAAGTTCTTTTTTACCCGAGTTTTATTGATTTTATCAGGAATAAGTTCGCTGGGAAACTGTATTATGAAGCCAAGTCAAGAATTGCTACGTTTAATGAAAAACTTGATAAGATTTATAAAGATAGCAAAGCATTTAGAAAATCTAAAGAAAGCACTGAATTTACCATAAATAAATGGACTTGAAAATTTTCAACTTGTTATCATTATATTAGACTATAGAAAAGCCCACTGTAGTATATGAAGACCTTTATTGTGTTCTATAATCTCTACACTTGCTCGCCAGTTTGTATACGGTTTTGCACTGTACAACTCCTTTTGGGTAAGGCCTGCGCTTGCTCCCGAAATTATCCACTATGCCATACGTTAACTAGGCTGCCTACCATTGAAAATTCAAAGGTCGAAATTTCACCCAAAATGAAAACTAGAAGCCGAATCTTGATATTATGCGAGAAATAAAATGGTGACATTGACGGAAATTGGACTCACAGGCGCACTCCCTATGGAGTAAGTAGGCCCTATCCTTATGAAGCTGAAAGTAAGACCTCTGTCCCTTTTGAAGTAAGCCTTCAGGTTTGGACGAGGCTAAGGCTAGTGGATCGCCCGCTTATGACTAATTTAATCATTTAACAATTTGATGGTATTACACAGGTTAACTCCAGATTTGCATAAAAATATCATCGGCCACTGCTGGAAAAATCCTTTACCTCACCTTCCCATGCAGAAAAACCTCCGAGATTAGACATTTGGATGATCAGATCAACATTGGATAATCATCTGCGCCATAAAACCTAGCCAGTTCACATGCTATCACCGTAATTCCTTCCTCAAGGTTTCGGTTCCTATCAGATAACAGACTGCAAGGGTTAAGAGGTCAATGCCATTTTTATACCTTGAAAATTTTTAAGCCCGTCAACAGAAATTGATTATCAAAATGAAAAAATAAATGAATATTTAGGTCCATATCGAGCATTTGCTATTTATAGATGTGCTATAATTTTGTGCATTTTTATTTATGTTTGGAATGTTGATATTAGTGAAAAAGCTATTCCTCCATTTTATACAGCTTGCTCTGCTGTTTATGGGATTTTTGCAATCCTCTCTTTCATACCATATTTTAAGTATAAAAGAAATATGGTTACAATGCTAATGAATATCTATGATATCATTATGATAATAGTCCATTCATTTATTTTTGATTTCCAGATTCCTGCAATTTACTTACTCTCCCCTTGGAACACAAATTTTTTTTCAAATTAGTTTTGAACTAATTTTAATAGAAAAAGCGAAATTGAATATTATTTAAACATTTTTAAAACAGAATCAATTAATTTTTTGAATTGATTCTTCATAAAATATATACATTTATATTTTATATTTTTTAAATTTTAAAATTTTTTATAGTGAAAAATTTATTATTTATTAAAATAAATAACTGCTTAATTGGAATGGATTTTTTTTCCAATTTAAAGGGAGGAGTTAAGCTGGCCTCCTTTAATTTTAATAGGCTCATGTATGGACTGAATTTATGGTGTTTTGTTTTCACTGATTATATCTTCCTGTGTATGTGTCTCAGCCTATCTTAATTCTTCTTATTTATCTACAATTGAATGTTACATTTCAGGAACTGAGTTTACAGTCATTTATTTCGCAATTTGAATTTCCTCTGCTATAATAGGCTATAGCATTGAAAAATACGACAGAGAAAAATTTATTTTACTTAAAAAGGTCGAAAATGAAGTCGAAAAATCCAAACAAGTTTTAGACTGCGTTTTGCCTGAATTTGTTCGAAAAAGGGTTAAGGACGGGGCACGATATATTGCTGATGACCAAGGAATAGCAACTGTGCTGTTTTGTGACATACATAATTTCGAAGATATCGTAGAAGCATATCCTTTGCATGAACTTATCGCATTTTTAGATAATGTTTATAGGCAATTTGATAATTTATGCGAATTAGTTGGGGTAACAAAAATAGAAACAGTAGGGAAAACTTATATGGCTTGTGCTGGCATTAAAGACAGTGAAGCTGAATTAGATGGAGTTTTCCAATCAGTCCCACATGGACGGAGAGCTATTGAGATGGGTATGGCAGTTTTAAAAACTGCAGAAAAAATCAAGCTAAAAAATGGAGGCAATTTACAAGTAAAAATTGGAATTCATAGCGGCCCAGTAACAGCTGGAGTTGTTGGATACCACAAGCCTCAGTTTTCTCTTGTAGGAGATACAGTAAATACTGCTAGCAGAATGTCCTCAACCAATCAAGAACCAAACACTATTCAGATATCGGAAGAAACTTATAATAATAACATTGGTGATAAGGATGATTTTATTTTTACAGAACTTCAGGTCGAAGCAAAAGGAAAAGGCTCTATAAAGGCTTTTAAAGTTGAAGAAAAAGATATTGGAGATAGAGATTCGCCATTGTCCCCTATTATTGAGTTCGATATACAAACAGATTTTCTTTTAGCAAGATCCAGCCCAATTCGGAATACAAGAAAAAGGACAGCAATTGATTATGCGTGGAGTCCTGAAAGAAGACAGTCAGTCGTAAGCTCGCCAGATTCAAAAAGACACTCAACTGTGGTAGATGAAAGGAGAAAATCAATCGCAAATGTAGCGGGGTTTAAAAGCCTTCCAATTCCTTTACCTGTTGCTGCAGATGGGAGAAGGCAATCGATTGTGATGACTTCAAGTGGAAGAGGGTCTATAATAAATCCAGCAGAGAGAAGACAGTCTGTTGTCAATCCAGATATGAGGAGACAGTCAATCATGGTAAGCTTAGGTGTCAGTGATAAAGCCCAGCTATTTAAAAGGCAGGATACTGATAAAATAGACCCCATTAAGTTTCATCCATTTTCTTGCTCTGAGACTGACCAAGAGAAAAACTTAAGGTTTATGTTTATGCTTATAGAATTCCTCTAGCACTATGGTGCCTTAAAGTCCTTATTACTTGAGATCCAGCTTCAATAACAGCTCTGAACAACGTTAGTTGGATTAGCCTAACCGTCGAATCGTTAAAGTTACAAAGCCCTTTCAGACTCCTCTAGTCCATGCCAGATTCAGTATGACCTCTTCTCTTCAAGCTGAGACTCTCAAGAAGCTAAACTTTTCTCACAAAGCTCGGATAATAGGGCTAGCCTGATGAGCAGATCTAGGACCCTATCAATAACTGCCATTTTAAATATTGTGAATTAAGGTTATATTTTTTGGAGCATAATCAATGAATATTGAAAATCAGAATTCTAACAATAATTTTTTGTGGGTTATTTTTAGGTGTAATGAAAATCATTCTTATAACGCTCGTTGAAGCCAAAACATATAATATTATATCAACTATTTATTTTTTGTCTTCCATTATTTGATATATTTTGCTTTGGAAAACTTTTACTAACTGTTTTTGAATTATTTTTAAATAATTAAATTAAGACCAATGATAATTATACTTTCATAGAAAGATAAAAATTAGAAATGGCTTGCAGGGGATTAAGATAAAAAAGTCAAAGTATATTCCATGGGTTATGCAATGTGGCTATCTTATCCCATTTATTTTATTCCTTATCATTGAAATTAATCACAATTCTGAAATAAAAATTGTAGAAGAAGCATATCTCCTATTTTGCACATTGCTATCATCTCAATGCATTTCTTCATTCTTTAAGCATACTATAAGCACCACAATTGTTTCAGCATTTTTGATAGTATTGGATCTTGCGATTTTAAATGATAAAGATGAAAAGTACATATATTTGATATCCATTATATCATTCGAACTTTTCATGATTTCAATATCATATTTTTTAGAAAAAGCATTAAGATTCAATTATGCTTTACTCCCTCCCTCTGTGATGAACAAAAAAATTTTGTACACTCACAGGGAGGGGTTAAATTTTTTTTTTTTATAACAATTTATATATAAAATTTTATATAAAAATTGTTTTCGAAATTTTAAAAAAATCCTAATTTGCAAAAATTGGAAAGCAAATTTATAAAATTTATGTTTTAAAACGCAATTTGTTTAAAATGAAACAGAATTAGCTCGAGATTTCATTATACTAATTATCACTTATATATCAAATTTTTTTCATAAAATTTTTTTTTTCACTCACGGTTTTTGGGCAAAAAATAGGGATTTTCCAATGGTTTCGTTCACTCACGGAGGGGGGGGAGTTAGAAGATTTAGCCAAAAAAGAACTTGAAAAGACAGAAAACCTCTTAAAACAAATGATGCCACCTCACGTTTATCGAAACCTCAAAGAAGATACAACAATAACTGATTCCTTAACCCAAGTAACCCTTCTTTATGCAGACATTGTAGGCTTTACAGAATGGTCTTCATATAGAACGCCTGATAGAGTTGTAGGAATGCTTTATGAACTTTTCAGTAAATTTGATATGAAATGTGTGGAGCATAAGGTCTATAAAGTTCATACTATAGGTGACTGCTATGTGGCTATGGGATATAGTGGGGATATTGAAAGAAACCCTGGAGAAGAGTGCTTGCAGATAATAAAGTTGGCTGAATCAATGGTAGAAATAATTCATAGAGTAAATGAATTGAATATGTCGAAGCTTAGCATGAGGATTGGGATACATACCGGGAGTATTGTGGGAGGAATCGCTGGAACTAATATAGTCAGATATGATATTTATGGAAAAGATGTGCTTATAGCAAACAAAATTGAAAGCAATGGCATTGCTGGACGAATATTGCTGAGTGAAGCTGCTAAGAATTTGATTGAGGGGTATAAGCCAGATCTGTATAGCTTTGAATTTCATAAAGAAATACCAATACAGGCAATTAAAACGAGCATAAAATCATTTTTATTAGAACTTTAACTAATCATCGTTGTATTTTAAAGTTACTATGAGAATTTTATTATTTAATAGGAATTTATTAAAATAGAACCTTATGTCTGATTATTAAAACTTTTGGTCAAGGTCCATTGATCGTGTACTTTGACTGAGTGCATTTCATTGAGGAAAACTTGTCGAAAATTATTTAAATAGTGTGCCATTTGGTAGAAATTTAATGGTTTATTCTGTCAAATGTCTCACTATCACAAAATTTTCGAACAAATTTCCTCCTAGGAAATGCCGTGCTATCAAAATAGCACGATGATTTGAAATGGAGTCAAAACTTTATTTATAGACAAAATTGCTATGAAGTATTTTGCATTATTTGAGATTTGCTTATAAAACTTATTTATCTATTATTAACCCAGATTACATATTCAACAACTTTAGTGTCCGCTCCAGTCTACTTCTAACTTCAGTGCTTTTTTGCTTTGTAGAGATTCATTTTTCTTCGAAATTTACCGAGTTACTAACAAACGAAAGATCATTTCTTTCTTTAATATATTCATCCCATTGCATTCTTTTCTGACAATTTCAGAATTCAAGCTGGCTTCTTCTTTGTTCTCTTTTTTCTTCTTTTTCTTGCTTTTTCTTATTTTCCAATAATTCTTTTTGCTTTGAACTCCATTCTCTTTGTCTTTCTAATTCGTTTTTTGCTTCTATTTCATTTCTGATTTTCTCTTCGAATTTTGCAATTTTTTCTTCTCTGTATTTTTCCATTTTATATACCAATTTAAATAGATTATTATTTTTCATACAAATATATATTATTCCCAGCATTTATTTTTGCTTTAACAGTATATTTTCTCTCTTCTAGTTTTTTTAGTTTTTCTTTTTTCTCTTTTAATGCTTGGAACTGTAAATTTTGTTGACGGTAGAATTCAAAGTTTTCTTTGAATTCCTTTTTTTTAACGGTAATTTGCATATCTTTGATACGCTTGGATTCTAAGTGGTTGAGCTTTGATTCCAGTGCGATGTCGGATTTTATTTGTTTTTCAAGTTTTTCTGTGTCGTCTATGAAGGATTTTGAATCCAAGTTGTTGAAAGCTGAGATGTATGCGGAATGCTTAGAGGAGCATATAGAGTTATTCAAGGAGGAGTGCTTTGGGAGGATTTTTGGAATATCAGTTGATATATATTAGATTAGATAGAGATGCTTCTTTATTCCCACTTCCTGAGCACCATCGGCCCACGGTGAGAGCAACGGAGTGGTCTTCTACAGTTAACTTTTGCATGAATGAAACCTTCAGTTTCTGGGTAGAGGCATTTTCTTTCCATAGTCCAAATCGTACGAAGTTTGCCAGGAGCCTCCATTTACAACCCAAGCAACTAAATTACCCAACTCTGCTTAGCTTAGGACAGACCGCCCTTTCACAGGACCCTTTTAAACTAGAGAGACTGTAGCCCTTAGATTCTTTTCGGGCCTGTCTTCCCTTTTTCCATTGGTTCATAACTAAAGGAAAAGTTTAACCACTTATTCTCTTCGATAACAGATCACGAAGCAGCCTAAGCAGGTACTTTGCCCTGCCTCTATCGGACACAGGTCGAGCGGGTTAGGCCGACTTACAAAGCTAACCCGATTTTTCATATCTGAGCAGGAATTTTCGGTAAAAAAACTCGGGTTAGGTATTGGATTTTTTAAAAAATTTTATATTAAAGAAAAACAAAAGAACGTATATCGGCCTAACCCGCGACCATGCAGCGGGTTAGGCCGATTTTTTTAAAAATGCATATATACTTAGGCCGATTCTAAAAAATGGGTCGCTGGTTAGGCCGAATTTTTTATACTTTTTTTTTAGGGGTAGTGGGATAGCCGAAAAAAAAAGTAGCATGCGGGTTAGGCCGATTTTTCATTATAATTTTAAGAAACAACTATTTGCATTAGAATAATTAAAATCATATAAGATAACACTGTTTTTTACCTACTTTATTTGTTATCAGACTATATATATTATTTTGAATAAAATAGCCTATTAAATTTATCTTAATAAATCTTCTAAATTCATATCCATTAATTTTGGAAGTAACCACCGTCTTGAAGTATTTTCTACAATGAACATGACAGTATCTTCACCTGTAATTTTTGCTATAATAAAAGGTGAGGGCATAGAATCCCATATCTATTGAATTTTCCACAAGTACATTCTAATAAGCCTTTATTAGTTCTCTCTTCTTTCCATTGATTTTTAAAATTCGTCCTTATTATAAATCTTCCCCTACTATCAATACTGACTAAAATCGAAGATTTCGCACCAATCAAAGAGTTTTGACAATGCCCTAAACAAAATCTGTATAGATTTGACTTATTTTTCGCATAGTTTGAGTTGTAAAGTGTGTTATTTTTCGAATGAAAATACTTTTTTAAAGCAATTTTTTCATCTTCTAACAATTTCAGCAAATGCAATAAATATTTTTATATCACAATTTCTTCTAAGACTCTTCATAACTCTTTTTAAAATTCGCATGCATCCCTTCAATTCTACTGGTTGTTGACATTCCAGCAGTAAACATAAGTCTAGTAGAGTACCTCGCTCAGCATTCTTTGTTTTCATAAAGGTTACTAAAAACAATATTTGTTTCAAGCTCTGGATGATTTGCTATAAAAAGACTTCAATTGCAGTCAAAATCTGCATCATTTCTTGAGTTGTAGACTTCATAGAATTCAGCTTGCAGATTAAGCCACTCATCAATCTTTCCTGGTAGCGAATTAATAATGTTTCTCTTAATATGTCAAAAGCAAAAAACTATATGAATATGCCTACCAAAGAAGAATTTTATTGCTTTCAATTGTGCTCTGTTTTGATCAACAATAATTGTTCTAGGACATTTCAGTCCTTCTTCTCTAAAAATTTCAAATATTCATTGATAATCTTCAGACTTTTCTTCATGAGTTAAGGCGAAAGCTAATAAATAATTATGGCCAAAATTATAAATACTCAATATCACAACAGCGCAATAATAGTTATCATGAATTTTATAAGTTAAATCTATTAGAATTACATCTTGGTAGTAATTTCACATATTAATTCTGTCATTAGTAGTTATAAACAATCTATCGTTAATTGGATCTCTTGTAATAATGGTATTTAAATCATCATTAGTTTTTACAAGGTTTTCAAATGTAAAATTCTTCGCTGCTTGAGTTTGATAATAATCTAAGAAGTACTTAAGCTTTAATTTAGAAAAAGGAACAATATCACCTGAAAATTCCATCTTCAATATGTCATATATTTGGCCAAGATTCAAATGACGCTTGTAGTACTCAATCGCTTTATCTTTAAAATATTGCGTATTCTTTGAAATTTAGGCTCATATGTGATCTGATTCATCGTTAATCTTTTATGAGAATGCTGTCTTACAATAGACATTAAAGTAAATTCCAGATAGTTGAATCTATCTTGAGCTATTAATCATTTCATTTCAAATGGGCATAGCTTTGATAAGTCAATTAAAGGAAAGCTTTTCAAATCACGTTTCTCAGAGAAAAAGCATCTTATTTGGACACTTCTTGGGTTTATATGATCAATAATAATCACTGTTCCTTCATCTTTAACACATCTAGCATATAGTATATATTATATAGTATAAATGATACTTTTCAGCAATCAAAAAGTACATAATTTGAGCAAAGGATAGTATTATAGCTATAATGATGACGAATGAAACCTTACTATAATAGGATGTCTCCAAACTCACTTTCGAGCTGCACTTGATGGTTGAAGGAATATTTCAATTGTTCGAATAATATTTAAATAAATGATCTTCTACATCATCACACACTCTTCTGCTTCTCTGTCAATAAAGTTCATTTCCATTTAATTGGCGATAAATTAGCAATTAATAAAACAAATTTTGAATATTAGCGCACTAATAATTCGGTTTTAAATGATTATGTGCCCTGATGCAATATTCTGAGTGATAGCTACAGCACTCGCTTTGCTCCCTAAAATTGAGGTAGTTAATTAAGTAATAAGGATTTGCTCTATTGAATTAAATTTGTATTGTAATTTAGTTTGGGATGCCATTTTTGCATTAATACTTCAAGATACTGCATCAGAGCATACAATAAGTGTACTTATGCTATATTTTTTAATAGTTTATTTAAATAAAAATAAGGTAGGCTTTGTCTGGAAATTATGATGAAAAATCGGCCTAACCCGCATGCTACTTTTTTTTTCGGCCTATCCCACTACCCCTAAAAAAAAAGTATAAAAATTCGTCCTAACCAGCGACCCATTTTTTAGAATCGGCCTAAGTATATATGCATTTTTAAAAATCAGCCTAACCCACTGCATGGCCGCGGGTTAGGCCGACATACGTTCTTTTGTTTTTCTTTTAATATAAAATTTTTTAAAAAAATCCAATACCTAACCCGAGTTTTTTTACCGAAAATTCCTGCTCAGATATGAAAAATCGGGTTAGCTTTGTAAGTCGGTCTAACCCACTTCACCCATCGGACACCCAATCTGGGCCTGGGCGCTGCTAAAAAAAGAATGCAAAAAACTGCCGCTCGAGCCAGGCCACTAATAAGTAGAATTAGTGTTGGGACTTACACTTTAAGGCTAACCCAGCCCTTTGGTAGCTCTTTGCATCAAAATCATCTCCGATAAACACAAGGACATCCGACACAGGAAGGACGGGTGGCTCATAACTAGCTATTTTATGTATATTGTTGATATAGATAAAGATTGAGTTTTTCTATGCCTCAATTTAACGTCATTTGAGATGCTGGAAAGTTTGAGTTTGGGAACGATCTCCTGAGAAGTCACAGAGGAGCTTCTTACATCAGACTTTTCCAGCCCTATATATTAAAAAATTTTATAAAATATTGATTTTTTAAAAAAATTATCTGGAATTAAGAGATAGAAGTGTTTTTGTGTGAATAATCTCACTTGCTAGGTCTGATGAGACAGAATTTTGGGATAAATCCTTAACCGACATAATTTGTTAGATTTTACTATTATAAAATAAATATTTTGTTATATGTTAGCATATGAATTATATTGAATTAATGATATAGCTATTAAACATTGTAATTGAAGCCATATATCTTCCCTATGAATCTACATAATCTCTTAAAAAAAATTTAAACTTTTTTTGCATTTAATGAATTATCTTTGTATAATTAATCTCTAGCTCCTTTCTCGGGCTATCCAAAAATGAAACTTCTCTTTTTCAGGATAACATCTCCCGCTTAAGAGCAATATTTTGAAAAATTTTAAATATATAAAATTAACATAATTTTTTCTGACTCAAAGATTCCAATTTGAAAAATCTAATTTAATTATTGAAATTTATGTTTAATGATAAAAATTATTGAAAGGTTAATATCATTAGCAAAAGTCTCGTTATAATAGTATTTTATATAAAAGGGCATAAAACAATTTTTCCCTCTTAAAGCAGGCTCATTTTTTCCCTCACTCTTAAAAGGAGAGAGTAAGAATGATTAAGTGAACCAAATAATTAGATTGGGCTTTCAAACATTTAAAATCATTAGAAAAATGCATTTATAGAAAAAAATTGTTTGCAAATGAACAGAAGATGTGGAACACCTAAAGCTAATTTAAACTCTAGCAATAAAAAAAGGACTTTTTCTTATCAATTTTATTCATATGATCAGAGGGAAAGTTCAAATAGGCTTAAAAGTGAAGTTGCTGTTATTTCTAAAGAATCATACGAAGAAAAATTACACCGAGAAATAATAAAAACTCCTAAGAGTGACAAATGATCTGCACACTTCAAAGAGTTAATATCTTACGAAGAGCATGCATGCAAAAAATCTTCAAGATTGCTTAATACCCCATTATGTAAGCGAATAGTAAGATTTTACTGCCTCGTGAAGGGTCTAATTAAAATTTTTATATTAATTAGTATAAAAATAAAGTCTTAAAACAATAATAATTTTTTTTTAAATAAATTAGATTTAATTATACTAATTAAAAAAAAATTATATAGAAACTTTATTCTCTACCAAGAGGAGGTGAGTTGGAGAAACGGAAATAATTAAAATAAAATACAACGAGATAAAAAAAAAGAAGCAGAATATTGAGGAGCAGGTCAAATCAGCAAAAAATCGAAAAAATGAATTAAATTATAGCAAATTTTTAGAAAATGAAAAATCTCTTAAAGAGGATAAATATCAGGAAGTTAAAAACAAAGAAAAATGCATAAAACATCTAGAAAACGAAATTAAAGAAATTGAAAAAAGGGTTAAAGATAAAATTGAAGCAAATGATAAGCTCTATAAATCCATGAAAATAAACGATTTTGAGTACAGGCAGCAGTCAGAAAGAGAGCAAGCATTGAAGAATTTAATGATCTGAAAGACCAAGTTGATTAGTCAAATAAATGCAAAGCAAAACCAAATGGCTTTGCTAATAAACCAAAAGAATTCTTTGATAAAATATTCTGAATACCTATCTGAAGAGAAATCTCGAATTTATAACTCAAAAAAAGATTTCAATTCTGCGCTCCAAAAAGTTGACAAATCTATTGCTCAGCTAAAATCTTTTAAGGATTCTTTAAGCATTTTAAAAGAAAATATTTCTAATAAAAAGAAATCACTGTCTGATCTCGAAAACTCTATAATATTGAAAGAAAAAGAATTGGATTCATTGAATAAAAATTCAGAAATCACATCAAGGGTTGCTATAAAAAGGGAAGAGTATGGCATGCGGCTAACTAAATTAAATTGTCAAGATGAAACCATTAAGACATTGGCAGCCCGTGAAGAGCACATTTCAGTTTTAAAAGAAAAAAATTCAAAAATGCAGGAATATTTAGAAGGTTCCTTCACACGACGACTATTTCATAACGACTATTTTTTTTTTGGCCTATTTTTTTTTTGGCCTATTTTTTTTTGGCCTATTTTTTTTTAGCCTATTTTTTTTTTGGCCTATTTTTTTTTCACCTATTTTTTTTGGCCTATTTTTTTTTGGCCTATTTTTTTTTTGGCCTATTTTTTTTTGGCCTATTTTTTTTTTGGCCTATTTTTTTTTTTGGGCTATTTTTTTTTGGGCTATTTTTTTTTGGCCTATTTTTTTTTGGCCTATTTTTTTTTGGCCTATTTTTTTTTTGACCTATTTTTTTTTGGCCTATTTTTTTTTGGCCTATTTTTTTTTGGCCTATTTTTTTTGGCCTATTTTTTTTGGCCTATTTTTTTTGCCTAGCCTCATTCATGAAGCTGCTGAGAGGACTACAACCTTATTGAGAAACAGAGACCTTTCCTTACGCGATTAATATTGAGTAAATTAAGTTAAAAACTCCCTAATTAAACCTAAAATTCTCGAAATTTTAAAAGCAATGAATTAGCATTCATGGAGTAAGAAATCTGTTAAGGGTGCATTTTTTGTTGGTTAAATCGTTTTAAAACACATTAAAAATTAGATTAAAACAATTAGTATGGAATTATGCCCAAATATTAGTAAAAAATAGTTAAAAAATTGTCAAAAAAAAGGCCAAAAAAATAGGCCAAAAAAAAATAGGCCAAAAAAAAATAGGCCAAAAAAAAATAGGCCAAAAAAAAATAGGCCAAAAAAAATAGGCCAAAAAAAAATAGGCCAAAAAAAAATAGGCCAAAAAAAAATAGGCCAAAAAAAAATAGGCCAAAAAAAAATAGGCCAAAAAAAAATAGGCCAAAAAAAAATAGGCCAAAAAAAAATAGGCCAAAAAAAAAAGGCCAAAAAAAAATAGGCCAAAAATAAATAGGCCAAAAATAAATAGGCCAAAAAAAAATAGGCCAAAAAAAAATAATCGTTATGAAATAGTCGTCGTGTGAAGATACGATTTAGAAGATTTAGAGAATAAAATAAAGCTGAGCACGGAAATTATTAGACTTAAGAATGACGCAATCGAACATTTTGAAATAAGACAAGCGAATGTAGAGCTTCATAAAGAGTTTAATCGGAAACGGAAAGAAAGAGAATTGGATTTGATTGATTATATGAAGAGAAATGCGGAAGCTAAAGAAGAAGAGTTGACAAGAAAAGAAGTTTCTGTTAGAAAACTCAGCCACCAGTAGTGGCATGAATTAATTAGTATTTTGCAGTTTTATCTTAATTTTTTTTATATCTAAATTTTAATAAAGGCTGATTAACTGTATTGAGGTTAATTTATTTATATTTGCTGTGTGTATTAATATTTAGAAATCAGTCTTTTTGTATATTCGTATACAGACCATGACACAGCAGCCCCTGGCAAGAAAAACAGCATCCTCGGAACTATCCCTTTAACAAATCCTAATGCTCCATCTTCTAAATATATAAGTTTAGCTGTATCATATATACTCTTATACCTCAGTTTTCTCTTATCTTTTTTATCCATCCCAAAACCCTTATTTTTATATAGTGGACTTTCTTCATTTTGTGTTTGCAGCCTAGTTTTAATGACATCAAGGGGTGTTGTAAGCCCAGCTGCAAGAGCTGAAGAAATCCCAGCACAGCTAAAATATCCAAGCATCGTTACCTTCCCATCACTAAAAAAATGAGATTTCAAGTTTTCATAAAACGTCATAAAAAGTGCTGCATTTGGCCAATTCATAAGCTATATGTATTTTACAATGGTAATAAGCAAACTTCTATATAATGAAAAAAAGCCTTCAGTTTTAATTATTTCAAGCATCATTTTAAAAGGCCCTTTAATTCTATTCAGCTGGACTCTTTGTTTAACTACATCCATAGGATTTAAAATGATATCGTGAGATGTAGATGCTAAGGCTCCAGTTATGGCGGTTGACCACAAGTAATATTGACTGTTTGATTGAATATCAAAATGTGACTTTGAAAATTCATAGATAGAAAAATATGCTGCATGGGCTGGAACACAGCCACAGATTACTGTTGAAACTCCATGCCACATACGAAGGATACCTTCTTTTCGGACAAGCTTAGCAGTATCTGAAAATGTAATCATCTTCGTTGATTCTGCCTGGGCAAATGTCTATGTTAATGGTACCTTGATTGTATCGAAAGGAAAAGAAATAGAGTGCTCAACAACTCCTGCACAGGAGCCACAAATCATGTGCTTTCAGAAGAGCAGGTTGTGTGTGTTTTCTTCCCAATCCAGCAATTCCTCTTCCATTTTAGGGCCAGATTTAATAAACTTCTAAAAATGCACAAGAAATCGCAACTCTCTGGTCATAAAAAAATGTAAATTCATAATTTAGAATCCATATAAAATTTAAGCTTCATATGCAGTTTTGGCTTATTTAAAATTGAAATCTGATGAAATAAATAGATTTGATGATCATAAAAAATTATTTTATTACTATGAAGTTAGTAAAGTCAAACAGGATGCTAATTTTAACCTATCATAATTAGAAAAAGAAGAAGGCAATTTAATTTTCCATATCTCTAATCGTTAGAAAAATTATATTTTTTAAATATTTTGTTTCATCAATTTTTTCATATGAAATCAAGCTGTACCGCTATAAAGTAGCAAAATTTACCAAAATTTGCTTATATACTCATTTGATTGCTGCAATATTTCATTTCAAAAGATATAAAAAACATTAAATAAACGTTTCATAATTTTAATAAAGATATTAATGGGTTGCTGCCAGGCAGGCATTCAAGAGCTCGAGTTAGCATTTGGAAAAGAAGCCAATCCTTCAAAGAACTCTGTGTTTTCATTAAATGCTCAAATGGGTGATGATAAAGAAGATATTGTTATAACTGAAGCTAATCTTTTTTGTGATGACAGAGATGAGGTAGTCACCTTCAGAACTCATAGAAATGATATTGATCCTTTTAATAGAGAAGAATTAGAAGAAGCGGCACGCTCTGTTAGTGCTCATGCTATTTTTAAGCTGATGGAAAGGAAAAAGGAAGAAAAAAGAATGCAGAAATTAAAGACAATCAAGTTTGATACTGCATCTATTATACAGTCAGCGTTTTTATCAAAAATCACTAACCCTTCTATGAGCAAGCTACCATTAGAAAAATCTAGAATCCCACCCTTTGAAATGAGAAAAAAATTATTTTTATAAAATATTTTGATATATGATAATAATTATTATGATTAAATCTCTAAATAACTCTCTTAAATTTAAAGCAGCTTGAACTTTATAATAAAAATTTTCTACATTGAACTTTTAAAAATAAATGAAATTATTAATTACTTGAAAGGCAGTAGATAAAATAATTTTGCGCACACAAATGAAAGAAGAGTAAAGAAAAATAATCAAATTTTTACAGTATTAGTTATAAAAATAATTTTTATGATTATTTAGACTTTTTATTATTGAGCCATATATTATATGCTCAATTATTTTAAATTTTCCTTGAAATCCGGTATCATTAATTTAAGAGAAAAAAAATTATTTATGAAACTTTTAATTCAAGATTAAGATTAAGATTACGTTGGGTATTTTAAGTCCCTACTTCGTCCGAGGAAGCATTCTACGGTTTCCCGTATGGTGGCAGAGCGTTCAACAAGCCCGGGCCGAAACCCCCGGTTTCTCGGTAGAGGTGAAGGTCAAGGGACGTGTCATACCGTCTTTGCTGACCGCCTCCATTTCCAACTTGGATCGTCGCCTAAGTTTACGCCAACACTGCCGCATCGTCCGCAGATCTGCCCATTGAAGGGCACCTTTTAACTGGAGAGACTCCCGTTTAGATGTCTAACTCGCCTTCCCCTCTTTTCCGATCATCCCGAGAAAGAACTCAACATCTTTCGCCATTCGGGGCGAGCCACAAAAGCAGCTTAGGCAGGTAAGTCGCCCTGCCTCATTTCGGCACTCACTGGGCTGAGCGCTGTTGGCAAAAAGAAGTCACGAGTAACTGCCCATGGGGTTCGGTCACAAAACAGCGGTCTTTGTGCTTAGACCTCTCGCTTCGAGGTCCCAAACATTGCTGGGCCAACTCCTGGCTCCAAAAACCATGCCCGGATATACATGGGTAACCACCACTGAGAGGGTGGGTCGGTCGCCATACGCCATTCTATGTATATAAACTTTTAATTTAAACACCTATAAACTAAAAAAAAATTTACATCCCTTTAATATCGCAGACAAAGCTATTAAAAGTTTAAGCTTTATTTACATCACCCTTTAATTTTAATAGATATACTAATATTGTGAAAAATAGTCTATTTAATCCTTATTTAATTCTTTTTCAAAGTGATTATAATCGTTTAGAGGCTGCTTTTCTTGTCTGATCCTCTTCAAATCTTCTTTTACTAAAAATATGCTAACTGTTCCTATCAAAAGTCCAATAATGCAAATAATGCAGGATGCAATTGGTTGATTATTTAATAAATAGGCGATTCCAACTTCCAAAATCCCGAAAATTGTGCCTCCACAATTCAATAAGCCTCCAGCCATAGCTTCCCCAATCGGAAATGTGAGCTCACATCCAAGCTCATAAGAAATAGGAAGCATTGGCATTAATAAAAATCCCACTAGACAGATAGAAATTGCAGTAATTGCGATAGAGCCAATCGGAAGTGTCAAAGTGAATATTCCAAAAGCTATAATTGACAAACAGCCTATTATTAAGCAAAAAAGCTTAAATTTTAACATCTTTGTAACAATTTTGGAAGCAATTGCATCACCAATTAAACCAAATGTTATACTTAGTGCTGCAAATAAACTTACAGCTGCTGAAGAAAACCCATAAGGTTTTCCAATAAGCTCAATAATTGTAGCTAAAGTGTTTTGTGTCCCAATACCTGCTGAAAAATAAATAAGCAGTAATAAATAATTTTTATTTTTTACTCTACCCTCTCTGAAGAAAAAATCTTTATGTCCTTATGGATTGATAATTATTTATAAATTATTATAGGAAATTTCAATTCATAAGTATTTGAATCCTATTTTCATTCTTCAAAATGGCTTATTTTGTAGAAGAAATACGATAATGGTTGTATTAATCCATAATAATGCTTTCCTTGTGTATAGTTTTGTATAGTATAATTTAAAAAATAGATATTTTATAATAAAATTGTCTGAAATTTGTGAGACGTCATTAATAATTTATTGTTTTTAATATATCAAATTCTATATTAAATACATTTGATATGCACACCAGTGTGGGAATTATTTTCCAAATATATTCAAGTGGGAGTTAGCAAAATTGGCAAGGACTGCCTAAAGTCGACTCTTTCAACCTCTGCAGAACTGCTGGGCGGAGTTTTTGGCTTCGCTCTAAAACAGAAAACTACTAAAATAAAAGAAATTGTTGATAAAATGGCTTCTATCAGCATTAAATTTCCGATTTCAGTTTTAGATTCATTCAGCACAAAGATCCCTGGCAACGCAAAGCCTACAATAATTCCTAATGGGTTTGAAACTAATCCAATAGTGGTTGACATTGTTCTCTATATAACTAATACAGCCTCAGGCCTAAATCAATATGCCGATAATTTTGATGGAGCTGTTAGGAGAAAAGGCTGAGCCATACCTACAAAGACACTCCCAGTGAAAATATATCAGAAATTATCATAAGCGCCTATACGAATCCATGCCCCGATTGTATTTAAAATAGCCCCAATTGTTATCTATGTGAAAAATACACCAAACCTCAGTCCATACTTATCAAGAGCATAATTAGAAGGAAAAACTAAAATCGGATATATAAACATAGATAATAAAGCACACATCTCAACTCAAAACTCATCAACTCCATAAGTCTATTAGTAAGAATTACTTTATGAGTTTCAGTTGTGATTGGAGAAAAGGTTATTCAAAGCATTGAATTCATAGCATTTTCAAAGCAATAGACTAATAGGATGACCCATCTATATCTAAATTCTTTGTATTCAGTTGATTCGGGGATCATTGAAAATTCACCCATTTTTGCTTTATTTCTGAATTAATAAATCAATATTTCAACAATGAGGCTTAATATTAATTAATGTTAATTAGCTAGATTATTTAAGAATTTATTTAATTTATCGTGACTTTAGATGCTAATAATTTATTTTGAAAACCTTTTTAGCTGATTTAAATGCCAATATTAATGAAATAAATCTAACATTTAAATAAAAATTTTTTTAGAGTAACTCCTAATGATGACTTAATATTTTAACTTCTAAAGAAAAATGAAAGGTAAAAAAACTGCTATATCAGCAGATCTTCCAAATTACTTTACAGCTTCTTTGTACTCAGTATTTAACCCTCAACAAAAGAATACTTCATCTTCCAAACGACTAGGTTTGGGTAGATTATTAAAGACAGGCGTTAGCCATATTGGTGACACAGTCACCAAAGACCTCCCGTACGGAAGTTTCATCCACTTTTTGACTCCAAGCAAGAGGTCTAACCCTTAATAATTGGTGCAACTTCCGGTATCTTATGTCTCCTTTTGCCTTGCGGCTTCAGTCTTGAGTGCTTATGAATTTCTGCGGCCCTGCTACAGGCGATTGGAGTAGCTTGATTCCAAGGATCAACTGGAGTCTGTCGGATACCAAAGTGCCTTCCTTCGACAGCTACAGGAAAAGAATATTCCCTCTGCCGAAAGCCCCAGTTTCTCGGTAGAGGAATGCCCATGGTTCATCGGATCCAAAATGACGTTGTTGAGCACCTCCATTTCCATCGAAAGGAAAGCGGCCAAAACCTACCCGGATACACATCTCTTGAGCCTGCACTGATTCTCAGCTCGGAACCCGTCCCAGTTTGCCATAGCCATAAAGTCTGGACTGTTACACCGAGGGTAGGTTGACACGTGTCTCCATTTTAATGTATATAATCGATTAGGCACCACTCAAAAAAATGACGTTTGTATCGAATCACCTGACGAATTCCACCTTCCCTCATCAAGGATAAGAGCTCCTGAGTCCTGCATATCTATGACAAAAATTCCAAGCAGAAGAGGCAGCTCAATTCCATTCCAAACATTCTATGACCAAACCTACATGCACAGCTCAATTGATCTCCATTCAGTTAAACCAAGCGTATCTATTGATATGTCTTCTATAAAGAAATCTCCCCCAAAAACAAAAATCGATTTTTATAAGAGATTCCAAAATCATATGAATTCTCAAGGATTTGGGAAATATAAAGGAATTTATTCTTATAGAGCAGATCAGCCTCATTTCTTGAGAGTTGACTCAAATTCTGAGTCAGCGTTGAGATCGACAATGTATAATGGTTTTCAAAAGAAAAAGCCTATACAGTATGTTATAAAAAATAATGAAGACTTTAAAGTTGACGAAGGGTTGATTAGCTTGAATAATAAAATCAAAATGCATATTGAAAAGCAGGAAAGCCATTTTATAAAAAATTATAAAAAAGCGACAAGGCATCAGAGGTCTAGAAGCATGGAATCGCTACTGTTTGCAACTAGCCAATCTCCAATAAGAGCGAAAGCTGGTAATTAGAAGAAAGTCGAAAATTTAGTACTTTTATTCTGCATTTTGCAATTATTTAAAAATAATAGCGTAGTTAAGATTAATTTTACAAAAATAAATTAATAGAAGGAAAAACAGTAAATTCTGTCTGCCTCCTAAAATTATCAAAAATAAATTTCGAAAATATTATTTTTTTAAGCCTTGTTAGCCTTCTAAAGCAATTCAATAGCTTTAACTTGCCTAAAAATTCTTTTATTAACTCCCTCCCCCTCTCCGTGAATGAATAAAAAAATTTTGTTCATTCACGGAGGGAGGTTAATTTTTTTTTTTTTTAAAAAATTTATATAGAAATTTTATAGAAATTTTTTTTTTCGAAATTTAAAAAAATCCTAATTTGCAAAAATTGGAAAAGCAAATATATAAAATTTATGTTTTAAAAAGCAATTTGTTTAAAATTAAACAGAATTAGCTCTAGATTTCATTATACTAATTATCACTTATATATCAAATTTTTTTTCCATAAAAAAATTTTTGTTCACTCACGGCCACTCACGGAGGGGGAGTAAGGATTTCGCGATTTTCAGATTATTTTATATTGCAAATTTTCATTGCATATCATAAAATCATAAAAGGCCAAAATCCTCCATTGGTTAATAAATGTCAGGAGATAAGAAGCCAAGCATCGTAAAAAATTACATCATCGGAGGTGCAGCTGGTATGATTGCTACAACCATTATCCAGCCTATCGATTTCGTTAAGGTCCAACTCCAAATCAAAGGAGAGGGTGTTAAAGGTGCAAGGCCTAATCCTTTCACTATTCTGAAACAAACCATCTCAGAATTCGGTGTTAAAAGATTATACACTGGCCTAGACTCTGCTTTGCTAAGACAAGCTACTTACACCACTACAAGAATGGGTACTTACAAGTCTTTGATGGACTGGGGTGCTGAATTCAACAAAGGAGCTGTCCCAGCCTGGCAAAAGGCAGGATACTCTCTTTTTGCAGGAGGCTTTGCAGCTCTAATTGGTAACCCTGCTGATTTAGCTTTGATTAGAATGCAGAGTGACCATACTCTTCCTGAAGCCCAAAGAAGACATTACACTGGAGTTGTCAACGCAATTACCAGAATTATCAAAGAAGAAGGATTTTTCAGCTTGTGGAGAGGCTCAACCCCTACAATCTACAGAGCAATGGCCATTAACCTTGGTATGTTAGGCCCATATGACCAGGCTAAAGAACTTCTTACTAAGTCTTTTGGTGAATTCAATGGAATCAGAGTGGCCTCATCATTGATTGCAGCATTCTTTGCCTGCGTGCTTTCTCTGCCATTTGATAACGTGAAGACTAAATTCCAAAGAATGGCGAAGAAGCCAGACGGTACTTATCCTTATAAGAGCTTTATGGACTGCTTTATGAGGTCATTGAAGAATGAAGGTTTCTTAGGATACTACGTTGGATTCAGCACATATGTGGTTCGTATTGCTCCTCATGTAATCATCACACTACTGACTGTTGACTTCTTAACCTCTATTTTTAATAAGCCTAAGTAAAAATTTCAGTTAGCATAATTTGTCTAAAGATTACAAAATGTCTTTGCGAAGTTTAAGCACCCAGCGAACTTCAAGCTCTCGAAGTTTACCTTCAATTTCAGTATCTCAAAGCACCCAAAAAATTATTTTGAAATGAATCAATAACCTAAACATTTGAAAACAGCTGGCCATTTCAGATCTCCCTGAAAGATTCAGAACTGGAGTTCTCCCTCTTAAGCTTCTAGAAAGGATTGACCCAGAGTTCGACATTTCTCGCTGCTTTCTAGAACCTCGCTCTAAAGACCAATGCTTAACTAATATAAAATCTCTAGTTAAAAGACTGGTTGGGAATTTTGGAATGAGAAATGGACAAGAAATAGTCAGCCAGCTATATCAAGGAAGTCCTGAGGCTGCTTGGACCACTTTAGAATTTATGATAAGAAGTGTGATGATTGGAGAAGTCAAATCTTTTAATGGAGTAATTATGAACTGGCTTGAATCATCACTTCAGGTTTATAACAAAAATTTGTTAGTAGAAAGCATTGAAGAGCCTTATACCACATTAGTCAAAGATTTTGCGAATGGCGTGAATTTGATATGCATTCTGCATTTATTTATGGATGAGCCAAAGCTTGCTTTGGCTAATGTCTACTCAATTCCAGAAAACAAAATGGAAGTTGATCACAATCTTTCTTATTTTTTTCAGTCAGTGGCGAGGACAAAAATTCCGCTTCTGTTCAGTTTGGAAGAATTCAAAGAAAATAATGACCCTGATTTTCTATTATTGCAGCTTTTTTATATTTTCCTGGAATTCAAAGATATTCCAATTAATAATGACAGAAGGCGGCCTTTTGTTTTTAAAGATGATAAAAGGATTAGTCAAAAGAGAATTGAGGAATCAATAGAGAATGCTCTAACTGTTTTAAGCACAAAGCCAGAAACACATAGTGAGTCAGATTCTTCAAAAGCCTCAGGGCACGATTCTCATCAAGGGGAAGGAAGCAGCTTTGGGGTTGGAGATTTCCAGGAATACTCCTTTAGCAATGAGTCAGAATCACCTACAACTTTAGACGCTATGGAAAAACAAGTAATCCAGCAAGAAAGGAAGCTTATGTATATAGCAGATTTAAGGAAGAAAAAAGAAACCAAAAGACTGATTTATGCGCCAAGCTTACAACAGCTGCAAATCCCTGGTAAAGAAAATGAAATGGTCTTTAACTCTCCTTCTCAGAAATGCTTATCGCATGCAGAGAGCTTGATTTGCTTTTTGCTGACTCCAAGAATTGTCAAAGTAAATGTGAATAATGGGTGGATTAGGGTGCTATTGAATATAATTCCTAATGAAAACTTATTTTCAGCTGTAAAAGAAAATTATTTGCTGGAATGCAGAGAACTGAGCAATATGAATCTTGCGATAAGTTTAGATATCAATGATACTGATGGAATTTCTAAAGGGAAAAATAATGAGTTGGTGATACACCATTGCAAATATCGTTATTTATGATTAGAAAAGAATTCAAATATCAGGCAGTAGAAGCCCTTTATTCCCTTTCCTTATGTTCTACCGCTTATCTCCAGTCCTCACATAGTGTTGCACTGTGCTAATCCTTCTGATGATGGCCTAAACTAGTTTTCTGGAATTAAGAAGATGCATCAGTAGGGTTGCCGTCCATAAAAAAATTTTAAGGTTTAATTTTCGACTAAAATTGAAACTCGAAGCCCAGTACACAATTCCTAGTATCGCACTGGGTAAATTTGCCAACTAACTAGAAACTACCTCAGGTACTGATGGTAGAACCCTTTCAACTCCATGCCTATATTTCTCCATTAAGAAAAACCTACCCAAGGATTGAACTCTTGTCTGGCTACCTTAGCATTGTTTACTCTGCTAGTCTTATACGCGTGTTGTTACACGAATTAAGAGGTCAGGTCGATTCTCCATACCATTTAATGTATGATGATACCCCATAATCGAGGAAAGATAAGAATCCAATGTAAAACAGATGATGAAGCTGATCTTTACCATCAAGGATTGACTTTTCTAGTTCACAAGACAAAGAACAGCTTTACCATTTAATTTAAGGTTTTGTATTTTAATTTTACTAAACTTATTATATTTACTTTGTGTCATTATTAATAATAATTCTTAGATTAATATTAAGCTGCTGATGTTTTTGCAGTAACTTTCCATTGGAATACACATTGATCATCACCTCCAGCAGTAAATATATACCGATCATCCACACTAAATCTAACATTTGTGACGTGCGAGCTATGTCCTCTACCAATAACTCCTTCTGATCCTTTAAGCAAGCACGGGTATCTAAACACCTTCAACATTCCGAAATCATCTGAAGTCGCCACAAGTGGATATTCATTATTTCCGAATTTTTTCTTGCTTCTGTCAACTGCATTTACATCTGTGCCATCAGCATAAGCTGGATAAATCCCTTGTACAGGCCATCCAATTACTAATGTCCAAGTATTCCATTCTTCATCTTTTAGAGCTGAGGCACCACTTGTATTCTGTCTTCCTGAATTCCCATCCCAAAATAGCAATTCATAAGCTCCACAGTTAGAATGAATGTAGCCAGAATCAGTAGACCAGTCAATATGGGTGATATAAGAGGAATGGCCTTTGCAGACTGCAATTTGCCTGAAGTCTGGAACTGAGTATATATCAATTACACAGTCGTGGGAGCCAATTGCAAGCTTGCTTCTGTCAGGGGAGAATTTTATATCAGAAATTTCACTTTTGCGGTCTTTTTTGGAAACTCGGACGTTCCATGTGCTTGTGTCGAGGATTTTGAAACTTCCATCTTTGAATCCGACTGCCATCATAGATCCATCAGGGTTGCAGCACAAACACCTGGCTTTAGCTGAGTCTGGGATTTCTTCATTGTCAGTGAATTTGATTATTCTGATTTGGGATTTGTTTTCTATGTCCCAGAGCCTTAATGTCCCATCATCTGAACAAGTGGCATAGGCGGCTCCATCAGGGAGAACGTGTAAGCCCCAGACTTCATTGGTGACTGTTTTTCCTCTAGAAGGGGTATAGTGGCCTTTTATAAGATTTCTGCCTTCTCCACTTGTGATGTCAATTTCGTAGATTTCGGCTCCATATGTTCCTACAAGGAGGCTTCCTCCGTCTTCACTGATACAAGCAGATCTTATGAATGGGCATACAGATTCATATTGAGGAGAGCTTAAATCAAAGCTTTGTCTTTTGTTTAAATTGTTATCAAGGATATAGACCAAACCATCTTTTCCTCCTGATACTATGCAAGCATGAGTTGCCCATAAGCTGTCTACACCTCTTTGGTGGATAGGGAATGATTTTCCGGCTGTATTTCCAGCCCATTTTATAATAGTTCCAATTGCTGTCCCTGTGTAAATGTTTGTCCCTTGTATGGCCAGACACATCAATAAATTATTGTTTCTGCCAAAAACTCCTTTTTTGCCTGACAATTGATTTCCACTAGCTCCTCAAATCTAGAATAATTTTGCTGTTAAATAGGCTATTTTTTATTTTCTTAATTAATTGATTGAGGGATTTTATTTATATTAACTAATATTTGAATTTCTAATAATTAATGATCTGCAATCACCATGGGAGTAAGAGTTCATTGTTTATAATGCTTAGGACCAGTTGTGATAAACTCATTTTCTGATATAAATCCTACATCAAGGATTATCTCTCTATCACCATTTGTTGTACAAATAAGGCTATTACTCTGCAGATTATAAATAGCTACACTGTGGTTATCATCCATCCCAATAGCTACAAGCTTAGTTGCAGATGGAGAAAATGCAATTGCGCTGATCCCTTTTTCTAAAGGTTGTTTAAAGTTAGCGATAGGCATCATAGAGGCTGTATCTCATATAAAGATATTAGGCCTTCTCCCAACTTCTCCAGTAGCAGCCAGATCGCAGTTAGGCGACAACGCAAAAGCAATAATATCATCTATATGCTTATTAAAATAAGTCTGCGTCCATGTTTCTTTATTAAGAGATATCCCTAGTCCTGCTGCATGATAAATGATCCTTCCATCATGCAAGTATCTTAAATTGTTCCTACAGTCTTTCGCTCTATATCCATGGACTCATTCTAAGCTCAAGTCTATTGCAGGAGCTTGGTTTTGGTTTCTTGGAGCTTTAATAAACCCAGAAGGCGGCTTAATAGCCCCTTCCCAAGGTTTTACAGCTAAAAACTGGTCTCCTTCTCCAAGTTCTTCGAACTGGAAAAAGCTGTTCGGGTCGTTATTTTCCAAAGCAGCCGCTACTTTTACCTTTGTTTTTTCTTTGACTTCTTCATTTTTCTTATTCAGCGCCATTTCTTTTGGTATATCTTCAAACTCAATTTTATTATCTTCGTCATAAACAGGGTCAGTATCAGGAACTGCCATATCAGTTTGCCATACAAAGACACATTTATCATTTCCTCCAGTACTTACTAAAAATGCATCATTGCTTGAAAACTTGCATTTGGTTACATGGGAGGAGTGTCCTGTATAAGATTTGCAGGCTTGTTTTTTTACTGCGACTGGGTATCTGAATAAATTTACTTTTCCGAAGTCATCAGCAGTAGCTAAGACACTTAAATTGTGAGAGCGGTGGCAAGAGTTGATATCAGTGCCATCAGCGCCTTCTGGCCATATATATTGAACTGATCATCCTAGCACACAAGTCCAGCTATACCATTCTACGTTTTTGACTGAGCTGGAGGATACGTTAATTTTTCCGTCCACATTTACAAATTTCAGCTCATAAGCTTGAGAGTTAACAGCTACTAAAGACGCATCAATTGACCAGTCTAAATGGGTAAGGGCTGATGTGAGGCCTGCATTAATTGCATACATTTTTACTAGTTTGCCGTTTTGGATGCCCATTATTTCTACTTTTGAGGCACCTCCATGAGCTCCAAAAGCGATTCTGTCCCCTCTAGGAGAAAATTTGAGGTCTTCAATCCAGCAGTCTTTGCCTTTAAAAGTGCTTTGTAGGCTGGATAAATTCGACAAGGAGCTAGCATCTAGCAAAATTACCATGCCGTTCATTAGCCCAGAGGCTAAATATCTGCCATCTGGTGACCAATCAATAGCTCTCATATCATGGGACAAAGGCTTAATTGCTAACAGCTGAATGCCTTGGGCCAAGTCCCAAATTCTGATTGTTTTGTCTCCTCCACAAGTAGCACAGAGAGGGTGTTCAGGATGCATTGCAAGTCCCCACAATTCTCCATCATAATGCCCTGAGCCTAAAGATTCCACTTCTTGCCAGTTTCGGATTTCAAGGATTTCTGCAGATCTGGTACCGACTAAGACAGTGCCTGCAGAGTTGATATCTAATGACCTCACCCCAGGGTTTAAAGCGTATGCATCAATGCTTACAGACTGAGACTGCATCATGTTTTGGTCCCATACTATTATGACCCCATCTGAGCCTCCACTTAATAGCTGGCCTTCTACTACTGTAAGAGCCCATACTTGGCCATTGTGGGCTTTCATTGATTTCCCTAGACTTCTTCCTGCCCAGATCCAGATATTTCCTGCATGAGTGCCAGTTACGAAATTATTGTTAAACGCTACTCCACATAGCTGAGCTTCAAAAGGTTTCGAGGCATTTCCAAGAGTTCCTCTATTCCCAGTGACATTTTTTCCATTAATTGTGAAGAATTTGATGAATTTTGCTCCATAAACAGCTAAATCAGTGTTAGAAATAAAGCTTGCACCAAGGACTGGCTCTTTTTCGACTTTTGAGTTGCAGATCATTCTTTTAGCTTGCCATTCATAAACAGCCAAACTATGGTCGTCATCTTCTCCAATGCTCAATAAGCTTTTTCCATCTGGGGAAAATCCTACATGCTTAATAGCTCTTCTATGAAATCCTGAAAGGCAAGAAATTCCTTGCAAAGTATCTGAGTCCCAGACATGGATTTCAAGCTCCCTTGATTTCCCTATATGAGCCATCTGCCCAGTAGCTACAATTTTTCTGTTCGGATGTATAGCAAGGCACACTACGTCGTCATCATGCATTTGGAAGAATTTCTGTTGCCTCGAAGCAGGGTCCATCACAATTCCTAGTGCAGCTGCAGGATATACAACTTGTCCAGTCGATGTATATTTTAAGTTATTTCTTGAGTCAAATGACCTATATCCATGCACTTTTATCAGTGTAATATTTTCATCTGGAGCTTTTCCTTGGTTTTTTGGTGGGGTATAATCATTTGGGGTGCTTGCTTTTAGCTCTCCTAGCCATGGCTTTACAGCTAAAAATTGGTCGCCTTCTCCTACATTTTGAATATCAAATAAATTGGTCTCATCTCTGGTAGCTTCTAATAAATCATCGCTTGCATTAATTTCTATATGTTCTTCTGTATACTTCCATTGGAAAATTGCTTTGTCATTGCCTCCAGTTGTTATTAAATATCCATTTAAAAATGACAGATTTGTGACGTGAGAGGAGTGGCCTTTGTAGACGTTAAATCCTGCACCTTTATTCACACAAGGATTTTTGAAGAGTTTTACTTGACCAAAATCATCGACAGTTGCGACGACCTTGTGGGATTTGCTTCTTTCTAAATTGTTAATATCGTCACCTCCTGAACAAGGAGGCCAAATGCCTTGAACAGGCCAGCCAAGCACACATGTCCATGTAGCCCAAGGCTCGTCTTTATAAGCAGTTGCACCATGAGGGTCTGCAGACCCTGAGCTTAAATTGTGATATAAAATTTCATAGCTTGTGCTGTTTGACTGAATAATATCGCCCGCCACTGAAAAATCTATATGAGTTACAGACGCAGTGTGGCCTTTAAATTTATTTTTTATTCTGTAGTTTTCGTTGACTGCATATATAAAAATCAGAAAATCTTTGGCGCCGACTGCTACAGTGTTCCCGTTTGGAGAGAATTTGATATCTGTGATACATTTTGTTCTATCAAATTTAGTATCTTTGACAGCTAACTCCCCCCCCCGTGAGTGAACAAAACCATTAGAAAAATCGCTATTTTTTGCCCAAAAACCCACCCTCCGTGAGTGAAACAAAAATTTTTTTAATACAAAAATTTTTTATGGAAAAAAAAATTTGATATATAAATGATAATTAGTATAATGAAATCTAGAGCTAATTCTGTTTAATTTTAAATGAATTGCTTTTTAAAACATAAATTTTATAAATTAAATTAATATTTGCTTTCCAATTTTTGCGAATTAGGATTTTTTTAAATTTCGAAAAAAAATATTTTTTTTTATAAAATTTATATATAAATTTTTTTTTAAAAAAAAAAAAATTACCCCCCTCCGTGAGTGAACAAAATTTTTTTGTTCACTCACGGAGGGGGGGAGTAAGGAATTTCCATCTAAAATTACAACTTTTCCGTTTTCTAAGCCTGCAAGTAAGACTGCTGCGTTGGGAGAATAAGCTAAAGCACCGCCTGGACCTTCTAGTTTTTTGCATGTTTTTTGCTTTCTGGTCGGCACATCCCACACTGCAAGCATGCATTCTTGGCCAAGTGTGGCAAATTCCAGCCTTGTAGGATGAGAACAGACTCCCCACAATTCTTTGTCATAATGTCCTTTGAGCAGAGCTTTTGAATTTTGTCCGGTGACTTCAAATATTTCTCCTCCTCTAGTACCAATTAAAATTTTCCCTCCAGGCCCTTCACAAGCACTGCGAGGCTTTGGCAAAATGCTTCCTAGGTCTTTGAGATCAATACTTTGGATTTTCCCCAAACTAAGGTCCAGTATATGGATAAAGCCATCGTTTCCTCCAGTAATAATCCCTTCTCCTCCAGTCCTTTGTCCAATGCACACCACAGGTGCTTCATGTACTTTTACAGCTTGAGAAAGGGTGCTTTCATTCCACTTAAAAACGCATCCATTAAATGCTCCAGTCACAGCACTCGCCCCTAAGAACCCAATTGACATTAAAGTTTGTTGCTGTGTCTGTGGGGTTTTTCCCCATCCAGTTCCTCTTTTAGCGGTAATAGCTCCATTTGCAATATTAATCACAGCAAACACCTTAACTCCACATGCAACGATTTTATTAGGTGTAGAAGGATGGAATTTTATATCAAGAAACGTATCTTTTCCTACACTTCCACTGGCCACCACACTTTGCATAAGTCCAGGCTTGCCAGTTCCTCTTCCTAAGTCATAGACTACTACAATTTTTTCTTCGTCAGCTCCTAGCCCAGCCACTTTAGTCCCATCTGCAGAGAAGCATACACATGTGATTCCTTTTTTTAAGATTCCTTTAAAACTTTTGACGCATTCCATAGTTTCTGTATTCCATACACACATTAATGGAGTTCGGCCGATTTCTCCTGTAACAGCCATTGTGCCTTGAGGGTGTATATCAAAAGAAATGATATCGTCTGTGTGAGCGATAAAGTGCTTTTGGGTATTTGTGCCTTGGTTAAGGACAATTCCTACAGCTGCGGTGTGGTAGACGACTTCTCCTCTGTTGGAGTATCTTAAGTTGTTTCTTACATCGTGGCATCTGTATCCATGGATATATTCCAGCTCTAAATTTGCATCTGGAGGGTCATCGTCTCCTTTTTTCGGCCTATAGTTGCTTGGGACTGAATGCTTGACGACTCCTTCCCAAGGTTTTACAGCTAAAAATTGGTCTCCTTCTCCTACTTGTTCTAGCAAGAAAGGTGTATCGTCTAAAGTTTCAACTCCTTCTTTAACCCTTTCCTGAACAGTCGACCTTGACCATTCTCTTCGATTCGTCTCATTCTCCAAATCGCTGTCCATGCCTGGATCTTCTTCAGAGCCAAAATTCGGTCTGATGTCCTCCACAGTAACAAGCTGCAAAACTTCAAGGATTTTTACAACTTCCACATCTCTAGTTATAAAGCTTAGCCACTCTGCAATGGTAATTTGATTATCATGGTTTAAATCAATTTTGGTAAACAGTCTTTGAGTCTTATCTTCTAATTCTTGCATTGTCATTGGGGAGCCACCAGTCATATAGCATAGCGCATTCATTGAAGTCCTTACTCTCCTTAGTCAGTGAGCAAAAAATTAGCTCGAGCTAATTGTTTTTTAAAAATTTTTATATAGGGTTTTCCCCTATAAATAGTTATAGCTCATACCCCGTTATTGATTTTCCTATCGGGAGGGGTTCGATGGACGGTAGAAGCACCTTGAAAGACTCCATTGGGGTGATGAGAGAAATCTCTTGCACGCAGAGAGGAAAGAGATCCACAATTAATTAAAAAATTTAAATCCTAAACTAAAATCAGCGGAATCCTTAAAGAATCAAGGTTAATTACCGAAAAGAATTTTTAATTTTCTGTGTTCATGCTCAAAGCCCTTTCTTCGTGGGAATAGTGGTCTTGCAATCTGAAATAAGGTGACCGCAATGAGGGCAAGTCCTTATAGAGTCATGGCAGCAGAATTGGTGCATGGGCTGAGAGCAGCAAACTGTGTACTTGAGTCCTGGACGACTTGTAAAGCAAATGATGCATGGGAGAAGTCTTGAGTCCTCAGTGAGACTGAGTGAATCTGGGCCCAAGGAGAGTCTGGCAAAGATCTCTTCGACGTTCGTAGCCAAATACCTTCTGACAGTGCCACTCTTCCTGACTCTAGGCAAACGAGCTGTCATTGCGGCAGCGAGATGGGAATTCAGCATCCGAACTGGCTGACTCGTTCTGGGACTGCCTGATTCCCTTGTTGCATTTTGATCCAGGCCCAGACTAAAAAGAGCTGACTCTGGCTCATAGTAGTAAGCCAACGCCTTCAGATAGTCCTTTCCCAGACGTCTATGTTAATCTTACATAGAAAACATTATTGTAGGGTTATGGCTGAAAGCGATTTCAAGGTACTTCTTTCTGGTTCCCTTGCACTTTCTTGGTGGAAGTTGGATTCTGGACCTCATCGGAAGGGGTTGAATTGAGATGTAGGCTGATGCCAAAAAGGGGATAGAGCAGAGGGTAATATCCGGGAGGAAATAGCCAATATGTGATAAAAGAGCATAAAGGCTGCCTTTATCGTGATTTCCAGCAGCTTGAGAGAGTGAAATCTGAATAATTCTTACTTCTTGCGTCGCAGTTTGTTGTGTTCGTTCCATTTTTTATTGAATAATTTGCCGAGCCAAATAAATCTGACAAACTAAATAAAAAAGTGAAAATGGAAGAGGATGTACTTAGAAAATGCTATTTACATAAATTTATAATTGATTTAATAATATTTTTATATCAAATTAATTTGGGGGCTTTTTATTGAATTTTATTGATAAAATTAAATGGATTATAATTTTAAATGGTTCGAACTAAAAACTCTACCTCAGAGAAAAGCAAGCCCATAGTTCCTAACCCTCAAGGATCATGAACACCAATGGATAACTATCTTGAGTCTGCCCAGGAAAATATTGAATTAGACCATGGCTACTTTATTCGGAAAATCAATGATGAAAGCCTCGACCACGATGAATATGAACTAGTTCTTTTAACATGGGGACGTATCAAGGCCTCATATTGAACTGAAGATGAGGAAGAAGATGTCAAACAACCTAAGCCTACCAAAAAACGGAAAAAAAAATGAAATGAATGAAGTGATTTCCGAACCTCAGAAAAAGGCCATCAATTATTTTGTTCAAAGTGATCGCTATTTCAAGTTTGAATTCGACAATCATGTATTTCCATCAAATCATATTAGAACTTTGGTCGAAGGCTTCAAATGGGTGCAGAAATGGTCGTCAGACACTTTTACCCTCTTTGACGAGGAAAATGAATACAGGACGTCTATTTTTGAAAATTTATGAATGGATCACCGCCAGAAAAAAGTTAAATATTTACTGGGATTCACGCAGAAAAAAAGGAGAAAACTATATTGAAGTGTGCTTGCTAAAGTTCGACCATGAGGGGAAAAGGTCAAATATTACCGGCTGGGGCAACAATCATAAGCTATTGAAGAGGGCAATTTTCAATAAATTTGATAAAGGATGAATGAGAAGTGATTTGCTCGAAGCCAAAAAGAAAGTCCTACAAATTCAATGATGGACTATTTGCGAGGGACTTTTGTTTCTGATTGGTGCAAAAAGCAATCCATTACTGAAACAGAATTATTTTGACTCAAAGGATTGAAGCACCACCAGAAACTCAACCAGAAGGTCCAATTTATTATGAAGGTTGAATTGTGGATTGTTATCGCTTTGGAATGTCCTTAAATGAAAGACCTCTTCAAGGAATTGAAAGTGATATGTGTTTTGAGTGTGCAGTTATTGCAGCTGCAATCGGAATGAATAGGACCATTCCGGTTGATATTTTCAGAAAAAATAACCTTGGAAAGAATCAGTTGGATCTTGTTATGAGCAGGATGGGTGTGCAGTGCAGAAATCTTAAGCAGAAAAACCTAAACTCTGAACTCAATCTAAAGAAAATCATCTCATCTTGAAGCTGGATCAAGATAAAGGACCGCCTCATATTTGCTATTGCGTGAAGAATGGATGTGAGCCTGCTCAAATTTTTAATTCGTGGAGAATGAAGCCTTGCCAAGCTAAAACTTTGAGGTTGAAAGATACCATTGAGTTGAAGGATTGTGCAGGATCAAGAAGCCAATTCTTCTTAACTGAAGTTATTTTACTTTCTTAACGGATAATAAATAACTTCTTATTCACTTAATTTTAATTTTTTATGAAACTTGAGTTTTTCATTTGATGCCATTCTCGGTTTCTCTTTTATCAAGCATAAGTCCAAAAATTATTGGAGATTTTGGAGATGATTCAACTGAAGCCTTAACTCTTGAAGATCTTTGATGGGTTAACTGGGGGGGAGTCGCACTTTTAAATTTTTATCTATTAACTATTTCAAGTGAGTTTCTGGTTAGAGGACGCCATCTTGACGACACCTTGTAGCAAGTGTAAGTCCAAAAATTATTGGAGATTTTTGGAGATGATTCAACTGAAGCCTTAACTCTTGAAGATCTTTGATGGGTTAACGGGGGGAGTCGCACTTTTGAATTTTGTATATATAGGATTTCATGCCGGTTTCTGCTTAGAGGACGCCATCTTGACGACACCTTGTAGCAAGCATAAGTCCAAAAATTATTGGAGATTTTTGGAGATGATTCAACTGAAGTCTTAACTATTAGAGACCTTTGATAGCTTAACTGGGGGAGTCGCACTTTTAAATTTTTCTATATATAGGATTTTATGTCAGCTCCTGCATAAAGGGTGCCATCTTGACGATATCTTGTATCAAGCATAAGTCCAAAAATTATTGGAGATTTTTGGAGATGATTCAACTGAAGTCTTAACTATTGGAGACCTTTGATAGGTTAACAGGGGGAGTCGCACTTTTAAATTTTTTTCTATTAACTTATTCAAGTGAGATTTTTCATAGAGGACGCCATCTTGGCGACACTTGACAACATCTTGTAACAAGCATAAGTCCAAAAATTATTGGGGATTTTTGGAGATATCTTAACTGAAGCCTTAACTCTTGGAGACCTTTGATGGGTTAGCGGGGGGAGTCGCACTTTTGAATTTTTCTATTAACTATTTCAAGTGCGTTTTTGCATATAGGACACCATCTTAACGACATCTTGTAGTAAGCATAAGTCCAAAAATTATTGGAGATTTTTGGAGATGATTCAACTGAAGCCTTAACTCTTGAAGACCTTTGATGGGTTAATGGGGGGAGTCGCACTTTTGAATTTTTGTATATATAGGATTTCATGCCGGTTTCTGCTTAGAGGACGCCATCTTGCAGCAAGCATAAGTCCAAAAATTATTGGAGATTTTTGGAGATGTATTAACTGAAGCCTTAACTCTTGAAGACCTTTGATGGGTTAACGGGGGGAGCCGCACTTTTAAATGTGTTTGTCAATAAATTATTTCAAGTGAGTTTTTGCATAGAGGACGCCATATTGATGGCATCTTGTATCAAGCATAAAGTCCAAAAATTATTGGAGTTTTTGGAGATGATTTAACTGAAGCCTTAACTCTTGAAGACCTTTAATAGCTTAACTGGGGGAGTCGCACTTTTAAATTTTTCTATATATAGGATTTCATGTCAGCTCCTGCATAAAGGGCGCCATCTTGACGACATCTTGTATCAAGCATAAGTCCAAAAATTATTGGAGATTTTAAGAGATGTCTCAACTGAAGCATTAACTCTTGGAGACCTTTGATAGGCTAACGGGGGGAGTCGAACTTTTAAATTTTTTTCTATTAACTGTTTCAAGTTAGTTTCTTCATAGAGGACGCCATATTGTATCATGCATAAGTCCAAAAATTATTGGAGATTTTAAGAGATGTCTCAACTGAAGTAACAACTCTTGGAGACCTTTGATGGTTAATGGGGGAGCCACACTTTTGAATTATTTACTAGGTATCATTAAATATCAATTATCACATACATAAACAAATAATTAAAATTGATAAAATCTATTACACTAATCTCCTAAATCTACCAAATTAATTGCGTTCATAATGTATTTCTTCAAGATATTTCTAATTATACTTCCAACGTTTAAATTTTCTTCTACATAATCAATAGCTAAGTTCAGCTTTCTGAGTATAGAGCTATGCTCAAGCATGTGAAATTTGTTTTTTATCATCGATATAATTCTCTCAACAAATGCAAATTGAGGTGTATATGGCGAATTAAACACAATATTAATTAACAGCTTTTTGTATAAATTGATGTTTTCGTAGGTTTTATGAACTCCAGCATTATCTAAGAATATAACAGTATTTTCTCTGAAATTTTGATTTCTATTTTCTAAAAGATGAACTAAATCTGCAATAAAGCAATTAAATGTGTGTGTCTATTATTTCCTCCTTCAATTGCTCTTCAGGCAATTATTCCATTACTACTTGATACTGCTAAAATAACTGTATAGTTTCTATAATTTGGCTTTTTAAATGAAATGCATTTTTGACCCTTTTTACTCCATCCGTGACTTCTGCTGCTGTTATCAATATGAAATTCGTCGATATTTATGATTTCATTATTTCTCTCCAAAATTTCTAAATAACGAAATGCTACATTTTGGCGCTTGATCAGGTTTATATTAGAAACCCGATTGATTGGGTGCTCTCAGCATTTTTTGAATGTATAGCCAAGCTTTTTCATGCATTTGTACGCTTGCTTGCAAGTAACCCTTTCATCTACTAATTGCTTATTTAATTTTTCAACTCTTTCAGGAATTGAAATTGTTGGATCACCATTTAAGCACGCTTCAGTCAATGCAAGTGAAGCTGCACTACTGAGCTTTAATGGCTTATCGCTCCTTCCATCTTCAATAGAATTACCTTTCCCTATGTTTTGTAAGGATTCTTTTCACTGTGCATGGAGACACTCCAAACTTTTTTCCAATTTCTGCATACGTGGCAAGTTGATGAGAATTATAGAATTAATAATTCTCATTTTATCTTCAAGCTTGATTTTATAATTTCTTTTGTGCTTTTTAAATTTTTTTAATTGATTCCTCATCGATATTGATGTTGAGATTATTTGCATTGGTGCTTTCTTGGATTCTGTTTGTATGGTCTCCATAATCAAATTCAATAAGGAACTGAATCTTTTTCTTTATTTGATGCAAAAAATCAGTATTGTTAGCATTTTCATTTTGTATGGAGCTTGGCTCCCAAATTTCATAAAAGCTTTGAGCAGGAGAATTCTCATATTCAGCTGTATTGATAATGCAAGTCTTAACGAAAAGATACTTTTCAAAGTTTAAAAGGGGTCATTAAATCTGTTTGATGCACTGTTATATTTTGTGTGTGTTGCAAGCACATCCTCTTCCATTTTCACTTTTTATTTAGTTTGTCAGATTTATTTGGCTCGGCAAATTATTCAATAAAAAATGGAACGAACACAACAAACTGCGACGCAAGAAGTAAGAATTATTCAGATTTCACTCTCTCAAGCTGCTGGAAATCACGATAAAGGCAGCCTTTATGCTCTTTTATCACATATTGGCTATTTCCTCCCGGATATTACCCTCTGCTCTATCCCCTTTTTGGCATCAGCCTACATCTCAATTCAACCCCTTCCGATGAGGTCCAGAATCCAACTTCCACCAAGAAAGTGCAAGGGAACCAGAAAGAAGTACCTTGAAATCGCTTTCAGCCATAACCCTACAATAATGTTTTCTATGTAAGATTAACATAGACGTCTGGGAAAGGACTATCTGAAGGCGTTGGCTTACTACTATGAGCCAGAGTCAGCTCTTTTTAGTCTGGGCCTGGATCAAAATGCAACAAGGGAATCAGGCAGTCCCAGAACGAGTCAGCCAGTTCGGATGCTGAATTCCCATCTCGCTGCCGCAATGACAGCTCGTTTGCCTAGAGTCAGGAAGAGTGGCACTGTCAGAAGGTATTTGGCTACGAACGTCGAAGAGATCTTTGCCAGACTCTCCTTGGGCCCAGATTCACTCAGTCTCACTGAGGACTCAAGACTTCTCCCATGCATCATTTGCTTTACAAGTCGTCCAGGACTCAAGTACACAGTTTGCTGCTCTCAGCCCATGCACCAATTCTGCTGCCATGACTCTATAAGGACTTGCCCTCATTGCGGTCACCTTATTTCAGATTGCAAGACCACTATTCCCACGAAAGAAAAGGGGCTTTGAGCATGAACACAGAAAATTAAAATTCTTTTCGGTAAATTAACCTTGATTCTTTAAGGATTCCGCTGATTTTAGTTTAGGATTTAAATTTTTTAATTAATTGTGGATCTCTTTCCTCTCTGCGTGCAAGAGATTTCTCTCATCACCCCAATGGAGTCTTTCAAGGTGCTTCTACCGTCCATCGAACCCCTCCCGATAGGAAAATCAATAACGGGGTATGAGCTATATAGCTTTTTTTTGATATTCAAGAAATTCCCAAATCCACAAAATTGGACAGTAAAAGTTAACTTAATTTATTTAAATTTATGTTTTAAATGCAAATAAGCTCGAGATTTAATTTTGATTAATTTTCACTACAAAAAATCTTTTTTTCTACTCATATAGGATGGGTTTTTTTTAGTAAAAATAGGATTTTTCCAAATTTTTTTTTCGCTCACAAGAGGGAGCTAACAATATGATTAATTCATCAAAGGTGATTGCTTGAGAATGGTCAAAATCGTAGAGCTCAAACAGTAAGTCGGCTTTTACCTCTAATGAAGCGTCACAAATAATAATCATCCCTGCAATAAACTCATAGGCGTCGATTTTGTCCCTGCCGTGCTGATCGAAGATTTGAAAAACTGTATCGAGCTGGTCTGGCTTTGCCTTATAGAGCGTTGCTACTTCTTCGCGGTCGAGACCAAAAGAATCGCTGATGAGCTCAAATCTCTCTCGGAGGTGGCTGGCTTGATCTCCTGAAATGACCAAGGATTTTAGTCCCGGGTGTAACTGGTGAGATTCACTTATACCCATTTTATTATAACTGATTTAAAAATAGTTAGTTTGAGCTTGTAGGGCGCTCGCCTTTATGAACTGGAGGCAGATTTATCATGTCAGAAGAATTAGCAGGGATGTCTTCTTCAAAGTGCGAGTTTATAGGAGACTGGGCATGATAGTGGGAGGTTCTTGTGCGGTTACTTACTCCCCTCCTCTGTGAGCAAACAAAACCATTGAAAAATCCTATTTTTTTGACAAAACCTACCCTCCGTAACCTTTTATAAAAAAAATTTTAATATATATTTGGTAATTAGTTTAATGAAATCTCTAGCTAATCTGCTTAATTTTAAACAGCTTACATTTTAAAACATAAATTGAATTAATATTTGCTTTCAAATTTTTTGCTAATTGGGATTTTTTTAAAATTTCGAAAAAAAAATTTCTATATTAAATTTTTTAAAAAAAAAATTAATCCACCTCCGTAAGTGAACACAAATTTTTTGTTCGCTCACGGAGGGGGGAGATAACATTTCTGGGTTCACTGTGGCAAGCATTCTGGAAAACCCAGGACCTGCCCTTGCGATGCGGTCTGCGGGGTCGCGATGAGGCATTTTATTCCAAGGCTGGTAATTGGCGACTCTTCCTGCGAGTTTTTCAAGTTGCTTTTCACAAGAAGCACATGACCAGCCGCCAAGTGGCTTTTTAGCAAGCATGGCGTCTTCTCCGTCCCTTCTTTCTTTGCCAGGGGACTCATATATTTCTCGAATCAGTCTTTCTAAATATTTCAGAGCTTTTTTAGTATCTGTTTTATCAGCGAATTTTTTGCCCATTGCATCACATACTGCGATAACTTTTTCTTGTAAGCTTTTTTCTAAGTTTTTGAGGTCTTCTTGGCTGGCGAAGCCTGAAAATAGATCATTGAGTTCTTTCATTTTATTTCATATGTTATATTTAATTGATTTTTAATCGAATTACTGTAAAAATCTGATAATATAAAAATCAATATACCAGTGGATAATTCTTTATACATTTTTTCAACCCTTTCTTTAATTTCTTTGGTATCCTCGATTACTCTTTGAAGGAGATTCCACATATGAATTAAATCAATCCCTTCTGGCAGCACCAACAATCTCAGCTGTTCTTCAATAACTGCAATTCTTCTCGCAAGTGAGTTCAATTTAGAAGAATCAGCGCCCCCTCCCACATCTTCTCCACTTCCCCCAGCAAACGAAATTGGCCTTTCTTCTAAACTTCTAATTGACCGCTCATGGCGTTCCACTTCAGATTTAATTTTGCTTAAAAGTGATCTCAGGTCATCCAGATCACTTTTATCAGCTTTTTTGATAATAGTTTCTTCAAGCTTGCTGATTCTGCTTAAAATGTCATCTATAAGCTGAGGAGTAATTCCACTTAACGACTCTAGCTTTTCTCTGAGGTCATCATAGCGTTTTCCAAGCTCTCTTAATAAATTCAAATCCTTGGTAGAAATAGATCCTCCAGAGCCGCCTGATTGGGAATGCCCACCTGCTGATCCTCCTTGGTTTTGTAGCATTGATTTAAGCTGATCGAAGTCTTCAACGTCAACTTTTGTTCTTAATGTCTCTTCAAATGACCTAAAAAGCTTCCTTAAGGACTCTATTTCATCTGATACTGACTGCCCATTGGCATCAAATTTTTTAAACGAATGTTCTAATTTCCTCAAGGCTTCTTCAAGCTCACTGATTTTCCCATCATGAAAACGAGTTTTCTCGTCAGCTCGCTCAGAAATTATTTTGGTGTCTTCTACCTTATCTTCAACTGATTTCAGCTTGGTTTCAAGCTCTCTTAGCTTTATATTAAGATCTCTTACTTCTCTTGATATTGGGTTAAGGTTAAATAAAGTACACTATATTTTTTTCAATCCTCTCCCAAAACATATAAAAATGAGTTTAACTCTTAAAAATGGATTTTTAGTAAAAAGCATAGATGATACTTTTTGAATTTTTTCCAAGCAAGGATGAACAAAAAAAACTGTAAGGGAAAATGTCCATATAAAAATCTATATTCTATCCAAATTTAAGAGAAAAAGTTCAAGATAGGATTTTATGATAAACAGGTATAATATTGCATACTAACAAATATCAAACAATATTGCCTAAATGAGTGTTAGAGTGGCATGATATAAAATCTAAAATTTTTCTCTTTCAATATAATAGGAAAAATACAAAATAATGAAAGTGATGCAGATTAGTTGGACATAGAAGTCTAATAATAATTACAGACAATTCTATTTTTAAGTTAAATATATTAATAGAGATGAGATGATTAGATTAGAGAGGGTTAAAGCGGGGTTTATTTCAGCCCCTGATCCAGTCGAGCTTCAGCTTCACGCCCATGTGGCCCTAAGCACTAAAGCCACCTAACGCCCTTTTCTGATGACGTCAGCAAAAATGATGACGTCGACATCTTTCGGGGAGAGACTCACCCGAACTTGCTTGGACCAAAAAACTTCAGCAAAGGCTCTCTTAACCCCTGGTAGTGCTCAGGGTATGAGGGAGCCGTCCGATGCCTCCTTCTAGAACTACCTCTGCCATTTACAGGCAGCATAATGCTCTCCAGAAGTCTTCGATTGGTATTGAGTCGTCGGCCTTCTCATCTGTGAGTCGAGGGGAGACCCAGTTAGCCCAGACCATGCCCACTCCGAAATTTAGCTACCTGCGACCCAGTGGCCTTTCTGCCATTTTTAAATTTTCTGGCAAAAATTTTGAGTTCATCCTATCGCTACTAGGCATGGATGGCATTAATTCTTATATTAATAGAAGTTCCAAAGTTATAAAGATACAAGAAAAGTGATTATGAAATAAATTATTGAAAATATATAAAAAAATACAAATAATTAGGAAAAAAATACCTTGGTTAGAAAAATTCAAATAGCACTGCTTAAACTTTTTATATCAAAAAAAACATTTTTTAAAAATTAAAGCCATTTTATGTTTTGGGAGGGGTTAAAAAATATATTGTACTTTTTTAACCTTACCCTTGATATATCACTATTTTTGCTCGTATTATCTTTAAACTGCTCTGTAACTCTCTTGGACTCGTCACGGTTTTCTCCTTTGTCTCCTCCAATAGCGCCGCTTCTGATATTATTGATAATATCATCAACATTCTGCTCTAGCTGCCTTATTCTAATCTCGTGATCATTGATATCTGCCACATTTTTGTCAGTTTTCTTTTCAATTTCTTTTGTTTTTGCTTCATTTTCTGAGATTCGTTTTATTTGTTCGTCAACTTCGTTTCTTAAAGAATCGATCTGCCTTACTTGGTTATTAAGCTGCTCTTGGTGCTGCTCAAGGCGATGATAAATATCTTCAAGAGAAACGTTTTGGCTTTTTGAATTTTCATTGATTTTCTCATCAATGTTTTGGATTTTACTATTTTGCTCTTCTGAATTTTTTTTAAGCTCATCAATATTTTGCTGCTGAGCTGCTAAGGCTTCTTTGAGCCTTGCTATTTCTGAATCCAATCCTGTAGAATTTGTGGAGTTTCTACTTAAAACTTACCTTATGTCTTGCATAGCATTTTCATGTCTTCGGAGAATATCCAGTATAAATTCAAACACAAGCTTGAAATTGTTTGTATTAAAGGATACGCTGACTCCACCTTGAAAATTTCTTTTTTTAAACGATATAAAATTTTTGCTTATCATTTCTAGGCTTTATCATTTTTAGTATGACATTTTTTTGTCAAAAGCTCTTTAAATTTTTTTATTCAAAATTTAATTTTATATTTTAAATTAATAATGAAATTGTTTGGAGGGATAAGAATGTCTTCAACTTGGACAGGGAAATCGAGCTTGACTTCTACTCTTGTTCGGTCTGCCATATTATAATTAACTGCCTGACTTAGAATTCTTTTAAATCTCTAAAGGTTGAGAAACAGCAAAAGTAATTATATGGGAAAATTTTTTATTTAATTATATACCTTCAAATGTGTTTTCCCTTGAATTATACATGATTTTTGGAATTGATGAATTGGGAGAGTCCCAAAATGATTTTGATCTGAAGCTTGACTCTTCTGGAGATGAATAATCTGAATAGCATTGGGTGGACTCTGAATGTGGAGAAATCGGGCTTTCTTTGGCTACCTCAAAAGTAGTGTTTGTGCCGATTGTGCATTTTGAGGGGGTTTTCATTAATACGTTCGGCAAATTTGTGATTAAATTCGTCAAATTCGTAATTTGGTCTTGAAGTTTCTTAATTTCTTGGTCACGGGAGAATGACTCTGACTGCGGGCCAAAGTAGCTTACATCTGACTGGCTTTGTGAGAGAATATCTGAAATTGAACAATCTAAAGAAGGAGATTCCCCAAACCGTGCTGTTCTTAAGCCATTACTTGGTGAATTCAGCTGTGGGTTATTAAGCAATGATGCAGAAACCAACAGTGGCTTATTCAAATTTGTAGTCTCTATAGAAACTGAATGAAGATTCCATGTGGCAGATTCATCTAAATTTACCTCATAAAAGGATACTTTTTTATTAAAAATGACCATCATGAAACTCAGCTTTTCTTGGCTTGATGACAATCTTTTGATTTTCTTTGATTGGGTGTAATGAAAACAAGCTGACCATAATGACAGTTTTGAACTCCTTTTATTTTCATTCAGTCCAGACACCCAAATTCCTACACAAGGGTATTGCTGGACCATAGGATCAGTGCCAAGCAAAGCGATCACTCTTCCTAAACTGTCCATCGTCAATAGCCCAGTCCTGAATTTTTCACTGGACTTGTGAGTCAGCTGCTTAGAAAGTGGATTTGAAATAATTTTGAAACTCGGCAATATTTTGAACTGGAAACTTGCTTTCGGGTAAATCCAGCTCCAAGAAAACTCAATTTTTTCTTTGATTGTGTAGCTTGCAAGTGTAATTATATAGTCAAAAGCCTCTGGCAATCGACTGATTAAATCAATGGCTGAATCTGCTTTGTGAAGAGCCCAGTCACATGATCTCTCAATTTGGGTAGGAGTTATGTTTGAAGTTTGTAAAGGAACTGAGTAATCGCCGTTGTTGGAAGGCTCCCATGACACTTCTTCAATGCAAAACTTGTTTTCTTTTGATTTGAAGCTTTTTAGGACACAATTCTTGTTTCTGTGACATATTTCTTCTAGTACGTCTCCGGCAATTTGAAAGGTGGGTAAGCTTTCATCGAAGCTTATTTCCATACATAGCTCGCTTTTAGAGCACTCCCAAAGAGAAGTGAATTGAAAACTGGAAATTATTGGTTTTTCCCAATAAATTAAGCTGTCCTGCATATTAAATTATATAATACAGATGGCGGGCAAAAATTCCTTTGTTTACTTTTGAAGATTTTAATACAAATTCTGCTATGATTTTTTTAAAATAAACTTTTTAAATTCATTTTCATAGTTTCTTTAATAATAGACTGCGATAAAATTGAAAAGATCATCAGATAAAATAAAAAATTGTTTTGAATTTTATTTTTAGTTGAGGATTAATTAATATAAACTAATAATTTGGAATAATAGAAATAGAAAATTAATTCAGATAAAAATTAAATCATAAATCTCATAATAAGAAATCAATATTACTTGATATTCATTTTAATTCAAAATATTTGGGAAATATTAATTAATTTAACTATTAATGATGAATAGAATCTATTATTTATTTTGCTCCTTTGAGATAGGAGGCCTAATAATTGGCTGAGGCAGTAATTCTTCAATCCCCTTCGGCTTGATTCCTTTCTCTCTGAGTTTGAGGCCTAAATACTTAAGCTCCTTCAAGAACTCTTCTTTTGCTACGACTGCCAGCTTTCTATATTCTGCTTGTATTGCTCCTCTCCTTTGATGTGTCGACATTTTCTTCCAATTCCTATTAATTTTTGCATTTCTCTCCGCGATTTTTCTCTTTTCATTTCTCGCTTTCTCTTCCTCAGTCAGCTCTCTCTTAATTTTACTCTCCCCTCTATGAGCGAACAAAAAGATTTGTACGCTCACTAAGGGGGTTAATATTTTTTTCAATGAAATTTTATAGCAATTTTTTTTTTTAAAAATTAAAAAAATCCCAATCGCAAAAATTAATTTTATTTATATAATTTAAACAGAATTCGCTTAGATTTCATTATAATAACGATATAAATCAAAATATTTTTTCATAAAACATCTCTATATTAATAAATTTTCTGTTCTCTAACGAAGGAATTTTTACCTACAAATTCAATGATTTTGTTCGCTCAAGGACGAGGGATTTAGGTTTTGGCTCTTCTTTCGGAATTGTTTTATCTAAATATTCAGCTTCTAATTGTTTCCAATAATTTTCTCTTATAATTTCCCTTTCTCTTATGACTGTCAAGAGTCTGGCCATTGATTGCTTCACCTTTTTCATTCTCCATTGAGCCCCTTTCTGCGACCCAAGTTGCACCTTGAGTTGATTGTCTGCGCGAATAAGATTTTGTTCTTTATATAAGACAAACCATAACTTGACGAGATCTTCATGAGATTTTCGGCGTAAAAGAAAAGCGCTCCAGGCCTTTCCAGAGGTAACTTTAGCATCTTGGAATTCGCTTATATTTTCTGTGAAATTGGAAGCTCTAAGTTGAGGTTGAATAAGCTTCGTATTAAATGCTCGGATCAAGCGAAAAGATATAATTTGCTTCCTGTTATAGCTCTACATATGACGCAGAGTGACTGAGTAACTCAAGTTGATATGCCAAAAATATAATGCAGATTTGTCAGTTTGAGATCTGACTTCATAAGCCATTTCTCTGAGTTGTTCTGTCGCTCTGTTCGTTATGCAGAGCAATAGCAGGGAGCGAGATATAGCATATTTATTAAGGTGGTTTGGAAGAAAAATTTTATGGCTTTATATAATAGAATATATCTTGTAAGACAGAAGTATGAAGTCGATATAAATTATTTAATCCATTTAATCATGAAAGTCATTTCAAACAGGGTGAATAATTAATATGAAATATTTGATTGGTTTCATTTGCTTTTCTTTACTTCCTCACTTTGATTAGCGAACATAAACGTTAGTAGTTCCTATTATTAGAAATTAAATTCTTATTTGCTAGAAAGCAAAAAACTAATTTTTAATGCACATAAATAATTTGATGTTTAACTAATAGTGCCTATAATGGAGACTCTTTTTAATTTAATCATATTTAAACAGAATAAATTTTTATGAATTAATTAGATCTTCGTTACAATTTTTTATAAATTTGGACTTTTGAATTCCGAAAAGCAAGGATTTTTAGAATTTAATATTAATTTTTAATCACTCTATTAGAGGGATAATCTTGCTTGCTAACTAAGAGGAAGGGTTAGTTATTTCAGCTTCTATATCACAAAATAGTGCTTCTGAAGAATTTGAAACAGTTTGCGCTAACCCTGAGGACCCAAAATGTGCTAAATTTATGATCAGAGCTGCAATAGACTTCATAAGCTCCAAAAGCTCAGAAAATCTTTTACTTCCCCTACATATCTTTTATTTATTAACGTTCCCATTTTATATTTATTTCAGCTAAATTATTTTTATTTAAAAATGAGTCAGATTCAAGCTCTGAAGACTTTTTGTACGGTTTCTACATGGGAATCCAGAAAAATCCTTTATATCCTAGCTTTTGTGTACAATCATTTACTCCTTTATCAGTCTCTTACTCTGCTCTTATTACTGGCTTTGAATCAATTTTCACAACCATGGATCTCAATTATTTATTTGTATCAATCACCAACTTCAACGACTACAGTAACAAACTTGTAAGCTCCTGGGATTTGTGCGGAGGAAACAACTTGGTTACAATTTTAGAAAGCTTGGGGACTGCAAATGGGATTGGAAATGCTATTGTAAATATTGGCAATAACTACTCTCAAATAATGACTAACTTACAACTGATGTCTACAAGTATCGAAAATAAAGAATACATAAATGCAGGGGTGGCATTTGGACAGATTGTAAGCGGACTGTTGGAGTTTTCAATTTAGAAATAAGATAATTTGATCTTTATAATAATGATTTATGGCTGATTTAAGCTTAAGTTTTAATGGTGACTATATTAATAAGTGTGGTATTATAATTTATAAGAATCAATAAATCAAAATTTGACTTTTTAGCTGTTAAAAATTTTATTTATTTTTGTGTATGTTAATTTCCTAATTAACTAGATACGTTTAAATTAAATTTTTGTCTGCGAAATGATTAATATTGAATTAAAATAAATCATGGCTATTTATTTGAATTTAGATCAACCATATTATAATGAGAACAAGATATATACCATTTTTGGCATTTTTGCTTGGAAAACAATAAATTTAGCATAGAGGGCAAGATTTATATCAATAATATAAGTTTCTGGTATTAAAAAAGAAGTGCAAGGCTTTAAATTCCTCAACTATTAGAACCTATTAATATTAAAATCGTTTTTAAAAATAATAAGCAGCATTTTCTTATCAAGCATCTAAGCTCTTTGTTCATGCTCAATGCCTTGCCTTGCCTTCATTAGAGTGTTTTAGGTGAATATTATAATCAGTAGATCTTGAAAGTTCAAATGGGGTCTGATTGGCTTTGATTGTTTGAATTTGGTGAGATGGCTCCATTTTTAATATTTTGTCGAACCTAAATATTTCGATATGCCAAGCCAACAGAAAACAATTTTAAAACTATTTTATCAGGTTTTTATTATATTGAGTTCCAAAATTATAAAATAAGTCAAAATTATACTAACTCCCCCCCCATCCTTGATCGAACGACTCGCCATCGTTCGATCAAGGATGGGGGTTAAAAAAATTTTTTTGGGGAAAAAAAATTATATATATTTTTATTTTCTTTTAAATAAGAGGGTTAAGAGTATTTAATAATTATTTTTACAGCAAAAAATTGAATTAATTTCATAAAATATCAATTTTTAATATTTTTGATTTATTAGTTACCCTTTTAAACTGTATAAATTTTAATTTGTTCCTTATTGAATTAATTTTTTTTTTTTTAAATTTTAAAGAATCTCTATTTTTATTAGATTATTGAGCTTTTGAGCCTAGATTGATGACTAAATCACTTCGGATGGTTGATTTCGCAACTTTCTGTCGTCTCAAAGCTCTGAAAACAACTTCATTAGGTGCATCTTCCCAAGCTTTGATAGCTAATATATTTTATATATATAGAAATTTGCATGATATGAAAATCGTTCGATCAAGGATGGGGGTTAATTTCCCCAATTTTTAGGAATTTTTACAGTCAATCGTTCGATCAAGGATGGGGGGGGAGTAAAAGACAATTTAAGTTAAAACTCTAAAAGTGTTTAAAGTCCTCTATATTGTTTATTGACTCCTTGAAGTTTTGGTACGTTCGCTTCATATTTGCCAATTTTCTAGAAGCCAAATTTTATTTGGCAAGTCTGATTAAAATTAAATCTGGCTATATTAATAAAAAATTTGTGTTAAGTTTTCCACAAAGATGCTATTCGATTACACAAGGATCTATCGTTTTACAAAGATCTTTATAATTTTGTCTATAAGATAAAAAAGAGATACGCTGCTGCATGCTCTTCTATTTCCCTTTTAAGGTGTCACCCATTTTTGACTCTACAAAATCTTGAATTCAATAGAATTTTTTTTTTAAAAAATGGCATTTATCTCCATAAAAATCGAGTGCTTCTTCAAAGTCTTTATCAGTTTACCTCTGATGTTACTAGCATAAGCACCTTATTTAATGTGCTTTTATTTACCCCTCGAAGATGTTGCCCAATTTTGACTCTACAAATCTTTATTTCAGTAAAATTTTTTTTTCATAAAAATAGTACTCCTCACAACCCATAATAATCAAATTTCCCCAAGATCTTTATCGATTTACCTCTGATGCTGCTAGGACCTTAATGAATGAGTTTCAACTATCCATTTCAGCGTCACTCACTTTTGACCCAACAAATCTTCAATTAAGTATAACTTTCTTCATAAAGATGGAGCTCGTCTCTACAAGAGCCAAGTATTTCTCCAAAGTCTTTATCAGTTTACCTGATCTTACTATTATAAGATCCTAATTAAATACGCTTAAGCTGCTCCTATGCCATCAAAATAGGCTTCGTCCTCTAATTCAATTTTCTGGACTTTTAAAGCAAATGTGCAAAAAAAGCTATACCATTTTTAAGCAACAACAATATAAGAAAATAATAAATTTAATTATTAATTAAAAATACTTACTCCCCCCCCCCTCCGTGAGTGAACAAAAAAATTTTGTTCACTCACGGAGGGGGTTAATTTTTTTTTAAAAAATTTATATATAAAAATTTTTTATAAAAAGTTTTTTTTCGAAATTTAAAAAAATCCTAATTCGCAAAAATTGGAAAGCAAAAATTAATTTAATTTATAAAATTTATGTTTTAAAAAACAATTCGTTCAAAATTAAACAGAATTAGCTCTAGATTTCATTATACTAATTATCATTTATATATCAAAGTTTTTTTCCATAAAAAAATTTTTGTTCATTCACGGAGGGTGGGTTTTTGGGCAAAAAATAGGGATTTTTCTAATGGTTTTGTTCACTCACGGAGGGGGGGGGGGGAGTTAGACCATTAAATCAGAATATATTTCCAGGCTCATCAGCACTTTTAGCCCAGTAAAAATTTCTTATCAAGAGTTGGTTTATAATGCTGACATAGATAAAAAGATTGAAGAAGGCTTTGGGCCAGATGGCTTAGGAATTATTACTGTGGAAAATATTCCTGCCTACCAAGAAAAACGTATGGCTCTTTTACCTTATGCTAGAAGACTTGCTCTACTTCCTGACGCTGAAAAGGCAAAGCTAGAATTGCCTGAAATAAAGTACATGATTGGGTGGAGCCACGGAAAAGAATTTTATGAGGGCACTGCTGATTTTTCAAAAGGGTCCTTTTATGCAAACCCAGAGGTAGACCAAGCCCCTCGCTACGAAGGAGCTTTTCACGATAATGTGTGGCCTGAAAGTCTGCCTGGACTTAGAATAGCATTCAGAGATTTAGGCCAAGAAATTATGAGGGTTGCTGGACTTTTGGCTAGATCACTTGACAAATATGTTCTTGCTCGTTATAACGAATATCAGCCTGGCTTATTAGAAGATATCGTAAAAAATCATAAAAATACCGTTGGAAGACTTCTTCATTATTTCCCTCAAGTTGGGTCAACCCATGAATGGTGTGGCTGGCACAACGACCATTCTTGCCTGACAGGACTTACTTGTCCTCTATACCTTAATCAGACTACTGGAGAAATTGTATCTCCTAATGAGCTACCAGATGTAAAAACTGGGCTTTTCATCAGAAATAGAAAAGGTGAAATCCTGAAGGCTCATCTCACAAATGATTTATTGTTATTCCAAATCGCAGAGACCTCGCAAATAATTTCTAATGGATGGCTTCAAGCGACCCCTCATTCTGTTTTAACAGGTGGTAATTTCCCTGATATTTCTAGAAATACCTTCGCTGTTTTCATGGGACCAAAGCCAGACTTGGTATTAAGAGTCCCTGAAGACCATTCCAGGATGTTTGTTGAGCATGAAGGAATTCCATCCTTAAAATCTCGCTTCAAAAAAGGTATGACTTTTGGCGATTTTCATAACGCAACAGTATCTCATTTTAACTATTCTAGTTCACAAAATTTGCTATAAGCTTTAGAATATCAATTTTTTTTGGCCAAAAAATTATTTTCTAATGGCTTTGCTATTAAAATTGAATTTAAATTTAAAAGTTTTTCGTTGATATAGCAGCTAACCTATAATAAATTGCGGATCCCGCTAGTTTAAACTAATCCGTTAATAAAAATGAATTTTGAAAATAATAGCAACCACTTTGAAGAAGGGCCTACAAGCAGAGCGAAAAAACGATTTTTTAAGGATGCGAATAGAAGCACTAAAAAGCGAAAACTCGATAACAGGACGGAATGGGTAAAAAACTTGACATCTGAAGAAATTGAATTGCAAAGAATTGAGGAAGAAAAGCGAAGAGTTAGGGAAGATATGGAAAGGCATCAAAGGATGTACAATAAAATTAATGGAGGAATGCCAAGTTTTACGCCAAGATCTACTGGATTTCAAACACCTAAAAAAAGACAGACCGAAGAAAATATTTTTAGACCGACATTTAAAGCTAGAAAAATCCCGAAAACAATGAACCAGCCTCAGCTGTTTATTAGAAGCAGTGATCGACCTTTAACTGTGCCACGTGATTTTAATTTATCGTCTCCTGTAAATAGACACTCACTTTGTTTTAGCCCAGATCGCTCACTTCAAGATATAACTCCTCATGGCTCAGCCCAAAAATTAAGCTTTGAAAGCCCAGGATTCAAAGCACTGCCACTACCAGACTTTTCATCACCATTTACCCCTAAAAAAATGTTTAGCCCTACAAAGCATCAAGAATTCAACCTTAGGACTGAAATAAGAGGGAGTGCCAAAAAGCAAAATTTCGAAAAACAAATTAATGAAAAAAATGTTGCTGACTTCCCCCTCCATGAGCGAAAAAAAAAACTTGTTCATTTACGGAGGGGAGGGGGTTAATTTTTTTATAAAAAAATTTTTGTTCGCTCACGGAGGTGGGTTTTTGGGCAAAAATAGGGGTTTTTCTAGAGGTTTTATTCGCTCACGGAGGGGGAAGTGAGCAAAATATGCGGCATTTTCGAGCTAAAACCTGATGCCATACTACTCCAACTCCTATAAAATCCTCAGATATTCCACTTGTTTATCCTATGGATATTGAATTGAACAGTGATAGAAGAGCTGAACAAAGGTCTTTGTTTGATGAAAACCTAAGGGAAAAAGAAAGGAGGCAAAAAGAAATACAAAGGCAGCAGGAGGAAGAAAGGAGAATCAGGGAAGAACAAGAAATAGCAGAGCTGAGAAAAAGTATGAGTTTTAAAGCGCAACCTATTTCGAGAAATGTAATAAGACAATGGAGAAATGACAGTAATGAGAAAGAGGTAGTGAAAAATTGGAAAGATGAAAATGCAAATCCTAATATGTCAAGTTTGTTTTGTGATGAGAGCACAATTATGGAGACAGAAGATTCAGGCATGGTGGATCAAGAAATGGCAGATGCAATTTAATATAAAAATTATTATTATTTTTAATATCTTTTTAAGTATATAATATACCAATCGAAACAGCAATCTTTGGAAAGAAAATTCTGTAGCAATCTATTGAAATATAAATTTATTTTATTTAAGGGTATAAATTGCCATTATAAAAGCTCAACTAATATTAATAAATTTGTCTAATTTTGCTATAAATATAAATCTAAAGCTTATAATCTCACTTGGGAGTCTAGCTCAAATGGTAGAGCGCTTGCTTACTCCCTCATCACTAAAGACGGTGAATTTTTTACTCACTAGCAGAGGGAGCTATTTGTTCTTGGTTTCATAAAATTCAAATTTTTAAATATATCTCATTTAATTTTTTATATTTAGCTTTAAAGGATATAATATCTAAAATTCTATGTAATTAGCTGGAGATCTCATCTTACAATTGTTAATATATATTTTTTAAATAAAACTCATATTAAAGTTTTTTTTGCTTTCGAACAGAGGCTTAATTATGGATTTACCAAATGATTTTATTAACAAGCCAATGGCAGAAGTTAGCATGCAAGAGGCACGGGGATCGATACCCCGGTCTTCCATTTTTTATTCAATATTAATTATAAATAGTTTTTAAAATGAGTTTCATTAATTTTATTATCTCTTCTTATATGGGATACTTTTAATAATTGCACGATCATTCATTTCTTCTCTTGTCAAGAAAGCTTTATCATCTTCTTCCCCAGGCTCTTTTTCATCTTTAATCGGCTGCGCATCAATTTCAATTTTAATCGGCTGTTTTATAGCATTTTGTTGGCTATGATGAGTATTTGCAGGCATAACTCCAGTTGGAGCATAAGAATGATCATTTGTGCATCCCCAATACATCTGCAATATTTCATTAGTTCTTAATTCAATAACACCTAAGCATTGCATCATATTAGATTCATCAACTCCTTGTGTGTCCAGCATCATTTCAGTCATCTCATTATTGCACCCAATTTTTTTCAAAATCTGTTGAATCCCAATTTTCAATGCATTTATAGTTTTCATTGTTTTTTCGTATTTCCTTTCATAATTTTCAGCTCTTGACTCAGTTGTGCTAAGCCTTACTTCCAAGTCACTCATAATTTTTTTCCTTTGATTATCTGTATTTATTCCTTTTCCTTTGTAGCTTTCTATTTCTGCCTTAATCTGAGCTATTTGTTTTTCTAGCCTTTCTATATCATTACTTAGCTCGTTTACATAGTTATATAAAGAATAATTGTGTTTTTCAGCTTCAACAAAAGTTCTAACAATTTGATCAATATCAGAAAGCCCAGTTGCTTCTTCAATTTTTTTAAAGGCTTCTTCATATTGCTCTACTTTTTTTACTGCTTCTCTAATATTTTCTCGATCTTTTTTACTTATAGATCCTGTATGGTCTAAATTTTTTATGATATCCATATCATTCTTTTTCAATAAGCTTTCTTCTTGGTTCTCTTCTTCTTTTTCTTCTTGTCTTAAATCCAAATAGTCTTTTACTTTAGAATCATTTCTTATCAGCTCAGTTAGCTCTTGCCATTCTTGTTTAAACTTCGTCTGCTCTCTTTCTGCTGTTTCTTTTAGGCTTAATAGCTGTTTTTTTGCATCATCCCTTTGGATTTTGGCTTGCTCTTTTTGAGACTCAATTTGTTTTAATTCTTGCTGCTTTTGTTCGACTTCTTCAGTTAAACGCTGACGAAGGGTTTGGGTAAACTTTTTTCTATAATTAAAATATGGCGTCTCAACTTGGCTTGGCCGAGAGGCCAAGCAGTATCGAGCCCTATTTTAATTATATCCGGCAAGGTTTTGCTAGCGAAGAAATGGACAGCTATGCTAGATAACTAGCCCTAGTCCTTTTTCCAAGTTAGATTTTACCTCGAGGGAAGGGAGACTTTGAAGTTGGAAAAGGGGAAGCCCAGCCAAGCCTGTAAAGGTCTATCGGGCAACTCCCTAACGAGAAACCAGGAGTTTCGCCCTGGGCTACAAGTTTTTCCCTTTTGCCGAAAGTCGGTCAGAGATTCCATTTTTTTAAATTTCGAGACAGGCAACCTTCGTCAGGCGTACGGCACGGTGACCCAAACTTCCCAACTGCGGAGTGCATGTGCAGGCCCATGTCCGTAGGAGCGAGACTTTGAAGGCCGTGAGAGACGGTTGTTGGCGAGCAGGCGAGTGGAGCGTTACGGGAGGGAATAAGGGCTTTCGGGCCCCGACAGGGAGCTTATCAATAATCTTAAGTTAAGTTAAGTTAAGGTAAACTTTTTTCTCTCTTCTTAAAGAATCAATCTGGCTATGGATTTTCTTGTTTTGAGCTACAGCTTCATTGTACTTTTGCAGGGTTTTATCAAGCTTATGCTCAGTCTTTTTTATTTTCTGTACAATTGTGTCATTAGTTTCTTTGTTTTTTTTGGCAGCTCCAATTGAAGCACGCTTGTTGATGATTTTTTCTTGGATTTCAATGATCTTTTTGTCAAGCTCGTCACGTTTCTTGGTTTCGTATTCGATCTTTCGGGTGTAAATGTCCCCTTGATCTTGGAGACGGGCAATGTGAGATTCATTTCCAATTGGCGTTGTATGAATATGATCAAGCTGCATTTGGTCTTTTAGCTTCTTGGTTTCTGCTTTGAGGCTCTCTATAGTTTGTCGATATTGCAGACTTTGGTGGTTGGCGTTTGGGCTTTCTTTGGTTTGAATTCGTTCTCTCATGATTTTAGTTATTTTTGATAATTTTGATTTACTTACTAGTTTATATTTATAATTATTGATTTTCTCCTCTCAAAACATGTTTTCAATTAAAAATTAAAAGTCATTGAAATAATGCATCATGAGCATTATATCTCATATACTTCTGCTATCCTTAAGTGTAAATCTTCCCTATATTATGTAAAATGTCTAACAATTTAGCATCAATTGATATCTATAATGAATGAAATATCTCTCGATCGAAAAATCAAGTTCCCTCCTATAGCAAAAACTGCGGAAAAACTGAAATCCAATCTAGACAGATCTATTCTCAATAAAACTACAATTGAGTCTCCAACTGCTTCAAAAGCCATTAATCATCTACGCTTTCGTTCTAAACTAAGCCAAGGACTTATTACTCCAGATAAAAACTCATCAATTATTAGAGATAACAAGTCAAACCTAAAGCATTTAGAAGAAACTAACCATTTAAGGACAGAAATTGCTTTAAGCGAAGATCGCATTAAAAGTGTCAGAGCAGGAAAACCGCTAAATTTTGTTTTTCCGTCATCTCCTCTAAGGTTCGTAGAACCAGCTAAAGAAAACTACCATAGAGACCATTTAGGCACCCCACAAATTGACCCTTTAAATAGCGAACTTATATACATTGGAAGAAAACGCCATGTAAGCTTAATGAATTCTTCTCCTCATATGCCATATTTAATGCTTCCATCTCTTAAAGAAGTAATTCTAAACGCTGGAGTCAAGAAAAAAGAATTCCAAGAGAACGAAGAGGACTTATCTAAAAAATTTGATAAGCTTGACAAGCTTTATCACCACAAAACTACTGATAAGCACGAAAGGCGAGATTTTTCTGTTCCAAAATCAATAGTCTCTCCAAGATTGATAGGCTCCATTTTAAATGAAGACCCTACTGACAATTATTCATTAGAATTTGACCCTATACATCAACTATTCCAAAGATGCAAAGAATTTAAAAAAGGCAAAGAAAAAATGGACAGAAAACTAAATGATTTATTAGCCACACTAAAATTCGACAGATCTGAAGCAGTGTGATTGAAGCATAAGCATTTCAAAACATCAGAAAAAAGGAGCGTGTTTCAAGGCAGGCTGCTTGATTTGTGGAATATGAGGATTGATGCTGAAAAAGAAAGACTCGAAAAGTATAGAGGAATGATAAGCCAGGTCTGCTGATATAGAGATTTGTTGTGGTTTGCAGTTACAAAATGTCCTGATATTAGTCCAACCACTTATTATATTTTAGACCATATTAAAAATATGACAGAAGAAGGTGTTAAAATAAAGAAAAATGATATAGAAAAAGCGATTAGCAAAATACCTGAAAGTGAGAGGATTCCTGGAATAAACATTTTGATCGAAAAAATTTTAAGTGATTTATAATTATAAGTATACATATCACCCTTAAATTTTCTAATAGAAAATGGCTTGAATTGTATGCTGAAGAGCATAAAGGAAATCATTATATACAGTTAATAATCAAGATCTTCAACTTCAGCCTCTTCTTCTTCATCACTATCTGTGTCAGGAAGAATCATTGTGTATCTATAAAAAGATGGGACTTCAAATAGTGTTGTTGTCTCTTTCGGCATCGCGCTTGCTTCTGACAAACTAGTAGATACACTATTGGCATTGACATCCGATATATAATGCGATGCTTTATCGCGTAAAATTGCGTCATTTTTGTACATTTGTTCTGGGCTTCTTTTAATTCCCAAAATATTTTTGGCCTCATATTTCATTCTTGTGTGCCTTCGCCTCCTAAAATGGGTTGGGTTTCTTGGATCGTGAGGGTTAATTTTCTTTCTCCCATTCATTTTTTTAGCTAGCCATTCTTTTTTAGTCTCTTCTTCTTGAGATCACAGGTAATTGCATTTTAGTGCGACATGTCCTATTCGTTTACAAATATAGCAGGTAACGCCAATTTGGGAATAGTCCTCTTTTTCACAGACACTCTGAATGAAATTTAAAGCTTCTTGAGCTTTGACGTCCTTGTGAAGAGAACGCCAAGCATCTTCAAATTTCAAAGTAAGGAGATCAGAAAATGCTGAACATTTTACACTTGCTGTCCTAGAGTGGCCGACAAAAAATCCAACTTCTCCGAAGTAGCTGCCTTTTCGAAGCTCTGCTAAGTGAGCTTTCATCTGCTTGTAATAAAGATAGACTGAGCCATCTATAATAATATATATCGTTCTATTTTTTTCGCCTTCAGATAAGACTTCATCTCCTGGAGCATAGGTCTCTTCTTTGAGATTTTTTAAAATGGTGGTTAAAGACTGTAAATCTAAAAATCTTGAAAATGTAGGACAGATTTTGATGGCTGGGTAATGAATATATGCAGATATTTCATTTTTAAGAGGCTCGCTTAAAAGATTTAGAATATCATCTTCTCTTATGTTGATATTTTTTTGGTTCTCATATACATATTCCAAATAGCTTCTTACTTTAAACTGCAAATCCTTAGGTACTCTATTTCTTCTTAAATGGTTTGTCATTGAGATTATTTCTTCTCGGTGCTTTTTTTCTTTGAGATCTGTTCTTTCTACAAACTCATGTATGCTCCCAATTGCATACCCATAAAATGCTGAAGCAAAAACCATACATATCATAGCAACAATTTTTTCAGGTGTTGTGTGAGCGTGGATGTCCCCATATCCAATTGTAAGTAGCGTTGTGAAAGCTCAGTATAAACTAATTACATATTTTTCTGCTAATGAAAGATCGCCCATCTGATCACTTTCTTCGTACACTCTTACTCATGAATCAGAAGCATTTAAACCTTGAGAAGACCCTGTGTAATACCACAAGCAACCAATTCAATGTGCAAACATATAGATAGCTACTAACTCCTCTCCATTTTTTCTTCAGAATAATTTAAAGCGAACCAATTTTGCAATTAATAACAACCAAATACAATTCTTGTATTATGGGGGTTAAGAACCGAAATAAATGAAATATCTGAAGGAGCAGCTCATGAGTTATGCTATCTTCAATTTTCAATATAATCAGCCTTATTTTTGCAAATCTTAGCAGCCGAATAATTTTAAAAAACCTAGGCAGCCTCGCAGATTTTAATAACTGTGAGGAGCTAGTTCCATCACTTTGGAACACGCCGCCATCAATAATTCAAGTATAAGGAAAACTTGAGAGTAGATCAAGCATAAATCATGATTTTAAATAATGAAAAGCAATTAACTTTCTGTTCATAATCAATGTACCTTTTTTAAAGTAACCTGTGTTGAAATTAAAGATAATATCAGTTAATAAAGCTAGTGAAATAACAAAATCATAATAAACTAAAAGCCCAGTTGTCGTGATATCAAAACTTATTGAAAAAGGGACGTAAATTCCTTGAGAAAGCAAATCTAGAAATATAAAGACATCTCATACGAGTTTTCAGTAGCTTTCTGCATGGATCAAAAATTTCCCATTTCATTCTTCTTTATTTCACATCGTATGACTGTTAACGAGAATTGCATTATTAATAATGTATAACAATAGGGTATTTTTATGTGATTTTAAGTTGACTATTAGGAAAATGATATAAAGAGTTTAAAAATGGCATATCATAATTAACTTTTGGGATAAAATCAATTGGCGTTATTTGTTTTTGAGGCCTCAAAATAGCGTTTGGGTCTTTAGGATCCATAGAATGGGAATGTACAATCAAATTAGATAAACTAAGAATTGAGTCATCGTCTTTTTCCATCTTATTTATTAGAATCATTGAATGTTGCTAATTCCCCCTTTAAATTGGAACAAAAAGTCCTAAAGGGGGTTAATTTTATTATTTAAAAAGAAATTATAGGGCTAAATTTTCAGAAAAAAGTTTTTTAAAATAAACCATTGCTTAAATTTCTTTTAGCTTTCATAAATGAGATAATTGTTAAAATTTCATAAAAATTTTAACATGTCATGGACTCAATTTGATATTTAAATGGAATGTCAAAATTTTTTTGAAAATTTTAAAAAGTTAATTTACCATGATAAGCAAAATAAATTTTATTCATAATTATATTTAAAAATTTTAAAAAATGTAAATTAAACCCAATATTTTTTAAATTTAATTTATATGAAGAACAACCAAAAGAATAATCGATTCAGTGTGATAACTGTTTAAACAATATTCTACTCGTATTTTGTCGATTAAATTTAGCCAAAAATATTTTTTATGAAAATTAGTATTTTCACCTACAAAGTAAATTTAAAGGAGGTTATAAATACCAAAAAATGGAAATTTTACCTATATTTTTTTCTAATTTTAAAGGGGGGGTAAAGGCATTTAAATTTCGGTAGACTAATGCATTTTGCAAACAATTTTAACTGTTGGCCTCAATTATAGATTTTAAATTTTAGCCAAAGCATTTTATGTGAATTCAAATATTTTTTTTAATAATAAAATTAATTTGTTCCAGAGCATATAAAATTTATTTTATAAATTGTATGCTGTAAAGGTCATTACTATATAAGATGGATGAAACTTTTTCTCAGTTAATCACATAAATTAAAATAGGAACAATAACTGAGTTATTATAACTTTAATAGCACACACACAAAAAAAAAACACAATGCAAATTAAAAGATATTATCTAATTTCATTTGTGCTGATATACACAATAATCCAATTCAGATTGGGCATCTTTGCATGATTTCTTGTCCCCATTGGAGAGTATGCATATATGCAAATCAGCATTTTGTTTGTTACAGTGCTTTTCTATTAGCTTGTCGTTTTCTACTTCTTTAGAGACATGTCAATGAGCACAATAGATTCCAGTAACTAAAGCAGGTAAGATGAGAATAGCAGCTGAATAAGCGTATTCCATTTTATTATTAGCTTTAAACAATAAATAAATACAATACATATGGGAAGTTACTCAAAGATCAGACAAATGCAAAAACAGCTGCGGATGAAGAATGAAGATGGGCCTGTGAAACCATCCAAAACTACAATCCAAGCTATGTAATCCTTAATCAGGCACTCATTTGACTCCAACATTAAATCTCCCTTAATCAGGAAAAAGCTAATTAGTAAAGCTAAGGGTGATGACCAAAGAACAAAAAATTCTCGATGGGGATTTTCTCTTATAGAGCGTCCAACCCCTAAATCTACAGAAATTTCCAAAGTGTCCATATTGAAACCGATAAATGACCGTGCGTTAGAATATGAATTAGCAATTCGATCACATCTGAGGTCTGAGTCTTATTCATCTTCATCAAAACGCTCACTCCTCCCCCCATCCTTGATAGAACGAATGACTGTAAAAATTATTAAATACTCTTACCCTCTTATTTAAAAGTAAATAAAAAAAAAAATATATTATTTTATATATAAAATTTTTTCCCAAAAAAGTTTGTTTTTAACCCCCATCCTTGATCGAACGATGGCGGATCGTTCGATCAAGGAGGGGGAGAGGAGTCAGCAGTTATACCGCTGACGAAGGCCAAAATATCTAATGTGCTGCCAGAGCTTAAAAATGAAAATTTAAATACCACTTGAGATAAGCATCTTGTGAAATTAGAAAAACAAGAAAGTCAGCTGAAAAAACTAATAAAAAATCTGGATAGGAAGAAAAAGCTAATTAAATTGTCGCAAACTCCGATGAGATCGTATTCTCCTGAAATGGTAAGCAAAGATGATAAAATTAGAAACGTTTCAAACTCGCCTAAGAAGGGTATTGGCGTCGCGAAGGCTGATCCAATTGCCAAAAGAAAAAGAATTTATTTAAAGTAATTAAACCTGCTGAGTTTATATTCCGGCTTGTCAAAAATAAAAACCCTAATCACTCTCCAACATAACATTAAGCCTTCTTCCTCACTTTCTATATTAAACTTATTATTTTCAATAGATCTATTAAAATAAGACTCTAAATTTCTTCCAACTCATTCAGGTCGAATTCTACCTTCCAATACACATTTTCAAAGTATTCACTCGCAGTTTCGTCTCCTCCAAAACCTTGAGCATCTGACACTGAAGAAATTGGTTCAATTTGAGCATTATCAGAATCAGTGAACACAGGCAAATTTGAGCTTTCAGTTTCATTATTTCCTTCAGAGCTTGCACTTTCAAAGTTATAAATAGCACCTAGCTCAGAGTTTGCTACTCTATTATAAACCTCAACTATTTCTTTTTCAAACGAAGCCCATCCTTCAATTTTATTTATAACCTCATCTTCTATTATTCCTTTATTTTTGCTGCTTATCAATAAATTAGCTATTTTGTACACATACCCCATAGATCCTCTTTTAATAAGTGCCCTTCCATACTGAACATAAGGAGAATTGCCTAATCTAATAAGCAGCTGAGGAAGCTTTGCATCCTCAAGCAAAGCAATTTGCAAATCTTGCGAATCTGAGTATATAATCGATTCTACAATATTGAAGTATCTTTCATGCAAGAGGGAGTTCCAATCATGGCTTTCAAATAGCTCAGTTAGCTTCGGAATTATTTCGGCTACTTTGAAGAGTCTACCAACCTCAGGTAAATGTGCACCACATAAGATATTGATGATTTGCATAATGACGAGTTTTGTTTCTCCAATGATAGTAGCCTCACACCCTGCTTGGTTCTTCAATGTCTTTTCTACTTTGAAGATAAGGTCTCTAATCGTCTCTATTTGCAGTAAAAATTTCAAAGAAATCGAGCTTTCTTCTTTAAAAGCTGCAAAAATAGACAGCAGAACTTTGGCTGATGAGGTCACCACTTCTCTGTTTTCTGATTTCAAATTTTGAAAGAATGAAGAAATGACCGCTTCATTTGCCAGATATTCAATCCCTGGGAAACAATCATTTAAGGCTCTGCAAATTATGTTCTGGGAGTTTAAAGCTACTAAAGGACTGTAATCCACAGTCAGTTTAGAAACTAATATATCAATAATTTCTGTTCTCTGCTGTTTAAAGGTGAATGAAGATGATAAGCACTTATAGGCTATATCAGCTATTGACTGGCTATATATGTGATTGAGAAGGAAGAAATGATAATTTTGACTGTAAAAGAAGTCTAATAATTTTCTTTCGTTAGAGCGCATCAAAATGTCGAATGCTTTCGCGAAATACCCAGAAAGCAAAAAGTTGAGAGGCGCATCTCCTTTGAGGAAGTTGAGCAAGTTTTCTAATAAGGTTTGGTCGGAATGGACGAGATCTAATAATGCGCCACACTCGACCGAAAAAAAGAGACTTGAAACAAAAGGATATGTGTGGATTCTGGCTGGAGAATCACTTTCGCTTGGCTCTACTGTAATGAAAGTAAGAAGCTGTCTTACCATTTCAGGGGTAAGATAGCTTATCAGTATCTTACTCCCAACAGTGATTTGGTCCGGGGTTGAAGGGTTTTCGAGTATTTGCTCAAGTGTAGGGTTTTCTGAAATAAACTTGTTGTATTTTTCAAATGCGGCACTAAATTTGAACTGGTTAAGCTGAATTGAACTCAGTCTCATTTTAAAATATGTCTAGATGTCAGCATGAATTTACAAATAAAGCTTATGAATAAATTTAAATGCTATTCTTTTTTAAGATTATGCTATCAAGAATAGTTATGTGTTGAGATATGCAAAGTATGGTTTATTAAAGCTATTTTTTAAATTTTTCATATGTCAGAGCATATTTTTTACACTATGTGAGAGCTTATAACACATCAACAAACTATAAAATTAATAAGAAAGCTATGTATTTGTATCTAAAGATTAGATAAATAAAATGACATTCGGTTCGAGAGAAATTAGCTCTGCTAATTTTAACTCTTATGGAATTTTATTTATGCGGTTTGATTTTAACTTGAGAGCTTCTGCACAGCTATAGCAGTTTAGCTTTGGGGATAACAAAGGAACTGCTCCTCAGTACATAAGAGACTTGGGTTTTTACCACTTAGCACGCCCGAGAAGGGTGAACCTTAGGCAGAATACACGCTGGGATTAAGTCAGACAAGAGCGACAGCAACGCGCGTGGTGAGAAGTGCAGCCTTAACTGGTGGCGGCATGTTAAGGAATGTCTGCCATATGGTGCGCCATTTTAAGTGACAGGATAGCCTGTGACGTCAAAAATGGGTCTCGTCCCTTTTAATACTGGGCACCTTAAAAACCGAATAATAGTTAAGTTAAGTATCTAATAACTTATGATATTTTTATTCGAGCCATTTAAATATTTGGGATGCAATTTATCCAGTAAGCAGATCAGCTTTTTATTTGGGTCTCGTTGTAGACTTGCCAATATCCATTATCAGCTACTTATTTTCATATTATTCTAAATCATATATAGTTTGCTTGCAAACAATGATTTCACTGCAAGTGATTCTAAGTGCTTTGCGAAAACTTTTATTTCATGCAAATATATATTTCGAAGCACTCCAGATAATTTAAATTATTTCTATTTTTCGATGAATTTGAAACTTTATGTGAATCCCAGAGTAAGGGCATATATTAAAATTTGCCTAAATATTAAATTAGATTATTTGAATCACATTAAATGGGATGCTGCAAACTTGATATGATTGAGGATGAGCTAAAAGTATCTATTGAAAAGGGAGGTATCAAGATTGATTATAAGATTATACGAAGAATCATTTACATAAGAATTTATTAAAGATCCCTTTGGCACATTAAAGAATGTAACGAAAGTCCTACAATTTAATTGAGATCCTTCTGTTTAGTTATAAGTCGAAATGCTAATATATATTAAAGTTTTCTAATTATTTATTTAAAAAATGCTTAATTTTCCAAAAAATAAAACCTCCAAAGAACGACCAAGCCTTAAATAGCTTTTCTTGAAGACTCAAGAATTTTAATTCGACATTTTTGAACTGCGAAATAAATCAATATAAATAATTAAGAAAATACAGAAAATGAATTGATAAAATATTGAAATCTTATATTTTATTATTCATCAATCAAAAGCTATCTGCTTTCTCTTTAAATAATAAACTTACAGTAAATATGAGTTATAAAACTGCTCATGATAGCTCATATTTCACAGTGATTCACCCTCAACTAAATACAGTAAATCCCATATAGATGCCAGGCGAGCAAAAAACTGGACTCAGACGATTTAATATTCATAAAAATATAGAGAGTGAGCCATATTTGTATACTTCACCTTCTCTTCACAGGTTTCAGCCATTTCGCAAGCTTGAGCCATTGGATAACAGTTCCTCTCCTAGCCCCACAACTCATCATTCTAAATCCCGATCGCTTTCAACAGTCCGGCCTTTCCCTCAAATTGATGTGATTAACGGTAAACTATATGAATCCCAATTAAACCAATCCTATGAATTTGATAGAATAAACAAGTCATCATCAATTATTCAGCAGGTAAGCCTGAAGCAAACCCTTATGGGTTTTTGTTAATAATTTCCTTTTCTTCCTCATTTTCCATCCTTCTTTTTTCCTTTCACTCTCCTCTCTCAATTTCTCCATTAGCTTCTTCTTCAGTGCCTCCATCAGTGCCTCCATCAGTTCATCCTCAGATCTCCTTCAATTTTGCCTGCTTCAATCCACCTTCACTTGCTGCTGCTTCATGCTGCCTTTTGTTTCTCCAGTGTTTTTTTTCTTTCGCTCTATTATGGCCTCATTTTTTATTTTCTTCTTTCTTGCCTTCCACATCATCTTACTTCTTCCATCTTCTGTCAAAATTGCTGCCGAGAAATTTGTTTGAGAATTTGGTTGGCATTTCTGTTGGTTTCTGTTTGAAATTCGATTGAACTTCTTGCTTGAATTTCTTTTGCGATTTCTTTTGAGTTTTCTGTTGAGAGATCTTCTAAAAGGATCCCTTTGAGATTTCTGCAGGTGTTTTTTAGGTTGCCTTTTGAATCTTTCTTGAGGTTTGTGCTGGTGTCTCTGTTGGATTTCAATTGGAATATTTGTCGAGGATGTTGTTGGGATTTCTGGTGAGTTTTTATAGGCATTTTTGAGAATCCTGTTAGAATTTTTGTTGAGGTTGCTTTTGAGCTTTTTGCTGAAATTTCTGTTGAAGTTTCTGTCTGGATATCTGTCGGTCTTTTTGTTAACGTTTTTGTTGGTATTTCTGTCTTTCCTGCCATTATTTCTATTTCAATTGCCCTGACGGATTGAGAGTGGTCAGGATTGTTTCTCCGTCATCCAAGACTTCTCCTTGTAATCCTGCAAGCAACTTTACTGCCATCTCGAGTTCTTCATTTTCTTCACTCAGTTCTTCTCTTCAACTGCCATCTTCTTCTTCCCAATTTTTATCAATTTCTTCATCACAAAATTCATCATCTTCGAGTAATCTCAGAAACACTAAGGCTTTTTCTAAGTTACCGCCGCATGCATTCAGCGCCATCTTTGCTTTTTCTTCCTCGTAGCCTAGCTCCATCAAGATTCCTTCATCAATCATTAGCATCTCTATCGCATCAAGTTCACTCATTTCGTCTTCCTCTTCACTAGAATCATAATAAAACTTGTTTATGTCAGCTATTTTCTTAGGTTTTTCCGCACCAATGCTGAATCTCCAATCAGAAATTGAAGCCGCCTTAGGTGGTTTTTGTCCCTTTGGAAATGCTTCCATTGAAAAAATAAAAAGTAGAATAAACAAGTCATTTGATGAAACAACCCAAAGAAAGAATAAATCCGAAGTATATGAAGAAGAAATAAGAAGCTTGAAAGAAAAAATAAAGAAAAAAGAAGAAGAATTTTTTTTGATAAAAAGATCTGCTTCAGGGTTCAGAAACCCTTATCATATTAATTCATATGAGAAAAGTCTTTATGATTTAAATAGAAACTCTTATCAAAAAGAAGAAATAAATAAAAGCCTTGACTACCAAATGGGGATAAGACAGAAAAGAAAGGAGCTTGAGCTGTGGGAAAAAGATAGGGAAAAATCGAGGAGGTTTGAAGATATGAAAATTTTGAATGAAATTGAAATGAGAAAAAGAATTGATGAAATGATCAAAAAAAAAATGTATAGCCAAGAATTAAATAATCAAGAATTGCAAAATGGGATAAACAAGGAGAGCAAGAACTTATACTCTTTTAATAAGAAATCTATCGACCCTTCGAGTGAATATTTGGCAAATGCAATGAATTTTCCACGGCATACTAAGAAAACTGCAAAAACAATTTGCTATAATCCGATAACCAATGTGATACAGGATACTTCTGATTTTCTGTTTGACCAGCCTACTTTGAATGCGCAATATCGAGTTAGCGCATTACCAAACGAGAAAGGTAAACCATCAGGCATTTTCAATAAGCCTGCACTTTACAACCCACTTTATACTAAACTAAACCCAAAGATTTCACCGACATATCCAATTACAGGTTATATATATCAACCGGCCATTAATCAAGATTTTGCAATAAGTGCCTCAAAGTTTTTTGGGTGTGACTCTAGTTAATTTAATGATAATTAATCGTTTTTAAATAATTAAAAGTACTGCCAATTAGTATTTGCGGTTATTATTTTGAAAATCAAATTTATATAGGAGTATTTAGATTAGATTAAGATTAATTCTATTTTGCATTGGCTCTTTAAGGAGCAAGCACACGTGCCATACTGAATACAGTTCCCTATTTTTCCAAGTCTGAGATATGGAACTGGCTATCAGTATGGCCCGTGTACTTTACCCATACAATAGTGAGCCACTGTAATTTATTCAGCCCCTACCCTTCACGCGTTAGCTTCATACTCAGGTGGCGCTAGACACTAGCTCCAGCCAACGTTCTTTTTCCATCGACATCGCCAAAAATGATGACGTCAGATAGCTTATAGGAGACTCACCCATTAAGGTCTTGATCCTTGACCAGCGAGTAAGGACTGTCACCCTTAGCAGGGGGCTTGACGTATTGTTGAATCGTCAAAATCTCATTTTTGGCCTGCCTACCTCTCAGTAGGTACGAAATGATGCTGCGCTAGATCTGCTGTCTGAGTGTCGAAGACAAAAGGTTTACCACTAAAAATTCACCCCAGAAAACTATCATCAATTGGATCCAATTCCCAACTCCGCTCGCCATTTTAATAATTCAGGAGAATTTAAGATATTTTAATTTAATTAATTTTTCAACCTAAGTTGGTCTTTATCTTAAATTATTAAGACGAATTAAGCAGTGTCCTTCCAAATTCGACATGTATTATCTTTTGATCCTGTTATAATTGTATCCCCTTCATAATTAAACGCACAAGAAAAAATCTCATCAGTATGCCCCTCAAGTGTTTGTAAGCATTCTCCAGTTTCAGAATCCCAAATTCTACAAGTTCTATCATTGCTTGCTGTAATTATCTTTGTCCCTTGAGGATTAAACGACACTTTTGAAATTTCCATTTCATGGCCTACTAAAATGCCTACGCAAGCATTAGTTAAAACATTATAGACTCTTGCATAAGTATCTCCTGAAGCTGTTACAAGTTTGGTCCCTGTTGAATTAAAGGCTACATCAAGCACTTCATTAGTATGTCCTCTCAAAGTTTCTATGCATTTTCCACTATTCACATCCCACAGCTTGCATGTATGATCAATTGACCCAGTGGCTGCAAAATCTCCTGAAAAATCAAACTGCGCATTAGATATTTCTCCAGAATGGCCTTCAAGCACCCTAATGCACAACCCAGTTCGTGTATCCCATATTCTTGACGTAAAATCAAAAGACCCAGTCAATACTTTATCCCCATCAGTGTTAAACATGATGCTGACGATTTCTCCAGTATGCCCCGCAAATGAGCAAACTTGTTGGCCTGTTTCAACGTCCCAAACTGATGCAGTTTGGTCCATTGACCCAGTAGCAAATAGGAATCCATTAGTATCAAAGCTAAGACAGACTATTTCTTTTTGGTGGCCTCTTAATGTATATAAACATTCGCCAGTGTTGGTGTCTCATAGCTTTGCAGTTCTGTCAAAAGACCCAGTTGCAACTCTGTCTCCATATGGATTATTGAATGCAATTGCATATACGACGTTTTTGTGCCCTTCTAAACTATGAAGCTCTTGGCCTGTTGTAGTATCCCACACTTTACAAGTTCGATCATATGAACCTGTAATGAATCTGTCGCCTGATTTATTGAAGGCGCAATTGGTTAGAGGAAGAATATGGGCTTTTAAGGTTTTAAAGAGCTCGAAACGCTGATTTTTGTTGGTTTGCAGTTTTTCAATAAGTTTCAGGATTAGCTTTCTCAGCTGAGGTTTCCGCGACTGAGAGATAGCGGGCTCTTCAAGAAGGATTTGGTCAACTAAGGCATCTACATCTGTTTGTGGGTTCAAATTCAAGAGATCTATGTATTTGCTTTCTCCTTGGCCATTTGATCGAATATATTCAAGTATGATTCCAGGTGGGTAGTATCTTAATAGAAATTTTTTAAGCTTCATATACCATTTTATAAGATTTTTAGAATAAATATTTTAATTTTCATATGAGCTCTATTTTATAAAAGAGAGCATAATTTTTATTCAATAAAACAGCAAAAATTGAAATTAAGCATGAAAAATCATTACCCATTGTAAACTAAGCTTTAATACGAATTTCCATATTTAGAGAACGCCTATTGATGATGGCACATCTTTATTAGAGCCAATATAAAAATATGGACGCAGATACTAAAAAGCAGTTGTTAGTTGGAGCTGTAGGTTTTGTACTAGGAGTTGCTGCATTCAAGCTATGGTCTAAAGTTTGCCCATGCACAGGAAAGAAGGAATGCTGCAAGCCAGAAGAAAAGAAAGCTTAACTAATTTATTAGAATATTCTATTAATCGATTATGAAGATATTTCGCAATCGTCTTCGTCAATATTTATGGTAAAGTATATCTGAAAATTGGTAATAAAGCTTTAAAATCATAAAAAATAAGATATTGTAACCAGTGAACAAATAATCCAAAATTAATCACAGAATAAGATGATTCATATAAGCTTATAGTCGGTATTCCAGATATGACTTAGAATATGATGAATTCTCATAATAGCAGCTTTTGAACTTGAAGACAGCTGATATTTTTGCAAAATGTGTAACTTGATTGCAAGAGCTTACAATAAATGCAATGGAGTGATGATATTTAATTAATTAGTTGAAAGATAAATTCTTTAAATAATATTTAATCTTACTCATCCCTCCGTAGAAAGATTTTCTTTTTGTTAATGTTTATATTTTCGAATATCAAACTTTCAAAATAAAATCTCCAGTTAAAATAGTTAGGTCCAGATAAAATATTTTTCAAAAAAGCGAGTTTTTTCTGGATTTATTAAGGGGGGCTGAGGGGTTGGGATATGTGCTTGACCAAGTATCATTATCATTATCATAACTATATACTGATCTCTTACACGGGGGGTTAATTTCCAAAAACGTAGAATTTTCAAGAGTTTACTCGTTCACTGAGAGGGAAGAGTTAGTGCTTTTTCAGATGTGCTGAACAAAAATATAAAGCAGAAACATATAAAGGTAGATGTGATCAAGATTTGTCAAAAGAAGAAATATGGCCAAAACTCTGAGTATTTTATAAGATAAGATCTAGCAGTAAAACTAAAGATAAACAAATATATTGAATACAAAAAATAGAAATAATTAAAACCCTAATGTTCAGGCTTATCAATCAATTGCTTATAGATTTCTTAAAAAGTTCGGGCATTTTTATATAAATTGTGTATGGATTATTTTTAGAGTAAAAAGAAATCATCCTTTTCCACAGGGATAATTTTCACAGTATCCTCTTCTTCCTCTGCAAATCTTGACGACTTAGCTTTTTTATTTGAAAGCTCATTTTTACTTTTATTTTTCCTTTTCAAAGGAATTCTTTCCTCTTTGACCTCTTCAAATTTCTTCTGCTTTATTACTTTGGGTTCTTTTTCCTTTTTCTCTGTATTTACCTTAGGCTCATTAATTCGCAATTTTTTCCCATCATCATGCTTTTTAATAGGTTCCTTTGATTTTTCTTCTTTAATATTTTTCTTTATTTCTCTTTTTATGTCTTCCTTGATTTTAGGGGCATCAACTCTTAGCTCTTCTTCTAAATGCATAAGCTTTTTCTTTTGCTTCTTCTCAATGATTTTATTTATATGCTTTCTCATTATAATTCGTTCTTTCTCTGAGTTTTCAGAACTCTCTGCAAAGAGTGAGACATATTTCTTATTGATTGGGTAGTATTTAATGTAGTTTAAGTCATCCATTAATGATCTTTTTTGCTGGAGAAGATCTTCGTTTTCTCCTTGCTCTTCGATTTCCTTATTGATTTTTTTGAGTTTTCTGCCAACCTTTTTTTGTTCTAAATAATGCTTACCAAAAAATCTTATGGTCTTGTATTTTCCCCAAATATTTGCATTTTTCAAGCCGAGACCTTTAAGAATTTTAAGCTCTGCCAGCTTTTCTTGTTTTTGTGCCAGCTCTTCTTGGTTCGTTGTGTTTTCAATGGATCTCTTCAAATCACGGATTTTCTGCTTTAAAGATTTCTTCCTTTCTGTCTCTTTCATTTTATTCCATAATTTTACATTAAAAAACTTAATTACTTGAGCATGAAATTTACTTATAATATTTTTAATTTAGATGTACCCAAATAAATTGATTTTCATGTATATTGGTATAACTATTTTTGATAATTTCTTATTTCATCCAATACGCGGAAATGTGTAAAATAATTCTGTATGAGGAGCCAATCAATGATGCAGGCTCCACACTCAATATGAAACTATTGCAAAAGATTATAGTATTTCTAAACAGTTTAATTAGATTTATAAGCATTTCACTAATTTTATTCAAGCCTCACCATTTTATTGCTTTTACCTTTACCATATGAGCGGCTTGTAAAAATTAATGGCTAGCCCTGACGAAGTCACTGTCTCAAGCACCCAAGGCTTTGGAAGACAAGTAACACAAGTCGCCACACTCTTGGAGACTAAGAGACAGGCTAAGATCACCGCAATCAATTTAGCCATTCCATCTGCAGTCAACCTGGTCGAGCTGATCAAGCATAAGGTGAAAGGTCTCTATCAAATTAACTCCTTTGAAAGAGTCCCTAATTCCAATAAAACCAGAGTCGTCTTCTTATTGAGTTTAGACCCACTCGATGCCTCAAGCAAAGGATACCAGCCTCCTATTCCTGAAAGCCAAGTCGAGGCAAAGACTCTTGCTGAACTTAAGAACCAGCCAACAAGATCAGCCACTGAAGAAAATAAAAGACCTCCAGTAAAGAGAGAACAGCACCCAAGAGAAGAGCACAAACCAGCTCAGCATGGAACTTACAACAAGTCTCATGAAACAGCAAAAGAGGGAGAAGCCAGAAAGCCTGCCAGTAAGCCATACAGCCAAACTGAAAGAACAGAAAGAGCTCCAAGAGGCACCAGAGGTGACAGAGGTGACAGAGGCTCAAGAGGCACTAGAGGTGGTGACAGAGCTGAAAGAGGTGAAAGAAGAGGAAACTCAAGAGGCCCAAGAGGCTCAAGAGGTAGAGGATATGGAAACTTCCAAGGGGAAAGAAGAGTTCCACCAGAGCAAGGAAAATATGTCAGAGAAACTGTAAGAGAAGCAACCAAGAAGGAAGATAACGAAATTTTTGTAAGCATGAAAGGAAGTGAAAGCTTTTTCTTGAAGGAAGCTTTGTTACTCCTTAAGAAAGATGGAAAAAGAACCATTGTCATTAAAGCTAGCGGAGCTGCCATCCCTAAAGCTATTAAAGTTGTTGAAGAAATCAAAAGACACGAGCTAGGACTTCATCAACTTAATAACTTCAACAATAGAAAGATTCAGGTCTTATATCATGCTCAGGAAGAAGGATTAGAAGACAGAACTGCAGAAAGAGATCTTACAGGAGTTGAAATCATCCTAACTTCCCCTCCGTGAACAAAAAATCTTGTTCGCTCACAGAAGGGGGTTAATTTTTATTTTTTAAAAACATTTATATAGAAATTTTATAGAATTTTTTTTTTCGAATTTAAAAAAATCCCACTTCGCAAAAATTGGAAAGCAAATATTAATTTAATTTGTAAAATTTATTTTTTAAAACGCGATTTGTTTAAAATTAAACAGAATTAGCTCGAGATTTCATTATACTAATTATCACTTATATATCAATTTTTTTCCATAAAAAAATTTTTATATTGGCAAAAAAAGGGATTTTTCTAATGGTTTTGTTCGCTCACGTAGGGGGAGTAAGCAAAGACGAACAGGATAGAACTCACACTGGATACCAAGCTCCACTTCCAGCAAGCCAGGTCAAGAGTATTTCAATAGAACAAGTAGAAAAATTAAGATAAGCCTAGGTAGCTAAAAAGAATTATAAGCAAGAATCCGTTTTATATATTTAATTGTTAATATCATATATGAAAAACTGAATCATTTGGCTTAAATAAGAATAAAATTTGATTTATAAATAAAATGATTAGCACACCTTCATCTAATAAATAAGGCATCTCGGCAGGATATGACCTCACAGCGATGAAGCCTAAAGGATAATTTAATTATATTCGGCAAGGTTTTTTCTAGCCCAAAAATGGGGACAGCTATGCTAGTTAAGCAATCCAATAATGTTTGGTGCTTAGCCCTAGTCCGCTTTCAAAGCTGAAATTAAACTAGAGGGCAAGGGAGGTTTGGAAGTTTGAAAGGAGAAGCCCAGTAAAGTCTATTAGGCCTATCGGACAATCTCTCGCATGAAACTAGGAGTTACGCCCTGGGCTACAAGTTTTCCTTTTGTTGAGAGTCTGCCAGAAATTCCATTTTTGGAATTTTAGTGCAAGCAACCCTCGTCTGGCATATGGCACGGCCACGACTCGAATCTGATACAGAGAGGAGTTAAAATCTTGGTCATGCGACAGCAGGCGTCCCAACGAAGCAAGGTAGATGATAAAATACCCTTTTGAGATTCTACAGGGAGCTTTTAATAATCTTAACTAAGAACTAAGATAAGCACACCTTCAAGACTAGAAGATCGAAACCATTCTTTCCAGTCTATTATAACTCTTGAAGAGCACAACTCACAAAGAGAAAAATTCACAGCTCAACTGCGAAAAACAAAAAGACTAGAAAACGCTAACAAAAGGCGCGATATAATGAGCGAATCCGAAGGTGAAGCCCATTACTCTGATTCATTGCTTGCCGCAATCCCACAGCTATCAAACCCATATCTTGATTCCCGTGAAAAACTAGAATCTTTCTATTATTTAATATCCACAACTCAATCTGATGAAATTCGATACAGTGCATTAAATTCTGTAAGAAGACTGCTCTCACAAAGCTCTGCTATTCCTATAAAGCAAGCAGCTGAAATAGGCTATATCCAATTATTGATTTTTTACTTGAACCCTCAAAATAGAATTGAAATCCAGTTGGAAGCATCTTGGTGTCTATGCAATCTTGCTGCTTCTGATAATGGAATTGTTGAAAAGCTAGTTAATTCAGGTGCTGTCCAAGCCTGCTTGGACGTATTAAATAAAGAAAACCAAGAAGTAGCTGAACATGCCATTTGGTGCATTGGAAACATTGCAGGTGATTACCATGCACATTTTCGACAGCAAATGATTGACAGTGGCATAATTGGAATTTTAATTAATTTTCTAGAAGAAAAAGATAGGCTAACCAGAGAAGTTATGAGAACAGGAGCATGAACTTTGCATAATTTGGTAAGGAAAAGAGTTGTAATTCCGGAAGATACATGCAAGGCACTGCTGATATTTTTAAAAAATTGACTGGACGAATGCGAGCCTGCAATTAAAATTGATTGCTTATGAGCTGTTGCTTTTCTAGCTGAAGGAGGTGAGAAACAGATTCAGCTGGTAATAGATTCCCAGATTTTGAAAAGGGTAACAAAATATGCGAAAATGCATACAGGCAAGTTTAAAGAACCTATTTTGAGGATATTTGGAAACATTCTAACTGGAAATTCACAACAGGAGCAAGTCCTTTTGAATTTAAAGATTCTTGATATTTTGCATGAAACTCTCCAATCAAAAAGCGCAAAAATCAAAAAAGATGCTTTATGGTCACTTACTACCTGTAATGAGAACAAAATTTTTCTTGCTCATGAAGGGGTTTAATTTTCAATTATTTTAAAATTTATGTTTAGATTAAATTCGAAATAATCACAATTTCAAATATTAGAAGTAAAATCGATTTAATTTATAAAATAAATGTTTTGGAATGCAATTTGTCTAAATTAATTGAGTTAGCAAAGAGTTTCCATCAGATTTAAAATATTTTTTATGTACAAAATTTTTGCTCTCTTCACAATTTAGCTTATTAATTTAGTCTGACCTTCTTCAGTAAATTCTAATTAAGTCCAACTCATTAAAAATTTAAAATCTCATTTAATCATGCAAATTTAATTTTTTCTGACGAAAATAAAAAAATAGATCTGATATAAAGAAAAAATTCTGATACTTCTCATCTTCAAGATTTAAAAAAAAATCTGATAATCGAGTTTTTGAGTCTATCAGGAATTTTAAATTTAATGGGTATCTTTTTCACAAGGATTTTTCGACGAATTCTTAAGTTCTTAAGGTCTAAGTCTAATAGCATTTGTTTCTCTTCTTTTTAGTTTCCCTATGCTCGCTCACAAGGAATGTTTATTTCCTAAATAGTATGATTATTCCAATAGCTTTGCTCGCTCATTGAGCAAGGAAGTTAGTAATTTAGCAGCAAGTTCAAGAGCTCAAATAAGTAAGATAGTTGAGCATCCAGTTATCAAAAAAGCTATGAGATTTCTAATAGACCCTAATCTTATGATCAGAAAGGAAGCTTGCTTTATATTTGTAAATATAGTAAGACTCGGGATGTATTCAAGTATTTTATCACTACTTGATTCAGAAATTTTAGTTATTTTGAAAGAATCCTTAGACACACTTGACCCAGAAATTCTAAAGCTAATATTAGAAATTGCCAAAGGCTTGCTTCGGGCAGGAAGTCAAAATATAAGTTCTGATGGCAATAATAAAGTCTCAAGGATGTATGAAGATGCTGGAATTTTAGACATAATCCAAGATATCAGAATTAACAATGCAAACGAAAAGATCCAAGAAGCTGCAGAAACTATTATAAAACAGTTTTTCAGCACCGAACAAAATGAAATAGTCCCTCTAATGACTCCAGACAGCTACGAGTTTTCTTAATGGTACAAATCTGATAATAAATTAAACAAATATTTGAATAAATATTTGCCATTATTTAAAATGGGATGCTGCGAATCGAGAGAAGTAAAATCCATTCAGAGAAGCATTAAAAATAACAGAACTATAGAGTTTCTAAATGTACCTTTAATCTCGGAAGCCAAAATGCTTCAGATTAGCCACCTAAGGGAAAAAGGAGACACAAAAGCTTTAGAAATAGTCGAATATATTGACGAGCTAAATAGAGCAAATAACTGGAAAAATGTTAAAAATGACGGATGGATAAAAATTCAAAAAATCGATGGAAGTAAATATAACCCAGATTATCCTGTCAGTAAAATATGGTTTCATCTTGAAGAAAGATTGCCGTTATATATGATTTTAGACCATCTAAATTCACCTATAAAAAGAGTGTCTTGAGACAAAAACTTTAAATCCTATGAAATCATTGATGGGGATATCCAGAATTGCTATACTCTCTATTATTCTCTTTCTTTACTTGGATACAAAGGTGATTATATTGAAAAGCGAATTATAGGAATTCATAATCATATGGTGGTGGTTGTATATTATTCAGTTGACCATGAGCTAAAGCCAGAAATCAAACAGTTTTCAAGAGGGGTCATACATATTGGTTTTTTAACAATAGAAGTTGTAGATGGGAGAACTGAGCTGTGCTTTTATAACCAAGTTGACCCGAATTACAAATTAAGTAAGCTATTCGCACACATAGGAGTCAGTAAATCAGATGAATGATGCAAGAAATTCAAAAATATTTTAATTAGGTCGAATGCTGAGAGAAAATTAATTTCAGAAGAGTATCTTGAAATACAGGGATGGCCGATAATTTTGGGTGAAAAATCTTAAAGATATATTTATATATTTTATTATTCATAAATAAAATCTCCACTTTCTGTGATTCCTACTATGAATCTATAAGTATCAAAAAGTTGATGCGCCTTTTCATTGATTTTGGGAGAGCACTGGTCTTCAATTTGTGCTTTCAGAGGATTTGACATTAAATATAAAGTTTCTTGAGAATATGTTTGAGGATTTTTTTGAATTTTATTATGCGTTAAAGGAATTTCAGTTGGCTCATCTTGTGACTGGGCAACGCTGGATCCTATTTCACTATTTATCCCCCTATCTTTTCTCTCAATTATATCAGAGTTTTCATTGCATATAGATGAATACTGTGACAGCAAAGGTGTGTCAGATACACGAGCAGCTAAAGATAATGCCGATTGGTTTAAGCCAGAAGCATTATTTTCATCTCCTCGTGATAGAATAAAATCATCCCCATTTGACTCAAATTTCTTTGAGTAAAGAAGGTTTGACAAACTGGTTCTTTCATCTTTAAAATCCAATTGGCCTATGCTTGAAGACTTGTGATGATGAGAAGTAGAGTTAGGCCAGTCTAAGTTTACAGATAGAAAAGAAAAGGATCCATGGGATTTCTTATCAATAGGCGATAGTTTTAAATCAGAAAAAGCCTGGACTTCTACACTTCGTTTTTCAACGGCTGGGTTGATGTCAAAATTAAGCTTTGGGATATCATGGATAGGGAAATTATCTTTTTTAAGCTCTTTTTCACAATTTTTGCATTCTGTGTAAGCTTTTTTTTGGATTTTGACAGGAGTTTTCAAATTTGGAGTAAATGAAGACTCCTCATTAAAGCGATTTGTTTGTTTTTCAGCAGTGTTTGGGTTATTTTTTCTTGCAGCATGAATTGGTGTGCACAGTTTTTCTTGAACTGAGTTTGCGCTCATCATTTTCTGTCTAAAAATTGATTCTTTCAATTCCCCCCTCCTTTTCTTCCCTTTAGATGTGCTTATACTTGTATTAAGACTCGTCACTTTTGTAGGAGTTGATGGTCTCGAATAATAAAGCCTCGCCACAATATTCTCTACTTGCTCACTTGTAGCTTTTTTAGTTTCTTTTTCTCCACCATCACATTTCATCTTTTTTTTCGAAACTGGCTTCATTAATCTGTCTCCTAAAGCTCTACTTTCTGACAAGCTTAAGCTTCTCTGTGCACTTTTACTTCTCACTTCTTCATGAATCCCGTACTCTTTTTCTATAATTTTGTCTTCTTCTGTCAGCCTTTCCATCACTTTTGGATCAGGCTTTCTTTGATGATGCAAATTGGCAAGTCTTATTGCTTCCTCAATCTCGAATTTTTCTCTTTCTTCTTTCGCTATCCTTATGCTTTCTTCTTTTTTGACATTTGTAGAGTTCAGCCTGTCAATGATGAGTTTTAATTTTTCTTTGTTAATGGTCTTTTTGTTTTTAATCCGATTTTCTTCTTCTAGTAGTTCTTTGTTGTGGTCTCGGAGCTCTATCATGCTTTTTCTGATATTTGCATCTCTGCTTAATCTTGTAAATACATTGTTGGAGTCGTTAAAAGGCTGCCTTTTGAAATCAGGAGAAAATTCTTCACAAGCAGTTGAATCGTTATATCTTCCATTGGATTCAGCTAGTATATATTCAGGTGGCGTTTCTTCTTGTTCGATTATTACTGATCTTGATTCTAGCTCTTGTTTTAGCAGTTCACGCCTGTTTATATCTAAGACCATTCTGTCAACGAATTTTAATCCTTTCGGATTTAGAGCTTTGACTCAGTTGTTAATTGTGTCGCGGTTCTTGCCACTATAGGCTCTAAAACAGCCAGATTCGTTGATGGGCTCATGCTCTCTATCTACACTTAAATTTCTATTTGCTGTGTGCATTATTTAATTTTTAACCAAATTTCAGATACTATTTACGGGTGCAAGCTCAATGATCGTGCATTTTTGATAGTGTGCATTTCATCAAAGTACATTTGGTCGAAAATTTGTTGAAACTATTGATAGTGAGATATTTGACTCAAAAAAATCGTTAAATTTCGATCAAATGTACTTCGATGAAATGGGCACCGTCAATAAATATACTATCATTTGGCATGGAGCCACTATTTACCTCTTTTGCTAACTAATGTTGGATTATTCTTACCTTTACAATTTTTAAATTCTTTTTTGCAAATAATTAATTTAACGTAAAAATTCGAAGTCATAATATACTATATCTATTGGCATTATTTTTGGAAGGATCCCACATGTCAGGACATTTTCCCACGCGTCAGACACAAATCCCACATGTGGAACCAATCAAGTTTAGAAAGTAAAAATGTGGGATTTGTGTCTGGCACGCCGGAAAATGTCCCAACGTGTGGGACCATCCCAAAATTATGCCAAGGCATAATAGATAATTATTTACATAGTAAAATAATTATATTCGAAACCTAACAATGCAGCATATTTCATCTTTAAATTATTTATAACGTAACCTATCAATAATTTACCACTAATTTATTTAGTTACTTTTGTTTTATATTTATTTAATAATTACCCAAATGCAAGTCGCTTTCTCCCTCTCAATCTTACTTGGCTTAGTCTTGTTAAATTGATATTCGCTTTGGTACTTACTTACTTAATTATCTGGTGTTTAAGGTGTCTAGTGCCGCAGCCCAAAAGGGCCTATGGCAAAACTGATGACGTAGGCGAGCCATCTTGGCACGGGTCAGCCCCATCCAAGCCTTCTATCAACTCCTGCTTCGCCAGCCTTGCTGCACGTCTCACCCGGCGCGTTGCCGTCGCCCTTGTCGCTCGACTCAGCTCCTGCGCGTGTTCCGCCTAAGGGTCATCCTCCCGTGGGGATGTGCTGAGAGGTAAAAGCCCGAAATCTTGAGTGGACTGAGGAGTGGTTCCTCTGGTTATCCCCAGAGTTAAACCGCTATTGCTGTCCAGAAGTTCCCGAGTGAAAACCTAACCCTATAAATAAAATTCCATGAGGGAGAGAAAATTAGCAGAGCTAATTTCTCTCGAACCGAATGCCATTTTATTTATATTCGCTTTGGTACAGTTTTGCTTGTATCCTTCAAGAATATCCTCAAAAAGTGAGCTACATTCAGGATGCAAACTTCCAATCGCTCTTTCTAGTACATATAGATCAACTGCCATATCTTCTGGCAAATTTGATATAAAACTTAACCCAAAATCTATCATATACACCGTTCCTACATCCTTATTTTTCAAAATTTCTTGTATAATGTCATTTGAGTCATTAAGTTCTGCCCCTAAAGATACAAATGGTTTTATCATCATATTAGACGTCGTTAAATCGCCCTGTATACACTGTATGTTATGTAGCAGTGCTATATTTCTTCCAATTTTGTGTGCTAAATCAATCATTATTTCTTTGCTCACATCTTGTGCTTTCAGCAGAAATTCCTTAACTGTGATCCCAGGGGTTATTTTTTCCATGAAAATTACACAATTAGCTGCATCTACAAACAGCACAGCAGGAATGGGAACTCCTTCTTTCCTCGCTTTCCCCATATTTCTCGTTTCCTGCAATATTCTTTTTTGCCTGATTTTTGCATCCAGCAGTGGATGACGATATTTCCTTGCAATCCTTTCTTTGATCACGACATCCTCTCCAAACAGTTTCCCCAAAAACACTTTTCCTTCAGCTCCCTGAGCAATTAAATGTCTATCCATTTTTATTAGCTAAGTTATGTTAATCTGTGGTTTAAGCAGTGGCTCCAAGAATGTCTGAATCTCCAGCTTCAATGACTGACAAGGTGGAAACAGCGTGCATTTTCCCACAAGCTCTTCCGAGTTCGTTATTATTTCCTGTATAATGGTAAACTTCGACTTTTCCAAGCATAGAGTATACAAGTTTATAATGTGGAATGACTTTTTGATTATATTTACTATAAAAATGGGCATTTTTTATTTATTATAACGGCATAGTATTCGATTTCACTCTTTCTCAGAGGTGGACAATTGTTGCAGATTAGCACCAGCTTTGATTTGCCTTGTCTCAGAGATTTAAGGGCGCTTTTATATCCAAGAGCTGCTTTTCCACTTTTCATGACCAAAGCAAGTTTTGAGTTCATGCCTTCCGCAGTCTTCTTGCTCTTCTTCACCATTTATATCAATTTATCTATTAAACTATTTGTCGATTAAGCACCTTCTTTGGCCAGCATTTCGAACAGCTTCCTTTGGGACTCGGAAAGCTTCTTACTCCCCCCCCCCTTTAAATGGAACTAAAAATTTTGTTCCAATTTAAAGGGGGGTTAATTTTTTTTTTTAAAAAAAAATATCAATATAAAATTTTTTATAAAAAATATATAAAAATTTCAAAAACTTATCGAATTAGATCAATAAATTTTGTTTAATAAAATGCTATTTACTCTTTATCCATTAAAAAGAGCAAGATATAACTAAATTTTCATTATTAGTTAATACGCCACTATTAATTGGTATCAAAATTATTTACACAAAAATTATTATTTTTATTGATAAAAAAAATTAAAAAAAATAAATTTTAGAAAAATTTAGTGCTAATTTTGTTTAAATAAGATGTTATTTATACTTTATTCTTTAAAATAAAGCAAGAAGTAAGTAAATTTTGAAATTATATAAAGAATTCCTATTGAATTTATATCAAAACTATCCAAATAAAAAATATCATTTTTATCAAAAAAAAAACAAAAATTTTTTTTAAATTTAGCAATTAAGGATAATAAATTTATTTAAATAATATGCTCTTTATACTTTTTTCTTTAAAAAAGAGCAAGATATAACTAAATTTTTAATTTTAGTTAAGAAGAAACATTTAACTTATATCAAAACTTTTTAGATAAAAATTATATATAATTTTTTATTATAAAATTAAATTTTGTTCCAAATTTAAAGGGGGTTAATTTACCAAAAAAGTGGAAATTTTACCGATATTTTATTCCAATTTAAATGGGGGGGGGAGTTAGGGATCGATAAAACGAATTTTACGATGTGGCTGCCCTTTTGGCTGCTGTGGGGAGGCAGATGAGTAATCCCGAAGTTAGAAATCCTGTGGGTGTCGCCTGTGTTAGTTCCTGGACTGACTTTTACTTGGACTTTCCCTTGCAAAGTTTCGACTTCTACTGTTGCTCCAAGGGCTGCCTGTGAGATTGTTATAGGAACTTGTGAGATAATATCATACCCGTCACGCTGGAAAGTGGGGTGCTCTTTTACAGTCACTTTAATAAGAATGTCTCCAGGAGTCCCGCTATTTTCAGAAGCATGGCCTTTGTGAGCCATTCTGAGTGTATGGCCAGTATTCACACCTGGAGGAATGTTCACTGTTTCTGTGACTTTCGTTGCACCAATGCCTGACCCTCTGCACGTTGGGCAATAGTCTTTTATGATTGTCCCTGAGCCCCCACATTTCTGGCATCCGACTTGTATAGACATTGGACCACGTTGATAGTGCACATGTCCTCTTCCACCACAAGTCGTACAAGTTGTCGGAGATGAGCCAGGTTTTATTTTTTTGCCTTTGCAGGTGCCACATGTATTGTTTTTAGATATCGTGAACTGTTTAGCAGCTCCTTGTACAGCTTCTAAAAATGAAATTTCCATAGACACAGATATGTCCTCTCCTCTCAAATTTTTCTTTGTCTTTTTGCCACCAAAAATTCCTTCAAATTCGCCAAAAATATCTTCAAAGCTTGAGAAACCTTCGCCGCCACCTCCAAAAGGAGACCCACCACCAAATCCTCCACCGAATGGATTGAAGCCTCCAAATCCTCCAAAATCGCCGAAGCCAGCTTGCTTGGCTTGGTCTTGTTCGTCACCAGTCATGCCTGTTGAGTCATATGTTTGTCGCTTTTGAGGGTCTCCTATGGTTTCATAAGCATTGTTGATCTCAGCAAATTTTGTTTTGGCATCAGGAGATTTATTCACGTCTGGATGATACTGTTTTGCAAGATTAAAATAGGCCTTTTTTATTTCAGATTCTGTGGCACTTCGTGGAACACCCAAAATGCTGTAATAGTCCTTTTTTGCAAGAAGTCTCATAGAAGTTCTAAAACTCCTGAATACCTGGATCCGCATAATTAAATTTTAACATGAGGCCATTATAATTCAAGGAAAGGGTTTTGGCCTTTGGTAAATCGAAGCATATTTGCTTTATTAATTGGCTCAGTATTTTATTTAGATCAGCAGATTCAAAAGATTAAGTTAAATATAGTTGGTTTCTGGGATTGTTTTAGCCCCTCTCTGTTCTGGACAGTTTCAAGCCCAAGGTCACCCTAATTGCAGGTGCCACACAAAGCCTTTTTCTGTCGACGTCACCAGTCTCTCAAGGAGACACCCGACAATGCTGGGTCTAGTCCTGTGGCATTGAACTCTCTTAACCCCCTGGTAGTGCTCAAAGTATGAAGAAGCGCCAAATGTCTTCTTCTGGGCTACCTTGCCCTTTTTCAGGCGTAAAATTGCTTCCCAGAAGTTTAAGCCGACTTTGCGCTTTCGGTTTGTCATCTTGGGTTAGGATAAAAACCTTTCGTGGCTCCTGATTAGGCAAAAACCTACCCCGAACTTCTAAAAGAATTGGATTCACTAGAGATCAACCCGCCATTCTCCCTGGACCTATTCACCTCTCGCCATCTTTTAAAAATGCTGATTCAAAAAATTAGTAATTTTGATGAGTAATTTATTTTCACTTAATTAAAGATATATAATTGAATTATCTGAATTCCTGGGTTATTATTCCTTCTCTCTCCAGTCTCTTTCTTAGATTTCTATGGTCAATTGACGAATCATATTGTTTAAAGTCATTCCTAGCACTAGTCACAAAATGATCACCTGTGATATGCTGCTTCAAAATATTATCAACAGGCCTCGGGGCTCTTTCCATCAAATTCTTTTTACTCCAGTCTACAAAATCTCTTTTCGTAACGCTTTCCTTCACAGCCTGCATGCTTCCACACTTCATCCCCACACTAGCTCTAAAAGCTGACAGGTCTTGGTTTGCTTTTTTGGCCATTTTTAGCTCTTCTTCATCTAGGGCTCTGAAACCTTCAGTATAAGAGGTTTTATTTGCTAGAGGCAAGCTGTCATTTGTATGACGAATATGTGCTTGTTTTACATAATAAACGCCACCTGTTCCCCATGAGGGGAAGTTTGAAGAGTAAGAAGTCAGTCCTGATAGTCCCATTTGAGGTGGTGGGTTTGGCCTATATGCTGGCAATGATAAAACTGGCTGGGTTACGATAGGCTTAAAGAATTGCTCACTTGTGGTCTCAAAATCTATAAGCTGATTTGAATAAAAGTTGTTAATGGATTTGAATGGAGCTGGCCTTGCTGGTTTGTGCTTATGGAAATTGTCTGTATATTGAGTATTGAACATTGACTTAGGATAGGGCTCGATTGAAATAGGGCCTGGGCATTTATGTTTTCCACATGTACAGAGAGGGCAAAGGCACAATCCTACTCTGTGATCATTTTCAGAAATAACTCCTATGCTTGGATCTGAAAGTGGGCATTCTTTCATAACGGTTGGTAAGGATTTGACGGACCGGGTCGATTTGAGAGTTGTGAGTGACTGTCTCAGAAGGCCTGATTGAGATTTTCTTAGAGTAGGCTCTTCTTGGATTTTATCTGACATTGCTTATTTATATAATAAATTATTTTTCATTTCGTTTCACCTGGGATTGTGAAGAACTAATTAATAAATAGCCTTCATTATCCTTATATTTTGAATTTAAGGCTGAAATTCAAAATTATTCAGATTTATTTGTGTAGCATTGAAATAATAATTTTTAATTTTTATTTTACTATCAACTAAATTGAGCTCATTATCTAGAAAATTAATTTCTGATTCCTTGCTAAATTTACAAGATTGTAATTCATAATTATGGAATAGTTATAAAAAAATTATGAAATCTGATACATATTTTCTTAATCTGGTAGTAGCAACAACCTCCTTCAAAACTAAAAATATTTGATGAAAAATATTGCAACTGCTTTAATAAAAAATTGTGAAGCGAAGGTATTTCTAAAAAAATTAATTTATTCTCTTTTTAAGATAAAAAACCTTAATGCTTTGAACGATTTTGCCTTTAAGTATGGCAATGGCTAGAATTCAATATGTCAAAGCCTATAAGAAGAAACAGCTCTTCTTTTATTATCAGCTACCAGCAAATTAAGAATCAAATTGAGCTCGAAGACCAAGCTAATAATCTGACAAAGAAAAAAGACAAAGAAAAAGAAAAAAAAACCGAAACTTTAAAAGGGAAGGATAAAGCAGGAGAGGCTATTAAGGAATCTGAAAATTTTAGGAATATGTGCGAGCATAAAATTCCTCTTACTCCCCTCCGTGAGTGAACAAAACTATTGGAAAAATTCCTAAATTTTGTCCAAAACCCACCCTCCGTGAACGAATAAAAGTTTTTTTAATATAAAATTTTTTTAGGAAAAAAATTTTGATATATAAGTGATAAGTATTATAATGAAATCTCGAGCTAATTCTGTTTAATTTTAAACAGATTGCATTTTAAAACATAAATTTTACACATTAAATTAATAGTGATTTCCAATTTTTGCGAATTGGGATTTTTTTAAATTATTATAAATTTATATTGCTCGTTCACAGAGGGATGGGGAGCTAGTGAACTTATTAAACAGCTAGAAACCAATCTAGAAAATGGTCTCCAAGATGCAATTGCTAATGAAAAATTTAAACTATTTGGGGAAAATAAATTAACAGAAAAATCTCAACTGCCTTGGTACTGCCTCTTTTTTAAGCAAATGACTGGCTTCTTCTGTTTGCTCTTATGAGTTGGCTCATTCCTGTGCTTTATTGCATACGGCATTAGTCCCATTGACCCTGCAAACTTATACTTAGGGATCGTACTTGCAATAGTTGTGTTTTTATCTGGCTGCTTTAGCTATTATCAAGAATCTCAATCGCTTGCAATTATGGCAGGTTTCAAAGATATGATCCCTCCAACCTGCACAATTATAAGAGGAGGCAGCACAAGAATTTTTGAATCAGCCAAGCTTGTACCAGGAGATGTGGTAATTTTAAAAGAGGGTGGAAGAGTTCCTGCAGATTTAAGAATTTTCGAAGCCAATAACTTAAAAGTTGACAACTCATCTCTTACCGGAGAAAGCGAACAACAGCCAAGATCAGAAATTTGTACAAATGAGCATAACCCTCTAGAGTCTGAAAATATTGCATTTTTTGGGACAATGTGCAGCTCAGGAGAAGGTAAGGGATTAGTTATTTTTACTGGGAATAATACAGTTATGGGGAAAATCGCAAAACTTGCTTCTTCCACGACTACAGAAGAAACAACTCTAGGCAGAGAAATTACAAGATTTGTAAAATTGATAAGTGCAATAGCAATCATGTTCGGAGTGCTATTTTTTTCTTTACTCCCCCCCCCCATCCTTGATCGAACGATTGACTGTAAAAATTCCTAAAAATTGGGGAAATTAACCCCCATCCTTGATCGAACGATTTTCATATCATGCAAATTTTTATATATATAAAAAATATTAGTTATCAAAATGCTTGGAAGGTGTGCCTAATGAAGTTGTTTTCAGAGCTTTGAGACGACAGAAAGCTTCGAAATCAGCCATCAGAAGTGATTTAGACATCAGCTTAGGCTTAAAAACTCAATAATCTAATAAAATAGAGATTCTTTAAAATTTTAAAAAAAAAAATTAATTTAAAATTAAAATTTATACAGTTTAGAAGGGTAACTAATAAATCAAAATATTAAAAATTGGTATTTTTATGAAATTAATTCAATTTTTTTGCTGTAAAAATAATTATTAAATACTCTTAACCCTCTTATTTAAAGTAAATAACAAAAAATATATATATATGTTTTTCATTTTATATATAAAATTTTTTTCCCAAAAAAATTTTTTTTTTTAAAACCCCCATCCTTGATAGAACGATGGCGAGTCGTTCGATCAAGGATGGGGGGGGGGAGTTAGGATTTCTTTATGGGTATAGTGCAATTGTGAATATGGTTAATGGAATTGGTATTATAGTTGCCAATGTCCCTGAAGGACTTCTGCCAACTGTAACTGTGGCTCTAACACTTACCGCTAAAAGAATGGCTAGCAAAAATGTCCTAGTCAAGAACTTAGAAGCTGTTGAAACTCTTGGGTCAACAACCTGCATATGTACAGATAAAACAGGAACCTTGACAGAAAACAAAATGAGAGTTGTAAACATTTGGTATGATGGAATGCTCAGAAAAGTCGAAAATTATGAAGAAAAAGAAACAATTGAAGAGCTGGGATACGAAATTGCTGATCCTACATTTTTAATGCTCCAAAAATGCGCTTCCTTAAATAGCAAAGCGCAGTTTACTTTTGAGCCTGATCAGAAATTGCTGGAGGATAAACATGGAAACTCTTATCCAAAAGATAAAGTTGAGGAGATAAAAATTAACTTTAAAAAAAATATGCTTGCGTCATCAGTGCAAGCCTGGAATACTGTGGGAGGAGACGCCTCAGAAATCGCGCTTATAAAATTTTTTAATCCTATAAGTGAGATTGAAGAAATTCGAAAAAAATACCCTGTAGCTGTAAGAAAAGGGATAAAAGGAGAAATACCATTTAACTCAAAAAATAAGTATGCAGTGACAATTCATGAGCCTTGCAGCTGATTTCCACAGGAACATCAGCATGACTGTATTTTATTTATGAAAGGAGCCCCTGAACAACTATGGCAAAGATGCACACATATTATGAATGGTGGAGAGGAGGTCCAAATTACTGAACAATGGGTTAAAACATTTAATGAGGCAAATAAAACTTTTGGAAGCCAAGGCCAACGAGTCCTAGGATTTGCTTTCTTATGGCTCGACCAGCAAAAGTATCCAAAAGACTATATTTTCAACCCTAATCTAGAAGATGGTCCTAATTTCCCACTTGAAGGCTTAACATTTATCGGGTTAATGGCTTTAATGGACCCCCCTCGTAAAAGAGTCAAAGAAGCAGTGATTTCATGTCATGAAGCTGGAATCAAAGTTATCATGGTAACTGGGGACCAGCCATTAACCGCAGCTGCAATTGCTCGACAAGTGAATATTATTACAGAGCCAAAAACAGTCAATGAGCTTGTAGAGGATGGAATGGACTGGGATAGTGCAATGGAAAAAAGCAATGCACTTGTAGTCCATGGAGACATGCTTTCTAAAGCCCACACTGAAGATGAAGAATTGCCTTTTAGCCAACAAAGAATTGCATTATGGCTATTAAAAAAAGAAATTGTATTTGCAAGAACATCTCCTGCACAAAAATACATGATTGTAGATGCAAATCAGAAATTAGGCCAAATTGTGGCTGTGACAGGGGATGGAGTCAATGATAGTCCTGCTATCAAGAAAGCAGATATAGGGATAGCTATGAATATAGTTGGAAGCGATGTAGCTAAAGATGCTGCAGATATGCTTCTAATTGATGATAACTTTGCTTCTATTGTAGATGGTGTAAAAGAAGGCAGAGTTATTTTTGATAATCTTAAAAAGGTTATTTGCTATATTATAACTTCAAACATTCCAGAAATTGTTCCATTTTTGACACTTGTTATATTCCAGCTTCCTTTGCCTTTATCAACCGTCTTGCTCCCTCCCTTTAAATTTGGAAAAAATCCTTTTAAATTTAAAGAGAGGTTAATTTTTTTGTTTTAAAAACAAATTGAGCACAATACTTTGAGTTTTAATATATTTTTGAGGAAATAATTAAAAAAATTAAACTATTCAGTGCGAAAAATGTTTAAATAGTACTCTGCTTGCAGCTTGCATTTTGTCTATTAAATAGGCCAAAATAAATTTAAGAAAATTAGCATTTTCATCTATCAAATTTTCCTATTAAAAAACACCCGAAAATGGAAATTTTACCTTAATTTGTTCCAATTTAAAGGTGGGAAGGGGAGTTAGTGCTTTGTATAGACTTAGGAACTGATGTTGTGCCTTCTATTTCAATGGCTTATGAGCCTGCTGAGCTAGATATAATGAAACGACACCCAAGAAATGCTAAGACAGACTACTTGGTTACAGGTCAACTAATATTTTATTCTTACTGTATCATGGGAGAAATCCAATGCTGTGCCGGATTTATGGCATATTTCACAGTTATGTACGATTATGGATTTACCCCATCTATTTTGTGATGGTTTGCTCTAAGAGAAGATGGGACTACGCCTGGAGCCCATGACATTTATAATCCTTATCTTCCACATAAAGGCAACAGTCATGTTGGGGACCCTGAGTATGATGATAAGCTGGTTGACTATATTTCGGATGCTGATGGCAAGCATGATTTAAGAATTTGGTTTTGGAAAATTGGCAAGGACGAGTGGAATGATTGCAGATATCCAGATATGGTTTCAGAAATTACTGGACATACAATTTGCTATACTTCTGAAGCCTTAAAGTATGCTCAATGCTCGTTTTGGGTTGCAATTGTGGTTACTCAGTGGGCAAATATTTTAAATGTGAAGACAAGAGCTCAGTCACTTTTGCAACAAGGAATAAAAAACAAGGCCTTGATATTTGGTTTGTTTTTTGAAACTGCATTAGCAATGCTAATACTATATACTCCTCCTTTAAATGTTGGACTAGGCACAAGGCCTCTTGCATTTTTGCATTGGGGATTTCCTGCTGCTCCTTTTTTCGTTTTGTTTATAGTTTTTGATGAGATCAGAAAATGGATCATTAGGGCAACTCGGAAGAAAAACCCCAAGAACAGAGGCTGGGTTGATAGAAATACTTATTATTAAGGTTAATTATCCTATGAATTTAAAATCTTTCCTTAAATGCAAAGTTCTATATTTTAACTCTGTGAAGGTTCTCAACAATTGAGGCACATAACTATTTTCACTTCATTTTGATTTAATCTATTTCTCAGACTAATTGTTGAATGTTCAAAAACTCTTATTATTGACTAATTAATATTTTTACGTTTTCTTTATTACTAGATCTTCTTTCCTTGATAAACACTAAGTTGTTTGCTCTAAACCTCATATGTCATTTGAGATTTAAATATCTAAAATTGCTATTTTAAGTTAAAATATGAGCGAAAGCGCACCAAAAGAACTTACAAATATTCAAGAAGTTTATCAATATTTAGATTCCCTTAATATTGATATAGGAGGTATCATAGAACCTGTAGAAAATTCAATCCAAGACGTAATAGTATCAAAAGAAAGCATTGACCTTGAGCAATCAGGAAACGATACTGCCCATTTTCGGTTTACTAGTTTTGGTGATTTTGAAGACACAAATAACGAAAAATCCTACCAAAATGAAAGCCTCGACATGGGAAAACTCCTAGATACCTATGAAAACGTTATTTACGAGCTGAAAGAATTAGAATATAAAGTAAAAGAAGCCAAGATCGCTCATATTGAAGAAAGCGAAGAATGAGAAAAATTAAAAGAAAGCACAGACCACGAAGTTGAAAAAATCAAAGAAAGAAATAACGAGCTGAGGGAGATGCTTGCTATTAAGGAGCTAGATGTACAGAGAATAAGAGATGATATCAAGGCCGCAAGAGAAGAGTTAAATGAAAAAAGAGAAAACAGTAAAAGGTTTACAGAAATTTTTGAAAGAATGAACAATCAACTAGTAAGATTTACTTAGTAGGCCAAAAAAGATGTTTTGATTCAAAAACAGCTTGGGATGATAATTTCATTAAGAAATGAAGAAGAGATGCACAGGCACTCTCCTTTAAAACTCTCACCTGGATCACCAGAAAAGGCTTTGGTTTCAAGCTCAATAGGGAAATCTCAAGGATCGTATGTGACTCCATATAAATTAAAGCCCGAAGATGTAGGAAAACAAGAAATCACAATGCCTTTGCTTTCAAAGTCAGTTGACAATTGGGTAGCGTCTTTTCGGTCATATTCTCCTTCACCTAGGGCAACTAGCCCAATTTACAGCGAAAGTCCTAGCTTGTCCAGCCTAAAATATGGGTCTAAGAAGAAGCTGAACTAGAATTTTTCCATATAATAAACAATGATGGTTAGCAAAAACATTCTTAAAACATTTTTATAATAAAATATCAATCCTATCATACCACTCTGGCATTTCCAAGGACTCAGGAGTGCCTTTTAAACGAAAAGAATCATATGATCTACTAAAAATCAAAGGAAGTTTTAATATTGAGATACCAAAATTATCTAACCTTTCAAGCCTAAATACACCTCCAACCCCTGAAATTGGAAAAAGAAATGGCTATTTCCGTAAGACATCATTTCAAGACTCACCAGTATTAATAGATGAAGAGCAGAAAGATTTAAGAAGAAACTCAACTTTAAGCCTGCTGACAGAGCCCTCACCTAAAAAAGCACTCCAAAATCTGAATATCAACAAGAACTTTATGGAGCTTATAACTAAAACTAGCCTTAAGCTTAAAAGGAAAAATAATTCAATTGAGAATACTGATGAAGAAATAAAGCAGGAAAAAAAGAGACTTTCTCAAATGATAGCTAGCTACTTTAATAAGGACCAATATATGAGGCGAAGGGGAAGTGAGAGAAAAAGAAGCATGACTCAATGGCCTACAAATCATCCTAATCAGCAGCAAATAAATAGTATAAAATTTCCATCGTTTGCAACATCAGAAAATAAGTTACAGACATTTACAGTTGAAACGCTTCCAACTCCAAAAAATTTGATTAAAAAAGGTACAATGACAGGAAAATTAAGAAAAATCAGGACTGAGCAAGATTTAAGCAAGCAACCTATAAAGAGTCATCCTAAAAGGCAAATAAAATTAAAGACAACAGCCATTTCAGGAAGAAAAGGCATAGGAATTAATCACCATCACTATACCAAAACTTGTGAAATCAATATTAATCCGGTAAGTCCATAATGTATGATTTCAGCTCTGAGAAATTTAATTTAAAGATAGCTAAAATAATAAAGTAAGAGTTTTAATAACTATATATCTCATCAGTATGCCTAACTGGCTTTAAGAAATAAAATGGTGATGTTGTAGGAAATTGAACTCTGAGGCGGACTCCTTATGGAGCAGGTAGGACTTATCCTGATGGAGCTGAAAGCATGGCCTCTGTCCTTTTTGAAGTAGGGTGTCCAGGGTTTGGATGCCTTGCAGAAGATAGAAGTTTTGTTATTTCCCCCGAAGGTTTTCCTATCCCTACCAGACAGACTAGACAGGTTTTGCTTGCCACATAGTCTTCCCTTGTCGGAACCATCGGAGACTCTACAGACAGTGTTTCTACCCTAGAGCTGATTCCTTGGACAGGTGACTCAGACCGGAAATCCAAAATGACAGCCTTCATTTTTCCTATGGAGGCAATTATTCTTGGAGCAGAGATGAGGCAAAGGCGAATGGGCTGGCCCGCTTATGGCCAGTTTAATCTTACTTACTTACCTAAATTTATATTACTCTTCCACGAATCGGGCCCAAAGGCCTCGGCTAGTTTAATCATTTAGTTTAATTTAATTTAACTGGCTTTAACTGAAATCAGAATTGTTATTGAATAATAAAGTAAAGTAAATTTTGGAATAATTATTGAAAAATGTTAACTAATTAAAATTATGAAAACTCCAAGGAAATCAGTCAAGCCTCTGAAGAATCTATCTTTGAGGGACCAATTATACATGCCCCCTCTCGAAAAGTACAGTGTCTTTGGGATATTTCCTTGGGCAATGGTTATCCATTTATTGCTCGTTCTTTTTGCTTCATGCCAAGTCGTGCTAATTATTAATTCAAGTGCCCTGTATAGCTATTCGCAGCTTATGCTTTGAAACCAATTATTTTTGAATAAGGACGTCCAAGGTAGTGATACTTCCCTATCTTACACATTTACTTTATTCAGAATAAATAAGCTCCAAAGCTATGTCCAAGAAACAGTTGAAAAATACTATGACATAAACAGTCATGCTATAGACAATTATTCTTTTAAGTACAATGAATACGGTGACAAAAAGCCTGTGAAAATGTTCGTAAAATATTCTGATAGAGAAAAGGCGAAAGATAAACATTATTCAGACGAATACGACCTGACCACTAATGATCTTGGTCCATTTGAGTTTGTAAATTTAAAAGATTTTTTGGATTTAGTGAGTGAGTTTCAGCTTCAGTTCACACTTTTACATCATTTAAATCCGCATGTAGACACAGCTTCAACTTGCTATGAATGGACGATAAGTCAGATTTATCAATATACTTATCATGGGACAATAGAAGTGTTCCAAGAATTTGATAGAGGAGTTTGCCACTCTGATTCCATCAATGTTTTTGAAAAGTACCTTGTTTTGGATTGAATTAATATTAAAATACTTTCTTATGTGCATTAAACCAGTTCGAGAGCATATAATGTAGAAAAGTTTATATATGGCTTGATATATTAGTATTGATTTTATCGCTATCCAGTATAGTAATAACTATGCTTTACTTATTTAATCGAGCACTTTTAATTTCGAGATTGAAATACAACCCAAGAGCGACGATGGCTTATGCGTGGGATTCTTTATCCACAAAAGAAAAACTGCATTTCATCGATCTCTGGATCCTAGTCACTATTTTTGGAAATCTATGTCAGCTTTTTGGATCACTAAGTGCGTTTATAGACGAACAAAACGTTCTTAACATCCATGAGATCTTTATTGGTTTTGGCTGTTTCTTTTCCTGGATCACTATCATAAGGTACTTACCATATCCATGAAAGAGCAAAATTTGTTGTTTTTCAAGGAGGGGTTATAATTTTCAAGTTTAAAAAAATCCAAATTTGCTCAATTTTATAATTTCTTGTAATGCATACAGCTTAATTTTTATAAAATTAATGAGAAATTTCATTATATTAAATGTGTGATTTATATACAAAATATTTGACTACAAAATTTTAATAATAATTTTTTTTCTATTCATAGAAAGGATTAATTTCCAAAAATTAGGATCTTTTCAATGACTTTGCTTGCTCAGGAATAGGGAGTTAGAGCCTGCTAAAAATGCATATACAATAGTTCACACCATGCAAAGAGCTTTCCCTATTCTTGGTCCTTACATGGTAGGAATTTTGCCAGTTTTCATGGCATTTTCATTTTTAAGCATATGCTTATTTTGGGAAACTGGGCTATATTCCTCACCAATTTGGGCAATGATAGTCAACTTTTGTATGCTCAACGGCGACTCTTTGTATTTCTTTATCAGTGCTGATTACACAGCAAATAAAATTTTTGGCCAACTTTATATCTATGCGTTTCTAGTCTTTTTCATTTGCTGTATTCACAATATTTTTATCGCCATTATTCAAGACGGTTTTGCCTCTCTGCAAACAAATCCGATTAAGCAAGGAGGAGACTCAGACGAAGAAGCTGACACATCATCATTTTTCAGTGCTTTAAGCAAGCTCAAAAAGAAGAAAAACCAAGATAAAGAAGACGAGATCGATAGAGTTAAAAAATCAAGAAAAGCATTTCGGAAAATTCTGACTGGGAGGGTTTCAGGGCCAATAAACCAAGACAGGACTCAGACTTATTTGGAGAGAATGGAAAGGGAATTTGAAGATATAAAAAAAGCAATATCAAGCTTACCTGACGTCATTGAGCCTGAGCCTGGGCATAGAGTTGATAGAAACGCATTAAAAGAAAGGATGAATGCAATGCTTAGCAAAGATATAATGGATTATGCAGATATGCTACTGACAACTAAAGTCTTTTAATTTATTATTGAATAATAAATTAATTTTATGACTAAAGGAAATGATTTTTATAATAATCTGCTACAAATAAGAAAGATTTTTAATGCTAAAATTAATGAATCTTATTATTTAAGATGGCAAAAATGATGAGAGCCCTGGCTTTTGATAAATTTTTGCCTGATCCCAAACCTTTTATTAAAGAAGTTCCGATACCAACTCCAGGCCCTGGAGAAGTTCTAGTCAAAATGGAAGCAGCTCCTATTAACCCATCTGACTTAAACTGAATGAAAGGGGTATATGGAATCAAGGCAGAATTGCCTGCTATAGGTGGATTTGAAGGCGCTGGAACTATAATTGAAACTGGCCCAGGACTTTTTACTAGTTTTCTAAAAGGAAGGCGCGTATCTTGCATAGCAGCTCCTGGAAAAAGTGGGACATGGGCTGAATATATGGTGACTAAATCACATTACTGTACAAAACTAAAGGATCATTTTTCATTTGAGCAAGGCGCTACCTTTTTCATCAATCCCATGACTGCCCAAATGTTCACAGAAAAAATTTCCGCAGGCAAGCACAAAGCTGCTATTCAAACAGCAGCAGCCTCATCTCTCGGCAAAATGATGGTAAAGTGGGGCGAAAGAACCAAATTCCCAATAATTAACATTGTAAGAAGACCAGAACAAGTTGAGATGCTTAAAAATCTTGGATCAATGTACATTCTAAACTCAACAAGCCCAACATTTAAAGAAGAGTTATCAGATCTATGCAAAATACTACAGCCTACAATCGCTTTTGACGCTGTAAGTGGAGAACTGACAGGGGTTATTATGAATGCTATGCCTGACAATTCTATTCATTATGTGTATGGAGCTCTATCAGGACAAGATATTTCTGGGATAAATACAAGAGGCCTTTATTTTGGAAATAAACTATTAGGCGGCTTATGGCTTACAAGCTGGATGCAAAAGAAAACACCTTTTGAGCTTAAGCTTGCAATTGGGGCTGTACAAAGGAATTTTGGTCACACTTTTAATAGTGAAATTACAGGTAGATTTCCACTTAACAAATATGGTGAAGCAATTAAAACGTTTAAAAGTAACACCTCAAGCGGCAAAGTGATATTATACCCTTCACAAATCATATAGAATTAATAAAAATCATTATTTCTTTTGATTTAATTTTTCTTCATAATTAAAATATGGCGTCTTCGTCTGGGCATGGCCTCCCGGCCATGCATACTCGACTCATATTTTAATTATATCCGGCAAGGTTTTGCATTTCAGAAATGGCGGCAATGCTAGGTAAGCAATTCTGGTTGTGCTCAGAGCCTAGCCCAAGTCTACTTTCGGGAATGTTTTTTCCTCATGGGAAAGGAGGCACGCAAGTTGGAAAGGGGAAGCTCAGCCAAGTCCGTTAGGACCAATCGGGCAACTCCCTAGCGTGAAACTGGGCGTTACGTCCTAGGCTTCGTGTTTTTCCTTTTTGCCGAAAGCCTACCAGAAAATCCATTTTTTTTATGGATTTTTCGGAATGGCAACCCATGTCCTCAAGCGAAGTAGCTCAGGCATGAGCCGCCTTAGTCGGCAACACTGCTCCGGAGGCGCGTACTGGAGATCGAGGCTGACTGGCCCCAGACGGTCGGCGGGCCCTATGCGGCGAAGAAGCAGCGGGAAGCTCTGGGGAGGGTTACCCCGTGAATGGCGTTAAATACAGAACCTAATAAGTTAAGTTAAGTTAAGTTAAGATTTATTTTTCTTCAATAAGCTGGGATAAAGGATGAACAAAGCCTAAAGTCTGGTACTCATGCAGAACTTCTCTGAGGTGATAGCCTGGCTGATCAGTTTCTATCGCAGTATTTGCTTTTTGTATCCACAGATCTGCTGAGTTTAGAAGAGCGTAAAGTTCATCCAAAACTGGTTCAGCAAAAGTCATCTTCAGAGCTTTTTTCCTTAGTTCATTAAGCTTGGCATAATCCCTGCTTGCATTCAATTCTTTTTGTATATCATTTACTAGTGCTTCAAAGAGCTCTATCCTTTTCTTCAGTCGGTCTACTTTTTCAATCTTCAGATAGTGAGGATCTTCTCCATCAATAAAATTCTTCAGCACTTGAACTGAAACTTTTTGGGTTTCCAAGTCTTGCAGCTTTTGGGTATACTCTGAGGCTTTATTTATCATTTCTTCTAGTCGTTTTACAACTTCCACAATTTCAGGCTCAGCCCAGTTTTGAGAGTCAGCAATTAATTTTTTCATGTTTCTTAAGGAAATCTTTACATAAAGACTTTTATAAGCATCTCTAAGCCAATCCCTTTTTTGAAGAAGCTTCATAAGGAGTTCTCGCTCAGGGATTACTACAGGAAGCCCTTCATAATCTGCTAGCTTTCTCATTACTCTGCAATCAAACAGAGTTTGTTCGTTTTCTAATGCCTGATTTTCTTGCATCACAAGCATTTCCAATTTTTTCGCTTGCAACCCAGCATCTAATAGTTCATTAATTGAGCCTTTCCAAGCTTGCATTTTCTCATAGACAAGCTTAAGTTCCCTTCTTTCGTCTCCATTGATTTTGAATTTTTCTCCTTCTTCTATCAGTTTTACGAAGTCTTCAGTAGAGATCACTTGTCTGCGAGCTTTCTCATTTCTTGAGCCAGTCCTCTCATTACATAAAAAGCATATAAATTCTTCAATTTTGTCGATCTCACCGGCATCAAGCCCAATACAAGAAGGATGGTACCATTCTCCACAGGAATCACAATTAACCATCACTGTGTCATCCCAATTCAGTTCATAGTTGCATACACAAAAGGTTGACCAAGGAACTGTAAAGTCTTTTGGCCGCTTGGAAGATTTTTTGGTCTGCTTTACTTCATCGTTAAGGCGGCTCTTGAAATTTAAGGCGCGTTTTCTTTTGAAATCAATTAGGTTGCGAGGCTTTATCTTTGGGAAAATTTTGTTAACTCGGAAAATCATAGAAATGCCTTCTGTTGGGTGGTAAAGGGGGAATGCGTAGAAATTATAAGGAATATCGATATCTACAGGGCTTTCTTGTGGGGATGCTTCTTCTGGCTCTTGATTGATGTATTCTTCTAATGTGCAGCGCTTCTTAAGAGATCGAGGGTTAATAGGCATTCGAGGTGGAGGATTTGGGAGGGCTGATAGCACTTTTCTTGCTCTCACCCTCCAACCTTTAAGATCTTCAGCAATTTTGGCGAGTTGGTTGAACTCATCAGTTTCATAACAAATCAAATCTCCTTCCTTCATTAAAGTTTTCAGCTCTGCGTACTCCCCTCCGTTATTTATGATATCTTTAGCTCTTTCTTTCCATGTACAGATTTCAATTAAAGATCTTTTAAGGAGAGTTTTCTGGGTTTCAGGCACTGGGATGCTTTTGGACTCTTTATAAAGATCAATGAGTTTATCTATGACACCTTCTTCGCAAGCTGTATGAAGCTTTTCTCTCCATTCTTCAGTTTGCTTTGAGTGGACTGGAGCTTTAAAATTCCTGTCAGACAAGATCATTAGCTGCTCTGCTGGGTTGTCTTTAACTACAATTGGAATTTCTTTAGCCCACTCTTGTTGAGTCTGGTCCAGACGAGTAAGTTCTTGGAATTCTTGTGACCCTTTAAGGATATCAGGACATGACTGTAAAAGTCTTGCTAGACTTGGGAGATCGTTGATTGATGGGCGCTGCTTTGAAATTTTTCGAAGGAATTCAGTAGCATCACTTACCCAATTCTCAATTGTTTTGGCTTTATTTTTGATTGATTTATACTCATGACAACTGACTTTAAGGTTGTCATTTTGGTTTTGGATTTCCTTTACCTGCTCCCAGCTTCATTTTTCTTGGGCAATATTAGCAATCTCTATACATTTTTGTTGAAACTCTAAAGCCATGCTAAGCTTTTCTTTCAATTCTGTCAGTGTCGGCTCCACCTCAATTCTTTGATTTTCCCCTTGCTTGCACAGTTTTTCTAACTTGCTGATTTCAATTACTTCTGACCCTGCAAGTACCCGCTTGGACTTTTCCCTCCACTCTTTGAACTTCTTGAGCATTGATTGGAGTTCTTTAAACAACTGGCTGCTTATCTTTTTCCCTTTAGCTTCATTTATTAATTGAGTTAATTGTTTTTGGTTAATCACTTGAGTTTCCAATATCTTTCTAGCTCTCAAAGACCATTGGGCGTTATTCTTTATTCCTTCGAGGCTTCCAACTTCTAAAGGTAAATTGTTGCCTTCTTCAAGCACAGCCATCATGGAGTCGCTTTCTTTGTCTTCTTCTGACATTTTCACTCTCTCTTGCCACTCTTTGACCTGCTCTATGGAGTTTTCTAACACCCCTATTTCGTGGTGAGTGAACTTGAGCTCTTTGGCTTCATTTAGCAAGCACATAACTTCTTGGACACTTGTGCGGCTGTTTTCCTTGCGAGCTTTTCAGCTGCGGATGAGGTTGTGGGCTGACTCGATCCATTTTTTGGTTTTTCTGTGCTTTTCTTTGACAGATGGCAGCTCTGGCAAATTCACAGGCAGTGCTGAGCCTTCAGTGACGAGAGAATGCAGCTGCTTAAGGGTAGGATAATTGAGCTCTTTTACTTTTTCAGTCCATTCCTGGGCTCTTGTTAAGTACTCTTTCATGCTTTTCATAGTCGATGTTTGGATTTTATAAGCCTCGCTTTCTTGGACCAATTCCTGCAGTTCCGCTACGCTCAGCAATTTCTCTTTAAGCCTTTTTCTTGCTCCCTGAGAAAAAACTTCAGCTTCAGAAAGCTCATCAGCTATCTCTCCTGGAACTTTTGCCTTCATATTCGTTGCGATCTGCAGCAAAGTTTGCAGCTCCTGTTCACTGATCCCATCTGCAACTGATTTTTTCATTTTGTCCAAAAAGTCCTCTTTTCCATCTACTTTTACCCTTGTCAGTTCTTTGGTGGCGTCGTCCACTTCTTTGACGATTTCTTCGTATGGCAAGTTATGGATGAGCTCTGGGTTGAACATCAGCGAAACTGGCTTGAGTACAGCGTACATAGCCTTGTAGACGTCGCCATATTTTTCAAGCAATTTCAAAGCTCGTTCTTCAACGCCGCAGCCTCCTTTGATGATATCTCCATCAATTTGATAGTCCGTGAAGACCAGCTTGCAGAACTTGAGAAATTGCTCGATTTTTTCTTGGTCGTTGAAGTTGTAATTTTTTGAGAATTTGAGCTCCTGAGTTGGTCTGGCGAAGGCTGGAATTGAGGATTGGAACTGATCTCCTACTCTTGACGAGCGAAATGGGTAATTATTTTTGCTCTTTTTTATCGGACAATTATTATTGCTTTGAGTTTTTCTATCGCGATGCTTTTGCCTTAGGTGCCGCTGATAACAAGGATTGCACATTCCCCTGCAGTAATGGATTCCTGACTGCCCGCACTTAGTGCATCTAAATTCAGGTAGCTTGTCTTTCATATTTTATATACGATTGATTGATTCATATATAAATTTTTGATAGTGATATATTAGGCTAACCTGAGTTTATAGAAGAAGAGGGGACTTTTTGTGATAGAGGCCATGAGGTCTGTTTGAAAAGCCCAGAATTTTCAACCTTTTCACTGTCGTTGCGAAATTTTGTATCCCTATACAACTTTAGAGGGAACTTGAAATTTAGGCATATAATAAGAAATTTAATGGTATAAGTCGATTATTAATAGCAATTTATCTGCTATTATAGGATTTCCCTCATTGGATAGCTTCTTTTGTTAAGGTAAGTAAATTTGGTCATATATAAATTATCAGATTAAAATGAAATCTTTTTAGAGCAGATAAGCAATCTGGAATAAGTAAATAAAGTTTAATAAGCTAAGACAGAATTCTGATTTCTAGGCTTCGTCATAAAATGAATAATAAACCGAAGTATGATCCAGAATTTCTCAAAGAAATGATCATGGACGCTATAGGGAACATACAAGACCCAGAACTCCCAAACACCCTTGAAGACTTAGATATTGTTGCAGAAGATCGCATTGAAGTTAAAGCTACTGATAGCAACTATCATGCAACAATTGTCTGAATTCCAACAAAAAGCACATGTTCTTATGCAAACAATATTGCCCTGTGCATGAGATACAAGCTTCAGGAGGAATACCCAGACATAAACTTAAAATTAGACATCATCTTAAAAGAAGGCTCTCATGTGACAAAGATGGAAAGTAATATTAATATAGTTGACAAGCAGGTGAACGATAAAGAAAGAATTGCTGCAGCTTTGGAAAACCCTGATGTTCTTCAAATGATTAAAAAGTCAACAGGAAGTATATATGAACACTAGACTTATAGCTATTTATAGGAGAAAATGTATAAACTAGCACTTTGAAACATTAATTTGAGCTAATTAATAAATTATGAGAAATATGATTGACTTAAAGCTGAGGATGCAGAAATTTTTATTACAATCCAAAATGATATTCCATTTTAAAAATTGATAATGTGCATAAAAAGACATATAAAACCTTTTTATTTGATATGAGAAATTTGAAATTAAAATTCGATAAACTGTTTGGGTAGATACATAAAGTAATGATAATACATCAGTTAGCTTCTACTAAAATTAATAGAAAGCAACTCAAGCTAGCTAGATTTTAAAATAATTTTATTCTTTAGCTCCTAATATTAATATTTTATGGAATATTTTTCTTCTAGATATGAAATGAAATAACTTGTTTAAAGATATATGTATTTTTTATTTTGGCTATTTAATTAATCGTAGACCATATAAAAGCATGAGACAAAAGCAACAATTAAAAGCCCAAGCAAGGAAATATCTAAAATCGCTGCACCAATTCCTCTCCCTCTTGACCCGCTCATCTTATACCCGATAGAATATACAGTTCTACCAATAATGTAAGCAGCTCCTAGCCCAATAGTCCAATATGGAAATTCTAAACCTGCAATTGGAATACAAACTAAAGGAGCATGAGCACCTTCCAAATAATTTCATTGAATTCTTTGCGCATTATTGAAATCGTACCAATCCTTTAAGGGCAATTTCTTTGAGAATCTTCCACTCCCAGTGTCAGGATACCCTTGGAAATCTGGTTCTCTATGAAACGCTTCAATAAATTCTTCAGTGAAATTTTCTTTCATGAATCTTGGTGTAAAAGTTTTAAGTCTACTTGGAGAAACAAAAACATACGTAAAAAGCGTAAGTTGAAAGGCAATTAGAATCTCTATAAAAATCACCCATCCATAGTCGTCAGGCACGTCCATTTATTATCTTATATTTATGAGTTTTCAAGAAAATTCGTTGTTAAAGGAAATCAATTATAAATCACTTGGCTTTGTTTTTTTTTATTTCGCCATTCTTTCTTTAATTTCCAAATGCCAAATTTTAAAGCAATAATTATAATAGCTAAAATCAAAGTGCAAAAATGCAAGAAGCCCTTGAAGAAGCTTACGTAAGGTTCCTATATAATCTCCCTCTAGAAGAGCAAGAGCCCGAAAGGCTAATGGTTAACATGGAGCAAGCACACTGGCTTTACGAAGACGAGCTTGCCAATAACATTGACATCCCATCATTAAAATTTCACAAGTTCGTCAAATACATGAAAGACACATTTAACATCCTCCCAAACTACTCTACCAAAGAGCTTATCGACATTTATGAAGACTACAAAGCACAGATCCCAGTAAGAGGAGGAATCCTATTGAACTCTCAAATGGACAAAGTTTTGCTCGTCACAAATTACAACTGCAGAGTCTTTGGCTTTCCCAAAGGCAAAATAAACGAAGAAGAAAGTGATGAAGCATGTGCATTGAGAGAAGTCAAAGAAGAAGTCGGATATGACGCTTCACATTTGCTAAACCCAAGCGATTACTTACTCCCCCCCCCCCCTCCGTGAGCGAACAAAAAAATTTTGTTCGCTCACGGAGGGGGGGTTATTTTTTTTTTTTTAAAAAAAATTTATATATAAATTTTATAAAAAATATTTTTTTCGAAATTTAAAAAAATCCTAATTTGCAAAAATTGGGAAGCAAATATTAATTTAATTTGCAAAATTTATGTTTTAAAACGCAATTTGTTTAAAATTAAACAGAATTAGCTCTAGATTTCATTATACTAATTAATCACTTATATATCAAAATTTTTTTCCATTAAAATTTTTTCTATTAAAAAAATTTTTGTTCACTCACGGAGGGTGGGTTTTTGGTCAAAAAATGGCGATTTTTCTAATGGTTTTGTTCGCTCACGGAGGGGGGGGGGGGGAGTTAGAGCTTCCTGGAGGACATATCAAACTTTATATTTTCCCAAATGTCGCTGAAACTTATAAATTCGAAACTAACACAAAAGGTGAAATTGGTCTAATAGAATGAATTAAGCTTGACGACATTCCATCCAAAAAAAACAAAAATTCAAACTTATATAGGAGCTACAAATTCGGAAAAGTCCACGAATTTTTGCCTGACCTAAGAAAGTGGATTAAAAATAAGAAAAGTGAAGAGCTTGTAGAAGTAAAAGAGGAAAGCTTAAAAATCGATTTCAAATTCAACTCTTCAAGCTTGTCAGATTTTAAATTCAAAATTTATCGTCTGCAAGCTTTGCTTGACTATTATATTCCACCTTTGTCATAGTGTTAATTCAAATAATTATGATAAAATTATCTCACCTTCTTCATGCTGCAGTTCCCAAGCATGAGATTTTCCCTTAAAAACATCCTAATAAAATGTCCATGTGTAACAATGACAATAACTTTTTCTTTTCTCGTATTTAAGAAGTCGTCAAATCTTAAAGCTCTTCGACATACGCTATCTCGTGGCTCTTTGATTAACACTTTCGGGTTATTTTTATCACAAAACCACCAATATTCGTCTTCGAAATGCATAAACTCATAGTCTGGATGTAGAGCTCTGAGCTGTGATAGTGGCAATCCTATATCACAAGTGGTGTCTGTTCTTTCTGCAATCAGAGGAGTGATTATTACAGGGCACTCTGAGCCTTCAAATACGATTTTCATAGTTTCAATAGCTCTGGTGAATGGAGAACAAATAATCAAGTCGCATCTGGCTACGACATCTTGATATTTCTCTCTAGCTTTTCGGGCTTGTTTTCTCCCTTTTTCTGTCAAATTGGCATCATAAAATTCAGGAGATTCGGACATCCATTCCCATGGTTTAAACCAATGCTTGAATGCTCATTGATTGTATGTAGACTGCGCATGTCTGAGGACATAAACTTCCATTTAAAATTAAAACAGTTTTTGTGATTTTAAATTGTTATTTATAAGCTATTTATGCTTCTCAATCATGCTTTTATTTCTAGAGAGTTTTGGATATCTGAATGGGTTTCCTCCGTTTCTCTGCAAGCATGCATCGTCAAATATTGTGAATTCTCCAGATTTTCTCCGAAATGCTGCTGTGTCATTGGAAACAGCTTCTCACTCCCACCATGCTTGACTAACTCCCCCCCCCCCCCTCCGTGAGCGAACAAAAAAATTTTGTTCGCTCACGGAGGGGGGTTAATTTTTTTTTTTAAAAAAAATTTATATATAAATTTTATAAAAAATATTTTTTTCGAAATTTAAAAAAATCCTAATTTGCAAAAATTGGGAAGCAAATATTAATTTAATTTGCAAAATTTATGTTTTAAAACGCAATTTGTTTAAAAATTAAACAGAATTAGCTCTAGATTTCATTATACTAATTATCACTTATATATCAAAATTTTTTTCCATTAAAATTTTTTCTATTTAAAAAAAATTTTTGTTCACTCACGGAGGGTGGGTTTTTGGTCAAAAAATGGCGATTTTTCTAATGGTTTTGTTCGCTCACGGAGGGGGGGGGGGGAGTAAGCAGATTGACTTATTTCGATCAAGGAGGGGTTTAAAAAAATTATGGAAAATTTTTTTTATTAATCTGAAATTTTATATTAAATCTCTTTTCCATATAAATTATTTTTTGCGCTAGCGATAGGATAATAGTATATAGATAATGCAAAACATTAAAAAATATGCTAGAAATCGATTTAAAACTATTTAAAAGTGATTATACTGTAATATCTAAAGATTCATTATTAGCAGAGCTGGGTAGTTAGATTTGGTCGGTAAAGGGAGCGGGTTTCATTTTTGGCAATATGGAAAACGTTTGATCAAGGATGGGATCAATTTTCCTTAATTGCTCGATCAAGAATTAGGAGAATTAGTACTTTTTGTGCATCTTAGGGATTGTTTTTAATGCATAGTCCTCAAGCCCTCGAAGTTTATGGCTGGTTGTGCTTGGTCTAGATTTTATATTAGCATGCGAAATTGGGTCAAAATTTGTTTTCTGATAATTAATCATTGAAAACTTTTTGTTAAATCGTCAATCAGTGCCCTCAGACTCACTGTTAGCATGATAATGTTTGACCTGAAGATGGCTTGAAGATGGGATTCCAATGAAAGGTGTTGAGTTTGTAAATAAAGCTAAAGAGTTACTTCTTCTTGTTTGTAAGTTAACACGAGCACCTTTAAATTCAGTTGCATTAAAATTTGGTTGAGAGTTTGGATAAGCTAAATAGTCAGGCAATCGAGAGAGATGAAAATGAGTTGTGCTATTAATTTGGGCTGATGATAGCCCTGCAGGCTTTAATGTGCCATTTTGCATTATTTGAAGGTGAAGTTTTTGAAGTAATTAAATATTAGATAACAAACACTAAATATGGCCAAGAAGTCTAATAAACTTATTATTTCTATGCTAATAGCATAAAATAAGCCTTATAAATGATAATTTCAAATTTAAAGAATATTTATTTAACCTATTTTTGTAAATCGATCAATTATTGCTCAAGTCTAAAAAAAATAATAATGCTGCCAGACATTAGGCTTAAAAAATTCCTAATCACTGATCTTCCTACAGGTGGGAAAAACAGTCTAAGCTCCAAAAAATCGCAAAAAACTCTAACTTCCCTCAAATCAGCGATAAAAAATGCTAGCTAACCAAAATGTTATTTTTTATTTTTTCGTGCTTAAAAAACCAAATTTTTAAGTATTTGACTAATTTAATTTATAAAATTTTGGCAAGCTCTCGAAAATTTAATATAGTTTGCTCGAGATTTATTGTTATAATCATTAATTATATTTATTGAAGTATAGTTTATATAATTAAAAAGATAAAGAAAGAGGAGGTTTATTTTTAAAAATAGGGATTTTCAATAGCTTTGCTCGCTAACTAATTGGAAGGGTAAAAGTTGCACGAAGAACTGCATCCGATAATATTCACATTGAAGATGACTTTGAACTTGAAGAAACAGGCGATTATAAGAGGTTTTTCACTTCTCCATCAAAACTTGATCAGGGATTAAAATTTGATGAAAAAGGTACAATTCTGCCAAGAAGTATTGTGGGATCTCCAAAGCTTTTTGAAAATGATAAAGGGTCCAAATTCCTTGGAAGGGATTCTTTACCTTCATCTCATAGAACACAAACCAGGAAATTCACTAGCATTAGGAGGACTATGATAAGCGATGTTAACTACGATTCCAAATTCAAAGAAAAAATCACCCAAATCAGCGAGAATATTAACCTAGGCAAAAGATCAATGACTGAAAGATATCTTAATTTAAGGCCAGACCAAAAATACGTTATTTTAAAAGATACAAAGGCTTTAAAAACATTTAATAAGATACAAGAAGACTGAGATAAACTTGAAAGAAACTTAAGTAGAAAAGTCCATAAATCGCCCGAGGACTTGCTATCAACACGAGCATGAGAGTCAAGATCAAAGTTTGAAGAGCTGGATTATATTGAAAAAGGCAAAAACAAATCTGAAGAATATAGACGATACGACTGAATTATGTCCTTAAGGCACTGCCCAGGAGAAGTCTTGGACGCTTATGTAAATATAGGCTCACCTCTTGGTGGACTTTATGTTAGAGTCAAAGAAAGCCCAGACACTCCTTGTGAGCTGATAAGAAAGCCTGGACTTACAAAATCAAGTCTAAAAACTTATAAAGATAGCCCATATCTTTTGAAGACTTTGTCATTAACGAAATCCTTGAGAACTCCAAGCTGCCCTGCTATGGATGAACTTCAAGTACTTGGGTTATCGAAATTTCCACTAGAGCTTGAAGCTGCTCAAACTGCTGGGCTGGAGAAAGTCAAATATAATTTAAGTTTAAGTTTAAAGATAACTATTCCTTTAACCCTACTCTTGAATCGTCTTTGCTCGAATTGAACTAACTCTGAGAGTAACGGTGGGAAAATGAGTCATCATTAGACTCGATATCCAATTTCTTAGCCCATCAGGACTCAGACAGCCTTGACCAGACTCAGCCAAGAAATCTTCAGTTTTTGCTCCAAATCTCCAAATCTCCAGGAATCAAGGATTCCCTTCACTAAGTCGAGCTGTAGGGGCCTGCCCTACATTCAACTTCCCATTTTTAATTGCAAATATAATTTAGCAAAAGAATATACAGAAAATGAAATAATTACTGAAAACTATGAAAGGCCTTATTCTTTCCTTTCAAAGTTAATTAAATAGTCTATTATTATAATGTTTAATTTCAAAGCTTAGCATCAAGTTTGAGAATTTTCTTTCTTATGCTCAAACTACAATTATAAAATAATTCGAAATTTATTTTGACTTTAAAAAAATTAAATACTTAATATACTCTTCTCTTACTCCCCCCCCCCCTCCGTGAGCGAACAAAAAAATTTTGTTCGCTCACGGAGGGGGGTTAATTTTTTTTTTTAAAAAAAAATTTATATATAAATTTTATAAAAAAATATTTTTTTCGAAATTTAAAAAAATCCTAATTTGCAAAAATTGGGAAGCAAATATTAATTTAATTTGCAAAATTTATATTTTAAAACGCAATTTGTTTAAAATTAAACAGAATTAGCTCTAGATTTCATTATACTAATTATCACTTATATATCAAAATTTTTTTCCATTAAAATTTTTTCTATTAAAAAAATTTTTGTTCACTCACGGAGGGTGGGTTTTTGGTCAAAAATGGCGATTTTTCTAATGGTTTTGTTCGCTCACGGAGGGGGGGGGGGGAGTTAGCATTGATTTTGCAATATTTTTTTCAAAATTCATTCACATTCAAAAAATAAAGATTAAAGTAAAATTCCAAAATTTTGATTTAAAATGCAAAATGTCCTAAACCCAATTCCAATCCAGAATAGGACTAAAATAGGATTTTATTTATTTCAAATTTAACTGCTTTTTCTCCTAAAAGACACTATTTCTTCCTTCTTCCCTTCAATTTATTTCTAATATAATTTTCCCCTCATATTCCCAATTTCTATCAACCTATCACCTTGCTTATGCATTAGACTTTCTCCTAATTCCATAATATTTCTAAATATGAAAATCGGTGAGGCGAATGGCAACACAATCGAAGGTGTCTCTGAATGGGTTCAAGAAGTGAAATCTCTTCCATCCACTCACTCCCCTCTTTTTTAAATTGGAACAAAAATTCCTATTCCAATTTTAATGGGGATTAAAAAATCTTATATTAAATTTTTCTCTATTATAAAATTTTTAAAAATTAAAAAAGCATAGTTTGAACACAATATTTTTGAATTTTCTGAAGAATTAATAAATAAATTAATCGATTATGTGGAAACTGCTTAAATGACACTTTATCCGTTAAATTAGGCCAATTGAAATTTCTTACTTGAAAATTTAATCCGGTTGAAAAGAGTACAAAAAAATGGAATTTTATCTATATTTATTCAATTTAAAGGGGAGTCAGTTCATTGAATACCTCTCTAACCTAAAACATTGGGAATGGCAACGAATCGATGATTTATCCCCCATCGCTCCGATTCTTGACCGAATAGATGAGCTTCTCAATCAAGCTCTGCAAGAGGAAAACCATCAGCTCTTGATCTTTCTATTAGAAAAGACCCAAATTCTCCTAAAATCAGCAACATCTAAATCACTTTACAACTCCGTAGACGAGCTTTTATTGATTTTGGATATGCCAGATTGGGAGATTGTGCATAAGGCGCTCCAGGTGTTCCACGTATTAGTCAACCGAATCACTCCGACGATGAAAACCACGAAAGCTCACAGTAACTCTGTGCTGGCCAACAAACTTTATGCGATAGGTCTGGGGCCAACATTGAATAATCCGAATCCCCTTTCATTACAAATGCTTTGTTCGGAAGAAAATGTCCAGCCATTGAAATTTCAGTACTTATCGGGAGACGAACTAATTGAGACAGATGAAAATGTCCCAGAACATTTAAAATATATTTGGGAAAATAGAAAGAGGACAAACCAGATCATTGGGAATAAGGAAAAAAGGCAGCTCGTTGCTGCATGCCAGCTATTAGCACTAAGTGTGCTGCTGCAGATGAACCCCGATTTCCATATGATACAGGATTTTTGCAGATCATTACCAGAGTTGTGGCTGCTTCCAAGCTTGTCAGAATTGCTAAGAATGCAGGTTAGTTCCTCAATTCATATCCAAGTCATCTATTTGCTCTCAGCTATTCTGGTCATGATGGAAGGACAAACAAATCGCCATGAGCCTTCTCAAAGCCAGCTTATAACAGCGACCCACAATTTGCTTGCAGCATGGCAGCAGCACGGGCTAATGCAGTCTCTTCTGCGTGACATAGTCTACCCATCTCCTGCAATGATTACTTTTGAGACATCTCGAAACCCAGAATTTGTCTCCTCAATTCTGCACCTTTCAAGCATAATTGCTGACTACAAGTTCAGAGTGGACTCGTCCCATGTCCATGGAATGACTTGTTCACTATTGCTTCTATTGAAGCTCCCAGAGCACAATACTTATAGCTTTATGATGGAATCTATTGCGAAGGGTGTCAGAATTTTATCAGTCTTGATATCACATAATATTGACATGTTCAGAGAAATCGATGGAATGAGCACTGTTTTACGGTTACTCAATCATGAACTCGTTATCAATGCTGAGCCAGTTGACTGCTTTTATGAGCATTCTTCTGATATTGTGCCGTCTCCAGCTGTAAGATCTTATCTAATTAGAACTCTCTTACGTATCCTTAAAATCGCACTCAATAAGTTGGAAACAGTCCCAGGAGTTTCTCATAATGAAATCAGAACTATTATAGACAGCGGACTAATGGCAGCTTTAAGGAAAAATTTTGAAAAACAGAAATTTGATATTTATGAGCCTTCTTTGCAGCTATTATCAATTATGGTAAATGATAATCCACATCTGGTCAACGAGTTTTTGTCAGATGGAACTATTGTTGCTTTATTTAACTCGTTAGAAACACAGCTGCCACCACAGCCTAAACTTATGGGAATTTTGGCAAGATTTTTATGTGCTACAGCTTTGAATACTGAAGGAATCAAAATTATAGAAAATTTCAATACGATACCAAGACTTTTACAAGCATTGGGAAATTATGAAACCTCTGTGCTTTCTAATGAAGTTGCTATTGGAATTGGAGAAAGCTTGCAGGAATTAATGACTTTGGTTCCTGGATTGAGAGATAAAACAGTAGATGGCTGCATTCAATTGGTGAATACAACGCAATTTTGCAATCTTTCTGCGAAAGAATCCTTTTTCACCCAATTGACAAATATTGCGAAACTCTTAGGAATGCTTTTTAACTACTCTAATGACTTAATTAGAGGGTTTATTGATAAAGGTGGCCTAGATGGATATTTTGCAATTTTCAGGCTCCCTATCTTGCCTCTTACTTATAATAACGAATTCCACTCAGCTTTACTATGCTTTAAATCAATCCCTATGAACCTAACACTAGTCGTGCTCAGCAAAATTCTTACAATTTTAAACCAAAATTTATCAAAACTAGAAGATTTCATTGGTCCATTGCATTTAGCTAAAGACTTCAGCAATGTGACAGCTAATAACCATGACGAGTTTATGCATGTTTTGACATCAATAGACTCATTTGTAGACATGACAAGAATTGTAAGCCAATATGGTACCGGAATAAGCAACATAGTCAGTGACCTTTGTGCAACTTTAGTCCAGTTATCACATTTTATGAGACTTTTAATAGCAGAACAAGCAAGACTATCACCATTTAGTAAACCAAATGAGAAGAAAACAGATAAATTTAACATGCCAATTGATATCAGCGACATTGAAAACGCAACACTGAAAAGCTATGATGAAAATTTTTATTTTACCTGTCAGCTATCTGTTAGAAGACTTTTTAGATTTGCGACAAGGATTTCAGCTGCAAAAGGCAGAAATAGTATCAGTGAAGACTCAAGCTTGAAAATCAGCAAAACTATGGGAGAATTAATGGCAGGACTTATCAAACTTTTGAACTTAGACGAGCCTAGCCAAAGCAAAGCGTATTATTATTGCTTGCAGCTGTCTGACATACTAAAAATCCTTTTGCATGACCAAGGATCAAGCCCTTCCACAATATGGGCATTTTTCCAAGCAGGAGGAATAGACCACTTAATAAACTTCATTAAGCAGCTCAATGCTATTTCGCTTTCTCTTCATAAGCAAAGAGACCTTTCCTATGACCTGGCCAACTCTTTACAAATTCTTTGGAATTTGTGTGGAAAAGCTATGGAAGGCTTAGCTAATGGAAAATATCAAGGCCCTCCAGGTATCAATTCAGTACTAAAATCTCTTGGAGTCGCTAGTGGCAAACACGTTGTCAGAAAAATGCAAAATTTAGCAGTTGACTGCATTAAAGACCTGAATTATTTAGAAACTGGAGTTTTATCCACAGCTTTTGCGAAATCTGTATTAGAAGTAATCAAGCAAGTGTTAGAACAGCCGCATGATAATGATTTATCGCCTCCACACTTTAGCGATCAAGCTGCAGCAAGACCAATAGGTGAGATGGGGTTAAATGAAGCTTTAGAAAGGCATTTATATATGCAGCCAGGGTCATCAAACTATCACCATTTTAGAGATGCAAGGCACAGTCATAGTGATTTTTCTAATATGCCTCCTGCACCTACCATAGAAAATGTCCACCAAATTTTAATCGATTATTTGCCTGCAATTTCACCGTTAGCTTCAAGTGTAGCAGATTTATTGTTGAAACTCTGCAATAAAACTAACTCTCAAGGCCCAGAAATCGCTCTCATGCTACTCTCCTTAATAGGTAAACTTGCAAAGGACTTGCTAGGGGTCAGCTCCCTATATGATGTCACGCTAGGTATGAGCTCTCTGCAGCCAGTTGAAATAGAAGCAGACTTCGGCCAATTGTCAGCTGCCATCCAAACCCTTTCATTTTTATCAGCTAAATCCAATGACATTTTGGAGTTTGTCAAGCAAAATAACTTTACAGAGCATGCCCTCAATTTTATATCAGCCGCAAATGAAAATTCCAGAAAAGGTAACCACGAGTGGATGGCTCCTTTGTTTTCAATTCTCGATACCCTAGTCCGGCTTTGCAATGCTGGAAGCTTCGACATGATTGAAGCCATTTCGAAATTCCTCAAATCTACCCACGAAACAAAATCCAAGCTTGCCCAAACTGAAGTCTTTTCTCTTTTAACGCTTTTAATTTCTCTGACTTCAGACCCCTCCTATGCAAAGTCATTTGTGGATAACGACGCTTTATTTTCTCTCTTAACTGTCACTGTAATTTCTCCAGAACCAAAAGTTCGAGGTCTCCTAACCACTTATTTCAATTTCCTCAAACAAATATCTGAAGACCCTTATATTTTGCAAAGTGTTTTCGAAATTGCTATTAAAGGAGCATTGATTGGTTCACCTTCATTAGACAATTTCATGAAGAATTTCCGCTCTCAAGTCACAAGAAGTAAAGACATATTCCAGAGGGCCTTTGAAAACGTGTGCTCCTGCTTTAGGAGGGATAATAAGGTGTATGTAGAAGAAAGGAAGGAAAGAGAAGAAATTTCTGCTCCAAGATGGGACATGGTTACACCAATTGCAAATGCACTTGTAGAAGCTTTTAATGCTGAGCAAACAGGGAAGTCTGAGCTTTTGCTACAAAGTGAACAAATTATGTCACTTTTGGCAGATTTAATACAAACTTATCCTCTTATGATATCAAGCTTGATCCCGCTCAACGTTAAAGGGGTAAAACCTGCTTCAAGTCATAAGCATTCACGACGATTTTTAACACAGCTAGTAAGAAACTATATTCAAAAACCTCATGTAAAACTATTAAGGGCCTTGACTTTTAAACAAGCTCATAGACAGCCAAATACCCCTGTCGCGCACATTTTCAATACATCAATTTGTAGCAATAACATCCCTGTACTGAAAGCAAGGAAAAGAATTTTCACAGAAATGAAAGAGATGCTTGCAGAAGAGTCAAAAAAGAATTGGTCTGATAGTGAAAAATCTATGAGTACTATCAAAAATATAGCAATCACCATCATGCAACTATTAAGAGAGCCTGCAAAAGCGCCATTCACACGCAACAATCCTGCAGAAATCGCAAGATTTTTGGTCTCTGACCAATTGAATATGGTTAGACTGCTTTCTGACTGCTCAAAAGGAGTTAAGCTTTCCTTTAAAAAAGCTGGCTCTCTTCTCAATCTCTTATTAGCACCCTTACCATTCCTTTAAGAGCGAGCAACACTTTTTAGACCTTTTAGAGGAATTTGTTTTTTTTAATTATTGCTTTTGGTATTCTAACTCTATAAAAAGAAAATCAAGTTTAGTTTATAAAATTTATGTTTTATGGTATAAGCTGTGAAATATTAATGCAATTAACTTGAGTTCTCATTATAGCAATTATTAAATTATGTATAAGAATATTTTATATAAATAATTTTATTAGGAATTTTCTTCGCTCTTAAACCATAATTAATTTTTCCATTAATTTTCTCTCTCTTGGACGAGTTAGAATTGCTCACAAGATATAACATAAACTTCACTTTACATTTGGCCCGGCACCAAACTCATGAACTTGAAGAAGTAGTCGATGAAAACCCTGAAGATGAGGATGTGCCCAAATATGATATGTATCCTTTAGAAGAGCAAGAATACGGAGAAGAGGACATAGAAGAAGAGGAAGGAGAAGGAGAAGAGGAAGCAGAAGGAAGCGAAATCAGCTTAAACTCAGGCACTGAAGAAAGTGAAAGCCAAGAAGAGCTTGAAATAGGAGAAGTAGAAGGCATGGAAGACCATGAAGAAGACGAAGATGCCGATTTAATTGAAGAAGAAAGCGACGATATAGAAGATGAAGAGCTATTAGACGATATTGTCATTGAAAATCGAAACACAGACGCGTTTTGGGCTGATGACTTTGAAGAGGAAGAAGAAGACCCTGCAAGAGAAGGCTGGATGCAAGCTAGACCTACTGATCTTACCCATGCAGAAAGGCATTTACTTGAACAAGGCGTTTTTGGCGCTGAAGTTGACGAAATTCACCCTGGAATCCTTTTCCAAACCTCGAATCACTCCCCCAGTCAGTTTGTCAGAGAAATTAACGATGAAGGTCCCATCATGCAGCTGATTCGAGATTTTGATAACCCTAACGATGAATTTCTCCAAGTCTTGCTACATCGTAACCGTCACACAGGTGAAGCCATGCCAATAAGGCCTCCTGAGTACAACAGAACTGACCAAGTTGAAAACACCATCTCAGAGCTGACCACTATTTTTGCTCAAAACGCTTTGATTGCACAAGAAGTCTCACAAAAAGAAGCTGAAGAATCTCAGCCAGCCCAACAGCTGAATTTCGATATGGAAGTTGAAGAAGAAAGCCCCGCACAAGTGCCACAAGAGAGAGAAGTTGTCGTTGAAAATATTCCACAGGAGCGCAGGCGTGAAGAAGTCCAAATCCAGCTACCTGAAGGGATCGATCCTGCATTTTTGGACGCACTCCCTCCTGACATTAGAGAAGAAGTCCTTGCACAATACAGACATGCAGATCCCCAGCCACAAGAAATCGAGCCAAATATTAGTGAAGAATTTTTAAATGCCCTGCCACCTGATATAAGAAATGAAGTTATACTTCAGAACCAGCCTCAAATAGGCCAGGCTGCTGAAATGGATAATGCTACGTTTATTGCCAGCTTGGCACCTGATTTGAGAAGGGAAGTTTTACTGGGAGTGAGTGAAGAGATGATGCTAAGCCTCCCACCTGAGCTTGCAGCTGAAGCAAGGCTTCTTCAGGACAGAGCAATTCAGCAGAGACACAATTTTATTATTGAAAGGCAAATTCCTCAGCAACGCCATAACCCAATTTCACAAGAAGAAGGCAAAGCTATTTCTGATATAGTGGCTGATGAAAAACTATCAAACTCTTTAATACAAGTTGAAGACAACTTTTTGGAGCTTCTGCTAAAAGCACTTTATCTTGTAAGTCCTATAAATCGAGATATTTTAGCATTTCTGCTATTAAACCTTTCAGCTCATCAGGTTTCTCGTCAAAAAATTCTAGACGGCCTTGTCTGCATTCTTTTACAGCTATCCCCTCGTCGTGATTTCCCTCCACGCCAGCTATATGGGTCAGATTCTTTTATGGACAACTTTAACCAAGCCTACGCAATTGTGTCAGGGCGAATTTTAGACCTGCTTCAATATCTCACCAAAATTAACCCAAAGGTCGCATCAGACCTGACAAGTCAATCCAAACATCGGCTGAGCATTGTAAAGTCCTTCAAAGGAAACGAAGAAGTCAGAGCTTTCCAAAGCTTAATTAGCCTAATGGACCAAGGGCTATATAGAACAAGTAGCACTCATTTGACACCTCTTATCAATCTGATTGCAGCTGTTATAGAAAAACAAGAAAATGACATACAAACTTTAGACGAATTTGCAATCAGACAAATTTGCAGCTTACTGAGCTATGAAAGCTTAAATGAAGTGACTGTAAAAACTGTTGTGGAACTGGTTACAAAGCTAGCGAAAAATGAAAATAATAAGGCCCAGATACAAGAAGCACTCACAAGAGAAATCAGAGTTTTAGGAGAAGAAATTGCTGAAAGTTTGAGGAGGGTCGAAACTTCGCCAAATGGACAAAGGGAACTGCAGCTGCTAAGGATATACAAAGTTTTGAACAGTGTTTCAGACAATGTTGAAGGGCTTGAGTATTTGTGGGATCCATTAACAGAAGCTTTAAGTGTGATCACAGAAAGAGACACTAACTTATCAAGCACCACAAGCCCAACCCTCAGCAAACTCTTGCCGATTATTGAAATCTTTTTCATTTCTCATATAAATTCAGTGCTTGGCGAACGTTTCCAGTCATTTTGTGACAAAAATCGTAAAGTCCTTAATTTATTAGTCAAGCAAAACCCAAGCCTCTTAAACGATACCTTCAACTCCCTTGTGACCCGTTTCCCATCACTTTTGGATTTTGAAAACAAACGCAGCTTTTTCCGTTCAGAAATCAGAAAAATGCGCCCAGAGCGAGGCTATGATACGATTAGACTTAATGTGAGAAGAAATGAAGTTTTCATGGATTCTTTCCATCAGTTGAAAGTTAGGACTCCAGCTGAAATGTATGGAAAACTTCGTGTCCAGTTCTTTGGAGAAGAAGGTGTAGACGCTGGAGGTTTGACTCGAGAATGGTACGGACTTCTTGCAAGAGAGATGTTTAACCCTAACTACGCTCTTTTCATCCCTTCAGCAAACGGGGTCCTTTTCCAGCCTAACCCACTATCATATGTAAATGCTGAGCATCTGCAATTCTTTAAGTTTGTCGGAAGAATTATTGGAAAAGCCCTGTGTGATGGGTATGCCCTTGATGTCTACTTTACTCGTTCATTTTACAAGCATATTCTTGGCCAAGAAGTAAACTATCAAGACATGGAAGACATTGACCCTGAGTTTTATAAAAACCTAAAGTATTTACTAGATATCAGTTTAACAGAAAACGAGTTCCATGAGTATTATTTTGCCTACGAAGAAGAGGAGTTTGGAAAATTAATCATAAAAGAACTGATTCCAAATGGAGCACAAATCAGAGTGACTGAAGACAACAAGATGGAGTATATAAAATTGCTATGCAGCATGAAGACGACAAAGAATATAGAAGAACAAATCAATGCATTTTTAGAAGGGTTTTACGAGATGGTGCCTAAAGAACTCATAGGGATTTTTGACAGCAAAGAGCTGGAACTGCTGATATCAGGATTGCCTGATATAGATTTAGAAGACCTAAGAGCGAACACCGAATATCATAACTACACAAGAGATTCTCAAGTGATCAGATGGCTATGGGAAGTTTTGTATGAGTTCTCCCAAGAAGAAAGAGCAGAGTTCTTACAATTCGTGACAGGCTCAAGCAAGGTACCTTTAGAAGGCTTCAAAGCCTTAGCTGGGATGAGCGGGCCTCAGAAATTCCAAATACATAAGAGCTTCACTACAGTTGACAGGCTGCCAACAGCTCACACCTGTATGAACCAATTGGACCTTCCTGAATACACTTCCAAAGACATGGTTTACAGCCGAATCAAGCTTGCAATCAGTGAAGGGAAAGAAGGGTTCGGATTCATGTAGCTAAATAAGATTCTTAATTTTAAACAAGTTTAAATATGAATGTCCATATTGATGGAATCTGAGTTTCCAGCAGCTCTTCCTCTTGTACAGAAGAATTATTCACTTGAACCTGATATGATTTTTGGGTGAAAGCCAAAGACTTTAACAAATGGTGGGCCGATTCCTCTCTATTTCCATTATAACAACTTACCTGTTTTAACTGATATTCAAACGAACACAAAATCAGAAGTTATATACCATGGCTACAGACCAAGGGATACCTTTGCTATGCATAAATTTTTCACCCAGGCGAAAGGGGCATACCCTTACGATTTTTCTACTCCTATGACATCAGCACTTGAATACTTGTCAAAAAAAATCGCTCAGAAGCCAGATCCGTCAGGCTGGGCTTTTGAAAGAATGAAGCCAAATTTAGATGAAAAATGCATGGTTTTTGATAGCTTTTTTGAAAGTGGGAATTTGGATAAAGTTGTAAGGATAAATGACGAGGAATATGATCTGTACATGAGGACTGATGCAAATACTTATGGAAATTACAAATGGTTTTATTTTTCAGCAGAAAATAAGGCACCTGAAAAAAGAAAAACTAATTTTCATGTTCTGAATTTTAAGACAAATTATAATTTGATGACGCAAGGAATGAAGCCGGTTTATAGCAAAGATAATAAAAGCTGGCATTATATTACGAGCGATGTCCAATATGGAAACAGCAAGCTTAATAGAGTTTGTAAAAAAGGAAGGTTTTTTATGCTGAGCTTTGATTTTCATTTTGATAAAGAAGAAAAAGTTTATTTTGCATTAAGCATTCCTTATAGGTATTCTGATTTAATCAATTTTTTGAAAATTATGCCACGCACAGTTACCCAAGAAACTTTGTGTAAAAGCTTAAGTGGAGTCGATGTACCGCTACTTACTATTACAGATTTAGACACACCTTATAATGAAAAGAAATATATAGTTGTGATTGCGAGAGCACACCCAAGCGAAACCGTTGGGTCTTGAATTGTTCAGGGACTGATTGATTATTTGTCTAAAAATGAGAGAGCTCCGAGGAAGCTGAAAAAAAGATTTATTTTTAAAATTATACCAATGACAAACCCAGATGGTGTGATTATCGGGAATTCAAGGGTAAATTTATCAGGAGATGATCCTAATAGAATCTATAGCGAGCCTAATTCCGTTATACATCCAATCACTTGTGCGATTAAAAAACTGATAGAAGGACTCTGCAATTCTCCGCAAGGAGTTTTGGCATTTTTTGATATTCACGGGCATTTCAGAAAAAAAGGAAGCTTTATGTATGGCCCACATTTTCCTCTACATTCTGAAAAATATTGCCGAGTCCGAGTATTACCAAAATTAATCAGCGAACAAACTCCTATGTTTCGTTATTACTCCTGCAAATTTCGTGCCGAAAAATCAAAAAGACAAGCAGCAAGGCTATTTTTTTCAAGAGAAATGGGCATCTCAAATTGCTATACTTTTGAAAATTCCTTATATGGATATCTAGATGAACAAAGAAATACACATATATATACTCTCAAGCATTTAGAAACTTTATCCCACCATTTAATAAATGCAATTTATCAATTTCACTTAATGCAAGTCCAAGAAGAGCAAGAGAAAGCTGCAAAGGCTCAGAAAAGAAAAGAGAAAAAGAAAAAACTGAAGAAAAAGAAGGAAGATTTAAAAGATTCATTGCTAAGAGCTCACGATAAACTAAGAACTGCCCCAACTGCTATTGAAGTGAAAAGAATCTTTAGGAACAGAAATGATGCACCTATCCATACAATGAAAGAGCTTATAACTATAATAAAACAAGATAAAAATGAAGACAGTTCATCTGCATCTTCTCAGTCTGAATCTGAAGAAAATGCTGAAGAGAATATTGAAGCAAGAAATATCGTGATTTCTGCTATAAAAGAGTTTGATAAACTTGCTGACACAAGGGTCAATATTAGAGAAATGATCTATAAGTCAACAGGAAATATCTCTCAAAAAGTTGATAATAGAAAATCAAGATCAAAGACTCCTGGCAAAAAAGTGAGATCAAGCTCTCTTTTAAGGCTTAGTAGTCCACTTATTCCTCATTCGGGCAATGGGCAAGCATATTTTAAATTTTTATTTTTAAATTGATCTATATTTTCTAGTAAATAAATTTATAGATTTAAGTTAGAAGTTTTGAGTGTAAAAGGCTGCCTTCGGTCAGAAGAAAATCAAAGAATTCAGATGATAATAATTTAGAGAGCTCAATAAGAGTTTGCATACCACATATTGATAATTTTGAGAAAAGTGAACAAGTATCAAGATGCCCTGGATCAGACCCTTCATCTCCAACCAGGGAAAGAATTGATTCAAGTTTTGACATCAATAAACGAATAAGAACTCCACACTTCGCACAAAGCTATTTTGGAAGGAATCAAAGAATGAGGCATTTAAAGTCAAACAGCAGAGAAGAGCATAAAAATCAAGTCACAATGATAAATTTGGTTGATATGATAGAAGTTGAAGAGCCTGTTGCAAAAGTACGAAAAAAGCAGATGCCAACTAAAAACGAAAACGTTGCAAAATACCATAAGTTTGGCCCTTTTCCATCACTAGCACTATTTAATGCAAAAACAGCGCAATATATGTAATGTATAGCAATTTTTTAATTATATTTTTCTATTTTAATAAAATATTGGATTTAGAAAGTTTAATAAATTTTATGTCAATTGATAGAGGTAATAATATGCTGATGCTTGAACTTATACTTAAAAGTTTAAATTTTATCCTATATAATTATATGGAAAAATTAATTATGCTGTGCTGATTGAAATTGGCATCTTTGTATTTTCATATCTAAAAAAATCAGTTTCCTATTTTCCTTACAGACTGCAATTAAATTCAGTCATAATATTAATTCAATACATTATATACTCTAATTTTGGCTTTTTCTTGCATGTGTCAATGTGATTTTCAGACTGCCTCTTACCTAACTCTAAATTATCCAGGCTTTGTATACAAATTTGTAAATGCTCCTCAAATCGCTTTTTAGGGATATTTTTATTACAAATTTCACAAAAATCTGTCCTGCTTCCACAAAAGTCTTCATGTCGAATCAGCTCTAGCAAGTCCATAACAGCACCACAAAACATGCACTCTTTGGGCTTAGCCTCGCAATTTTTCATATGAATCTCAAGTTTAAGCTTATTTATTGATTTTCCGCAATAAGAGCAATTTTCTTTTGAATGAAATTCACTAATGTGCTCTTCTTTTTGCGTTTTTGGAATGAGCTCATCACAATCTTTGCAGTGGTACAGAAAGCGTTTACAATGGACTTCGTGTAGGACAAAAGCGCTTTCAGGAATTTCTCGATGGCTATTTAAAAGATACCAGTGTGGGCATAACATGGTGAAAGTTATTTGATATTAATACATTTGGGGATCTTTAATTAAATGAAATAGTTTTCATATTTAACTGGATAAAATAACTATAATATTTTCTATAAATTTAAGAATTATTAGAGCCTTATGAAAGAAAGCCTCATTCTCTCCATTGGAAGATTTTGTGTTTGATAGATTTCTTGCAAGCTTGGCCTATCTCCAAATAAATAATATCTCCCAAGTTTATCTTCAAGGCCTTTTTGCTGATAAGTTTCGAGATTAAGTGAAAACCTATCTAGCCCTGGCAAAGAGCCAAAAATAGAAGCACCAATTCACGTCAGCAAATTTCTTGGATAAGGGGTTTGATTGATTTGAACGTAGTCTGCAAGTGGCTTTATATTAGAAAAATCAGGCTCATTATGAAGTAAATCTAAGAGCTCTTCTTCTAATCTTTCCATAAACCCTATCATCATAGCACATCCTCCAGAAACAATAATGCTATTAATTAACTGTTTTCTTGTATCAATATCGCAAGTTTGTAGTGATCTCAAAATGCTTGCAGCTATATTTGACGAATCTTGGGAGTATTCTCCAAAAAAGATGCTTTCAGGTATCATTACATTACATTAAAATTTATAACGCTTAACATCCCTTATGGGGTAGACCGAACCCAGGTCTGCCGCTTACCTTTTGCCGCATCGGGCCCACAGGTTGCTGGGCCAACCCACTTTGATCACCAGGGTGCGCCTAGGGCAAACGTCACTGGCTCGACAGCTCATGAGTGAGCTTCTTGCTTGTGGACATGGGCTGCTTTTCCGAAAATCCAAAAAATGGATTTTCTGGTCAGCTGTCGGCAAAAAGGAAAAACACGTAGCCTGGGACGTAACGCCCAGTTTCACGCTAGGGAGTTGCCCGATTGATCCTAAGGACTCTGCTGAGCTTCCCCTTTCCAACTTCCGTGCCTTCCTTCCCCACGAGGAAAAAAACATCCCTGAAAGTAGACTTGGGCTAAGCTCTGAACACAACCAGAATTGCTTACCTAGCATTGCTGTCCATCTCTGAAATGATAAAACTTTGCCGGATATAATTAAAATATGAGTTGAGACTGCATGGCCTCCCGGCCATGCCCAGACGAAGACGCCATATTTTAATTATATGCTTTCAGGTATCAGTCTTTGTTTAAAATCAACTGAGATTGCCCTGTTATGCTTCAGGGGAATGAAATTATAAATTTTATTTGCTGTCGGCCTTTCTTGTAATTCCTTTCTTAATTTTCCATATGGAATTATTGATAGTCTTGCTACTATATCTTCAACAGTCTCTAATGAAAATCGGTGCCCAGGATTAGACGCTTCCAATATATTTTTATATGAAGATAATAATGCTTTTCCTCCACAGTCTGCGCTTACGAATGAATTTATAATGGGAATTCCTTCATATATCTACTATAGTAAAATTACAGGCAAAATATCAACTCCAAAGTATCCAGCATCAATTAATAAGCCTGTATACGAACCAGTTGTATAAAGAGGCAAAGAATTTGACATGATTATATATAGAATTGGGACCTGTAAATCTTCAAGCAAAATTTTTACCGTAGCTTCGATTAGACCTCGAGGTGCCATCAAACCTTCACATAGTATTGTAGCTGAGTCTTTGGGGGATTTTTGCACTTTATGCAAGTAAATAATCTGCAAAAAGTCGCGGAGGATGGGATAATAATCTTCTTTTGAGCTTTCATGGGTTAGCGAAATTAAGGATTCAGGATTTCTAATTATACTGCGAGGGAGTGCTTCTCTGGAGTAGCCACATTTTGTATATAGAGAGCCGATTTCGATTACAACTGCTTCTTCATCAATTCCTCCTCCTAATCTAGATGACTCAACTCTGGCTGATGACATATTCTGCTTAATTTAACTATAAAGATAAATTATTGTGTTTATCAATTTATAATATATAATTATTAATTTAAAAATTACCTTAAAACTTGCAAGCGATGAATTTTTTATTTTATCATTGCATAAATTTATAAAAATAGAAAATATTATACCAATTTAATTAAATACTTTGAGTAGTTACTTTTTCTTGCTGCTGAAGTTTTAAAAAATTTAGATTTCTATGAACTCTTGAATGAGCTGGTCAACCATTGTCTCTTTTTCTTTGACTACATCAAACTGAATTTTTTCATTTTCGTCCTTTTCGTCAATGAACGAAAAATCAAAATTAGGAGATATATTGGGAAAAATTAATTTTTCTGATGGTTTGAGATTTTCACAATTACTTTTTGCTACTGCGTTATTATCAGTTTTAAGCTCTGTATTTATAATAATAGCCTCTGATTCTTTTTTCACAAAGTTTTCTGGTTTTAAGGAAGATTTTTCTTCCTTTGTATTTTCTGTTTTCTCTTTAATTTTTGCATCATCCGTAATTTCTCCTGCCCTTCGCACATAGCTAACATCTTTTGGGCTGTTAACGGCTGTTTTAATCATTGGAATTTTAGGTTTCGTGATTTTTGCATTTTGATCAATCTTTTGAAGCTCTTCTCTGGTGTCTTTTTCTGAAACTAGCGAATGGGCTTCAGAATCTGGAGAACTTGTAGCCTTTATTCCTTTTGAAGGTGGCGCTAGATTAGTTTTTGAAAGAACTTCTTTTTCTTTCACTTTTGAGACTTGATTCTTTATTTCTCTCGGGTATTTAGCCTCCATGCATCCCATCTTATTAGTTAATTAGTTAAAGTTTTGGCCTTAAATATCTATGAATTCCTGGGAAGACTTTTCCTTTGTTGACTGGGTTCATATATTTGCTGGTCCAGACCATGTTTTGATAGATTTTTCCATCCTTTCTTCCAATGACTGAGTTTAAGGTCGTTTCAGAAATTTCGAAAGCTTCAATTAATGCTAGTGCATTTGGACGAGTTCTATCAAGAGAATCCAATTGAACTTCTTTTAATTGTTCAAATATACTATTAGGCATTCCTAACTCTGCCTTTGTGATTGGAAAAATTTTTTGCTTGGTCATATTGAGGATTAAAATTTTTTTTATAATTTTTCAATCCGAAAAAAATATAAAATTCCAATGTACAAATAATTGAATAATTTAATTCAAAAAAATTATGCTTCAGCATAAGAACTGTTTAAAATTTAATAGAATTAGCTAGAGATTTCATTATATATTTTAGCATTTTTGTATAGAAGTTTTTATATACAAAAGCATGCTAACTCGCTTAGGGAGAGTAAGCGAATTAGCTCAGCATGATACTTTGCAAGTTCAGTGGAAGCATAAATAAGCCTGAGGATCTCTATAGCATTACGGATTAAAAGATTGCTTATTTTAGAGATTCCTTCAATATAATAGAAATGCAAAGATGCATGATAAACTGCTTCTGTAGCTTCAATCCCTTCCACTTGTAAAAATTCATTTCATATTCTTGGTTTTTTAAAGCCTTTCGCAATCAAGTCTTGTTCTTTTTTAAAGACCGATTGGATTTTCAGCTTTGCAATAGCTTCAAAACATATCTGATGATATGTCGAGTCTTTTATATCAGGGCAGACACTGAGATCTGGCATTGGAGTATTTAAAAAGCCAAATACACCTTGAGGGTTTTGTTTTTTCATCAGTGTTATTAAATACCTTGCTGCTTGCAAAGCAAGAATATTGTTATCGCCATCATAAGTCACAGTTGGCAAATGATTCATATATAAACTTGGCAGGCCAGAAAGCATCATATACCCGTGCCCTCCACAACTTCTTCTGCATTCTTCCAAACCTTGCACAGTGAAATGCGACACATAAACTTTATATAGCGAAACTAGAGCGTGGCTTTCTGCTAATAAGGAATCATCACCTTTAAATAATCTTCTTTCACACTCATCATAATGATCTGACACAGGCTTTTTTGCAAAGACATGCCCATACAGCCTTGCTAGATTTTTGAACAGCTTATGTCTTTGTATTTGGTAGTCCAAAATCATTCTTTCTCTATTAGGATTCTCATGGTCGGGGAACTGTTCTCTTACAAGTGAATATCTAATAGAAATCGTCAATGCACAAGCATAGCGATACCAGGAGTCGGTAACTATTCCTGCTCTTAAGCTTACCAAAGTCGCGTATAAGATTTTGATACCATTTGGATCTAAGAGCTCATAGTCTCCTTCAGGGGTGAGTCTTGCAAATCTATTTAGCATTGCATCAAAAGGAACTCTATAATAATCAAACTTCAAGAACCCATTATCATTGCCATTGAGTCCAAATTTCGGGCCAATATCTCCTACATCAACACCGTCTAATGGTTTTCTAGTTTTTGTATCACGTATTTGAACTAAAAATATATGTGGACCATAATCGTTTCCTTTCGCAATAAGTCTTGCAGCCACCAAAGCATGAGTTGCAGTCAGTCCTAATCCTCCAATTCACCACTTATAAGAGGTAATTGTGGGGCTATGCATAATAAACTGCTGCGTATTTTCGTCATAAATTGCTTGGGTCTCAATTCCACGGACGTTTGAGCCATGTCCTAGCTCGGTTTGTGCATAGCAGCCTGTGATTTCTAAGCTTTCCATTTTTGGCAAAAGTAGCTTCTTTTGTTCTTCATTAGCTTGTAATGCAAATGAAGGGATGAAAAACTCATATTGAGCCACATGAGCTGTTAATTCAGGGTAAAAACCCATGATAAATCTTCTTTCCCATCTTGTCAGTTTTTCAGACTCAGAGAATTTCTTCAAAGCTGTACCAAATTGATAAGCACGGATTATATCTTGCTGGCGAGTATCGTGGAATTTTTGAAGGGAATAATTTAGCTCTGGGATTTTGCTGCATTTGAGATTGAGCTCTATAATACGCTCAAGAGTTAGTTGAGGAACGAGATAGTTTGGGTATAAATATTGAGTCAATTCAGTCGGGCTAAAAGAAGCCTTTTTTCTCTCCTCTTCTAAACTCATTTTATTTAGGATTAAATTGATATATATTAAGCTGAGCAATTATTACTAAATAATTAAAGTGCCTTCTGAGCTGATTTATTGTCTAAAATAAATATAGTTAACTACACTGACTGGCACGGGGTGCTTTTGGCTCGAAACTGAGCCAAAAGCACCCCGTGCCAGTCAGTGTAGTTCACTATATATATTCATTTATTATCTATGTTACTATAATTCTTTCAATTTATATTGCATGCCGATGTCTGTATGCTAAATAAGAATTGAGTTCATTTTGAGGTAAAGCTAAAATCAATGCTTTCCCTTCCTATTTAGAAAATACTGGTATTTCTTCTAGTTTTGCGAGAATTGAGCAAGCGACTCTTGAGGTCTTCAAGTCATTATCCAAAAAGAAAGTACAAGTCAAGCAATGAAGATCCCCATTATTTGGTAGCATAGATAAGAACTATTTATATCTCACTTTTAAGCATTCATCTCTTGAGGACAGTAGTGTATCTAATTCATAATACATTTTTCTTATCCCTTTAATTTTTTCTTTAGCAAATGCAATTCTAATCCTGGTCAATAATTTATATATCAAATATTGAGGCTCTCTTTCATCAGCAAATATTTTCCCTTTATAATGATTTGAATAATACTCAAACTCAACTGAGCCCCTCCAATCCCTTGCTCTTTGAAGTTTGCTTCCTTTTTCTTGAAAATCCTCTTCAAATATGGCCAAATCAATGATATTTTGTGTATAATCAAAAAACTGGCTTCGTATATAAGATTCTTTATTATGCTCACTAGGCAAATTTTCCAGTAAAAAAGAAATAAAATTTAGATCTGCTTCTAGAGGTGGTGGCAAATGAGAAATAATTTCTCCAGAGTCAAGATCTCCAAATATATCTCACCATTGAGGGCGGATCTTAAATAAGGGATTTGTAACTCCTGCAATAAAAAACTGAGAATTCAAAAAATCAAGGTTATTCAGATGAGCATATGGGTGCAAATGCAAATCAGCAATATTTATCAATGGAGGGCTCGCTAGTTGTGTCAGAGCACAGGCGAAAGTACATACTTCTCATGCTGGCTTATTTTTGGAGAATAAAATTATCTAAATAGAATTCACTCGTTTTCCTCTAATTAAGGCATCATAAAGTGACATTGTTTTTTCTTTGAAAATTGACAACAATGGTAAAAATGACACTGGCATGATTTCAGAAGCTTCCAATGTGCAGTCAATTTCAAAATACATATTTCGATTTAAAAAAGTAGTCTCTATTATTTCATTTGTGAAATTTTCTGAAAGCTGCTTATAATAAAGCCATTTGGCGATTCTTGATTCTTCTTCTGACAAAATTGGTAATTTTTCTCAATTAGCATTATTTAACGAGTTATAGACTTGTATTGCAATTTCTTCTTGTGAATATTCTTCTGAAAAAATCATTTCTAAAGCTACCAATAGTAAATTCTGTATATTTATTACTCTATAACAGTAAAAATGTTTCTGCTTGGTACATACACCTATAGACATAGCTTTTGCTCCTCTTGCATAATCATCAGAATGCTTTATCATAACCACGCTGATTCCATAAGTAATCTCAGTTTGTTCAATTGGTATTTGCATACTAATTCCTCCTTTTTCATCATTTAATGCTTCTTCATAATGAAGCAACTCTTCAAGTTCTTCTTGTGTATCTTTTTTAAAAAATATTCCAACAGCTTCTCCGTCTTCTGTATAAAGTGAAGCAAAATTTGAATCTAATGCAGTATACTGTAAGTCTTGATGGGTTTTTCTATATGAAATCTACATAGATTCAATGATTTTTCCTTCTTGATAAGCGTCTATATATCATAATTCTTCCTCTTTTCTGACTTTTAAAATGCAGCCATTTTCGTCATCTTTTGACTTAAGTTTTCATTCTTGAAGATCTTGATCGAATTTGTAAATATCAACAGAGTGCTCTATTTTGCTTAATCTCCAGAATCTATATAAGAAATACTTGGGATGAGATGAAATTGAAGCTGCTTTACTTTCTTTTCTTTCTCTTAAAATAAAGATGCTTGTGTCTTGATTGTGATTGTGCAATCCTTCTGCTAGTAGATAAGGCGCAAGATTTCTAACTTCAGTTTTTATAATAAAAGACATTTTTAATTCAAAATTAAATTAATTAAACTTAGATAAAAATCTTATGAATTGAATTTCGTTTAGCACTTTTAAATTAAATATTATTTTTCAACTGGATCACTCTAAATTGTTTTAATCGAAACATCTGATTTAAAGAATTAGAAGCTATAACGCATATTTTTTGGATCGCTCTGGAGCAATACCTAAAGAGGTAAAGGATTGATATGAAAAGCCAGGCTGAAAATGAAAAATGCTATTTTCTAGGCATTTTATGTTTGGTTTAGCAAACAGAACCTATAGATAAAATTTGTCAAATTTTATCTTGTCCGAATAATGGTAGTTGTAATTTCCATTTTAACTCACCAGATTACTACTTTGCCTCATTAGGTATTGTTTTTAGCAATCTAATTGGTTCTCGAGCTATAAACAAGAACAAAAAACAATTATAAACTATTATAAATTGAAAAAAATGCTCGCTATGAGTATTAGTGAGTAAGTTAGGAATACTCTGAATGAGCGCGAGGATACTGAAAGTTTATTATTGCTCCTTCTGTTTGATGAAATTCAGCGACTAATACAAGATCTGCTATTTTATTATGAAATTATTAATTAAATCATAGGACCTTGATCAGGACTTTGAGAGTCTCAGTAGTCACATAATGTCATTTTATGGTTCCCTTTAACTTTATGCATTGTTTCCATCCATTCTTGGGTGTTAGCACAGCTATCAAGGCAAAATAGTAAAGAAATTCCAATATTTTCAACCCAGCTGTGCTTTAAATGCAAATTCTTTGCAAGATTATAAGAGTTATATATAGATCCAATACAGCAAAATATAACACCGCAAAGACATGCAGTAGGGCAAGCATTGGGATTGGAGGGATCGGAAGCTTCTGCATTGTAAGCTTGCATCAATATGCCGGCTCCTGGAATTAACGCAAAAAGGCACATTGGGCAGTTTTTATCGCAATCAAATAAATTATAGTCCCATTCAGATTCAATTTCTTGATATTTTTGCATAATGATTTTATTATAGGTTGAGCTAAATTCACTTCATAAACGATAATAAACTCATTTTAAAATTTTTATTTAAGGAATTCCTAAAATCCATTCTATGAGAGGACAAAGAATAAAACTAAAACAGTTAGGAAGTATAAAATATGTGCTAAAGCTTTGCTTTTTAGTATTTAATTCTTGAATTGTTCCAATAGACCCGAAAGCTATGTTTTCAATTTTATTTATTCCTTATTAATACTCTGATAAATGCTTATTAGCAGCAATTCCAGACTATCAAGTAAATATTGATAAAAATGGATGAAAAGAACATAGAAGAAAATAATGAAATACTTTTAGGAAGAAACAAAGCATTCTATCATCGAAAAGCTATAAAATACCTGCACAACTTTTTTGCAAATCAGCCTAATACCATAAATAAGCTGCTGAATTCTACCCTCCCTATAAAGCAGCCTAAACATATTGAAATCAATAATTCGTTTGTCTCCCAATCTCCTCCCAAAAAATTGCCAAACCATTCAAAGAGTAATTCGCTTGCAAAACTATTAACTATCTCCAATAATCCGAAACGAGCACCTATTCGTCCAAGTTCATCTACTTTATCCTCAAAATCTCTTGGTTTCAAAATGAAAGAAGTCCAAGAACGGAAAAATATTATCAATTTCAATAGGCGGCGAACAAAAATCACCCTTCTAGAAGAACCACTACAATTTACTGAAGCAAGCCCAACATCAGTTTTACCTGAAGGAAAAACCCTTACCCAGCAAGCACTAAATTTTGTCATAAAAGAACTAACACGGCCAGATCGAGATATTGAGAAATTATATCATGTCACAAAGAAATTGAAATTTTTTGCACAGTATAACGAAAATATTGTGAAAATGCTATTACAGCCTTCTGAATATGAATTTTATGCTAAAGGCGACTTTATCTTTAGAGAAGGAGACGATGGAAGACATATATGGGTAATTTTAAGTGGTTCTGTGTCTGTTCAAAAAGAGACTGATGAAACTACATCAGTCCCGTGAATAATTAATTCAAGATATGACGGAGAAGTCATAGGAGAATATGCAATTGTGAGGGGAAGCGTTAATATTGAGGCAGCTAAACGAAGTGCGACGTGTTTTGCAGGAGAAACTTGTCATATGCTAAAAATTAGTTCTGATGATTACATTCATGCTGTCCAAAGCCATATTGACACTGAAGGCTCAATTTTGAAATTTTTAAGAGAACTAAAAGCGTTAGAAAAAATCCCTTCTATTGATCTCAAGTTATTATCTAATACAATTTCGCAGCAATATTACACGCTAAATCAAGTAATTTTGAACGCTGGGGAAGTCCCTAAAGGTATGTACATCATCTATAATGGAAGAGTGAGAATTTCTTACCCGACAAAAATCCCGAAAATTAACTATATAAAACAAAAAGTGTTTTACACTGAATCTATGAAGGATTTGTACTTACCACGTGGTATGTATTTTGGGCAGAGAATTCTGATGGGAGATAAGACACCGTGCTCTTATAAAATCACTTCTGAGAGTGCGGAAACTATTCTCTTGATGATCACTCATCATGTATTTTTCTTATTATATAATCCTTATAGAGATGAAACTTTGCAGTATTTAGCAGAGACTCCACAATATGATATTAAGGTTCCAGTTCCTTTAAGATTTGAGTAGCTTGAAATAATTTAAGTTTATTATTGTAATGTTCGGGGTTGCTTTTAAATGGATTTTTTGTATCAGCATTAATTAATTATAATAAAGCAATATTTAGCTAATAATTATTTTGAACTGCAACATCTAATATTAAATTAATCTCTAAACCATCTTTGTCTTTCACCATTTTTCCACAATCCCCTTCTTGTTTCTCCAGCAACTGAAGTGTAATAGCCTTCTCCATGCTGTTTTCCTCTTTCCCAGTTCCCTCTGAATATTCTGCCATCTGGCCAGAAATACTCTCCATAGCCATGCTTTTCATTATCTTGATAGTTTCCTTGATACATTCTTCCATCTGGCCATTTAAATATCCCATTTCCATTAAGTTTTCCATTGCCCCATTCTCCTTCATAGCTTCTCCCATCAGGCCACATATAAATCCCTTTTCCCCACATGAGATTATTATGGAAACCTCCTCTATACTCATTTCCACTATTCCATTTAAAAATCCCTTGCCCTTCTTTTTTCCCTGCCACATATTGCCCATCATACTTTGATCCATCTGGCCACTCTTCAACGCCATTCCCATGAGGCAAATCGTCAAAGAAGGTTCCGACATATTTTACACCATTCATATGATAATAAATCCCTGGTCCATGTGCTTTATTTTCAAACCAGTCACCTTCATATACATCTCTAAGTCTATGAATTAATCTTCCAAAGCCATTTTGCTTATCGTCAAAAAATCCACCTTCATATGAAACTCCTTCAGGCCATATGACTTTGCCTTTGCCTTCTCTGCCTGTTTTTCTCTTATTTAGCTCGCCTTTATAAATATACTCAGTAGTGGTACCATCCTTTCTCAATTCATTCGAGACTTCAGCATTTCTCTTTGGGCGCTTTGCCGTTAAGTCAAGAGGGAGTTTTTCTAAGACCCCTTGGTCATTTCTTGCATAGTAATAATAATGATCTTGAGAAAACTGCAGCTTTCCCAGCTGGGCTTCTATTTCTCCTATATGAGGATAAAGCTTATAAAATTCTGTGATTTTTTGTTCTGCGCTTTTTTCTCCAACTCTTTTATTCGAAGCTTCTTCCACTTTCCCTAGCACTTGTGCTATAGCTGAAAACGTCGAAATTTTTATAATTTTTTGTTTTGACTCAGAAGCTCCTTTTAATGCACATTCATCGATATATTTTAATAGAAGCTCATAAATGGCTTCAGTATCGTAGTCTATTTCATCGTGATAAGAAATTTCACCTAGTGTTGACTCTAATAAAGAGCAGCCTTCATAGAAGGAATCTTCTTGCTCTGGAAGTTTCTCTTGGAAAATCATTCTTGTTGACTCAAAATTGGTCACAAGATTCATGATTTGGCGAATTTTTAGTTTGTTGGCGTAAATTCTGTCAATTCAAACTTCCATTTGGGCCGTTCTCAAGGTAAGATCAGGGCGATGCTTAAGATTTTCGTTTTCGAAAATGTACTCAATAGTGGGAGAATCATTGCCGAAAGTGACTGTAAAGTATACTTTAACTGTAGCTTCTGGGACTGGCTTAGATGAAGTAGGCTTGCTAAATTCTGCTATATATCTAAATAACAGTTACTTGAAGTCATTGAAGCTTCTTTCAACAAATCTTACCATGTAGTAATATCTCTCTGTTCAATTGCTGATGAGCTGCTCCACTGATTTTTTGCCTTCATCTTTCCAAATTTCTTCATCTAGATTCTCTACCATGGTTTTAAAATTTCTAAATCAAAACTTATTAAAATTAACAGATATGTAATGAACATCATGAAAAGCCTATTGAGTGACGTTTAAAGCAATTTAAGCTTATTTTTAAAGCAAAACTTTAATTTTTTGCCCATGGTAGCTATTTGATTATTTATTTGTTTTTTGAATTCTGACTCAAATTAATCCAATTAATCAATTTTTACCTTTTCTTTATTTATTTAAAGCTTTATGGTTTTTGTATAATCCTTTGATTAACTTAATTAAGATGATCATAATAATAAGCAATGGTGAAAAGCGACCCTACACTCGCAATGCACATCAGAGAGTATATCATTGCTGGCCGAAGACTTCCTTCTGAAAAAGACGAAAATCCTACCATCTATAGGATGAGAATCTTTGCAAGTGATGAAGTCAAAGCCAAATCAAGATTTTGGTATTTCGTAAAGAGAATGAACAAAATCAAGCCATCTCACGGTGAAATCGTTTCTGTCAAAGAAATCAAAGAAAAAAGAACTCTGCATGCCAAAACCTATGGTATTACTTTGAGATACGAAACTAGGACTGGAGTCACTAACATGTACAAAGAATACAGAGAAACTTCACTATGTGGTGCAATTGGCAGACTTTATATGGATATGGCAGGCCGCCATAGAGCAAGACCTGAAACAATCCATATTGTCCACACCAAAGTGTTGCACACCTATGATCAAGTTAAGCGTTCAACAACAGGACAATTTTATAACTCAAAAATCAGATTCCCACTATTGCACGAAACTGTGAGAGCACCTTCTAAAGCCCTGAGATCAACTTTTGTCGCTGCAAGACCTCTTACTCGTAGTCACTAACTAACTTAGTTATTAAATTTAGTCCTTTTTATTTTTATTTATCTAACTCTTAAGTGCTTTACTTAAATGCATGATTCTCTAAGAGTAATGATCAGATGGAATGATTTATAGCTTAAAAAAGATAATTAATCTCATAAAGGCAGATAAAATATTATTTTTAATTGAAATAAATTTTAACTTCTCAATATTATAGCTGATAAATAAGATTTTATTATTTCATTGCATGAAAAGTCTTATAAACTCCTCTGATTCCTTAATCCCAAATCGAAAACTCAAAAAATCTTATATCTTGCTCTATTTCTCTCAAGTAATGCTGAGCTGGACGACTTAAAGGCTTATAGATGTGCAAGTGCATAGTCATCTTCTGTCCTGGCCTCAATCTTGCAATTGGTTTCATAAATTTCCTGCTTTTATATTAAGTATATGTCATCCAATGATAATTTTTCTCACCACTTTCTTTAATAGAGGGCTTTTAAATCATAAAAGCTCATAGCAGAAAGAATCCTGGCCAATAGGAGCTGAAATCCTGTCTCATACATTGTTTTGACATTTAGATAAGTTTATATATAAGAATTTGCCTAAATAAAATGAATAAATGAAATACAAATTGAAGATTAGAAAATAGTTAAAGCATCGTTTCACTTGCAGTGAAAGCCATAAAATATATCTACTAGCTGAAGATATTTATTATATATCAATAATACTAGTAACTAGCTTAAAAATAAAGCCGAAATAATTTTCTTTTATTCTATAAAATAAATCTGATTTTTTCATATATAATTTATAATATTTAACTTATTGGTTTTCCCATCCAATTTCCTGCAAAAAATTTTCAATGCTTTTTTCTTTTCCCTTACATTTAACATCAGTAACTTCTTCAGCTACAATTAACTTGGTTTTGCTTTTCTTTTTGCTGCATTTTGAAATCTCATAAATTTCCTGCATATTTTTTGGTATTTGATTCTCGTCAACTTCAGTATTTTCTAACAATTCATCGATGTTCGCATAGTCAAGCACAGCTGTTTTTTCTTTTTTCTTCGGAGCTAGATTTTCTGATTGATTTAATCCTTTAATATAATCTGCTTTGCTTTTTTCTTTTATTATTCTAAGTAAATGATATGCAGTTCTTTTTTCATCTAAATCGCTGCAGAAATCATAGATGGACTCTGGTGAAATTCCGTCTTGCTTTGACAGCTTTTGGTAAAGTGAAAAGTACGGCAAGTTTTGTGATTTGTCCCAGCCTGAAGAAATAAAAATATCTTGCGAGCTATTTCTTGGTTTAAAAGATTCTTTTTGGGTGAAATGCTTGAGGATATATTTGGAGTATTTTAAGATAAAAGGGGATGAGTCTATTGTTGACAGCTCTTCAATTGTTCTAGGCTTAGCTTTTGCTATTTTTATTAATGAAGTCTGTGAGACTAAAAATTCTGGGCTTTCGTCTTCCATTCTTGCAATCAAGTCTCTAAATTGGCCTAGTTTGTTTAGGATTTTGTCTGGATTCTGGAAAGAGTATTCTCCTTTTATATAAGAATTCAAACAAAGTTGTTTTGAAGCTTCAAGCACTGAAAGCACAAATGAAAGGTGGTGGATTCCTATATTCATTGCCTTGTGTATTAATTCTTCTTTAACTTTATCATAAATAAATAGCAAATAGTGAGTATCCATTCTTGCATATTTAACCATATCGTCTGTTAATGGTCTAAGCCTCCAATCTGCAAGCTGGTATCGCTTATCAGCATCAATAGCACAATATTCTTTCAATAAAAATGCCAAGCTGAAAGAGCTTTTATTAAGCTCTCTGGATGCTATTCCTGTATCAAACATATTTACTAAATAAAGCCCAAAATCTCTTTGAAGCCAATAAATATCATTTATGGCTCCATGCATAACTTTGACTATTTTTGGACTTGCAAAAATTTCTCCAAGCAGGTAGATTTTATCAGGAATTTTTAAAGGATCAATGATATAATCCTTAAATCTAGTAGAAATCTGAATCAAGCATAGAAATCCTTGATAGCTTCTTAGTGAATGATGCTCCAAGTCTACAGCAATTTCTCGCTCATTGCTTATTTCTTCAATTACTTTTTCTAAGTCGCTTAAATTGTCCACAATTTGTAAAGGAGTTGACTCTAGGTCAGGGAAATAAGAATCAATTGGGTTTACTTGCCATTTGGTAAACTCTAGTGTTTCGAGCTCATTTTTGTAAGGATTATTAAATAATAATGGAGGAAGTTTAGTTGACAAGTCGCCAAAGCGCATTTGTTGAGCTTTCAAGGTATAATCAATCATTTCTTCTTTCCCATGAAATTTGTTTAGGAGTTTAGGGACGAATGGAAATGAGGAATTGTCTATAATAAAGGGAAAGGAATTTTGGGGCTTTGGCAGCAAATATGCATTAGATTCTTGCAGAGCCAGAGGAACTCCTGCATATATTGCTGAAAATTGATCTTGAAGTGCATATTTATATGAGACATCTTCTATAGTAGCATAGGCATTTTCATCATTTTGGACTAGATTTTCGCTATTAGCAGAATAATCTGTAAATTCATTGAAAAAGCTATAATATTGTGTCGAAGATCCCTCCCACATCGATGAATAAAAGTCTCTCATACTTTGAGGATCTAAAATACTGTTAGAATATTCAGACATTAAATTTATATCTAACGAGAAATTCCCCTTTTAAATAGAAAATACCGTTAACACAAAAAAAATCATTTAAAGCTAAGGTTACTCAATTGTGATTATTTTTTGACTATTTACTCAAAAAAATAAAAATGTTAAATCGTTAAGACCGACCGGAAAATCATAAAGAAGGATGATTGTAATATCTTTATTATGGCATCTTCGTTAACTACAACAGATACCTATTCTGAATATGGGTACCTAAAGTATCCTTATTTGTCGGTTAAAGTTATAGAATTGAGAAATTTAGAAAGTTTTAGCGAAAATTCACAAGAATTCAGCCCTTACATTAAGTTTACAAGAGATTCTTATTCCTTTAAAACAAGGCCAAAACAAACAAAAAACTCTGCCTTTTATATGGAAAACTTTGATATTCAATTAGACGGATTTGAAAGTTTGACTTGCTGCTTGATGGACCACGATGAATTTGATGGGGATATCGTTATATCTGGAGTGATATTTTCTATAGAAACACTCAAACAGTGGAAAAAAGGAAAGCAGCTGTGAATTAAGTTCAGCGAAAATGATTTATCTGAAACTTTTAGCAGTTTGGAAGATGGATGTCTTAAGACATTTACCGAAGATATGGAAGAAAAAAATCCAAATAATTCTAAAAGTCCATTAGCTTTGCTGGAATTCACTTATTTTGGACTAGAAACATCAAAAGAAATCCAAATAGAAATTATTAGTCATGAGACTATTATAAAGGACGGAGAAGTGTTTACTGAATACCAAATGCTTTTGGCCAGAAAAGATGGGATGAATTGGAAAGTTAAATTTAGATATTCACAGCTCAGAGAAATAAGATCAAAGCTTATAAAAAAATTTCGGGAAATAAAACATTTAAGATTCCCAAGCAAAACATTTACTATAAAAAGAAAATTAAAAGGTAAGGTTGTTGAAAGAAGAAAAATAGAAATAGAAAATTTTTTGAACTGCGTGGTTAGAGGGCAATACCAAAATCACTGCAAAGAATTTAATGAATTTTTAAATCTCCCAGATATATAATCTAAAATTTATTCGGTATTTTCATATAATTTAATACTGTTAGCTTAAGATCCATTCTACTGCTTGAAGCTTTTCTTGCAATAATCTTCAAAATGCAGAAATAAGTTAAATATAAATTTAAAATGTCAAAAACACCGATTAAAGGCAGCACATTCATTGCAACAGATGAGAGCAGGGACCGAAATTGAACCGAATGGGACATTGACAAAGATGAGTATGAGTATTCAAGAGAAAGCTTTCAAAAAGAAAACTCAATTCTGTTTCAAGATGAGCTTGACGAAGCCCAAAGAAGCAACGAAGATTTAATTATCGATAACAGGGAACTTTATGGCTCTCACGGCCATTCAGGAAAAAGAAGAATATTTAGTGACTTAGAAGAGCCTTTAAAAAGTGAAGATATGAGAGTCTTGAAATCAGCTGATGATTTCTTAAAAAACACTTCAGAATTGAAAAGCTTATTATTGAAGAAACCTGAAGGGACTGATATGAAAGAGCCACATCAAAAGTTGTTGAATAATATCAATGAAATGCTGATAAAAAATAATTTTGAGCCTTTGGATCAAGGTATAAATATTCAAACATTATTATGTGCTTTGAATGAAGTTTTGAGTGCTTTTGATAAGAGATATATTGACGAAAATGAAGACACAGAGCTTATTTTTAAAAAATTCTATGGTATACCATTTATATATAAGTTCTTTTTAAAACTAAATCAGCCTTTAGCTTAAAGCTATTTATTCAGGCTTAGTATAGAAACTCCAGCCCAAAAAACCCTATGGATCTTAAAACCTTTGAATTAATATTAACTTATGAAAACAAGACAAAAGAACTCAACCAAAAAATCCAACAATTAGAAGAAAGCTTAAGAAATCCGCGATCCCATGGAAAATATCAAGAAATAGAAGAAAGCTATAACGAGCTGAAAAATAATTATCACAAATTACAGCAAGAATTATCGAAATCTGAGTATTTAAACGAAGATTTATCAAAAAAAGCTGAAGAAAATAACGCACTCATTAGTGAAATTTGTAAAATTCTTACATTAAAAGACCCGAAACATATAATTAAAGCCGTAGTAAAGTTAGAAAAAGTTTTACGTGCAGTTCCTCATCTTGAAAGATTTATCAAAGATGTTTGTGTCATAGTATTCCCTGAATTAAGAGAGGAAAGGAATAAATTAATTTGTAGCCAGAGAATGGATGACGTGATTCCAAAGCTTAAAAAAGCATTTTCTGAGCTAGATCAGCTAAGAAGAGCAAAAGAAAACAGCACCAGGAATAAAAGCCCAATGGACGAAATGAGAATTAATCAGGCTTCTTCAAGAAATAAAAGTCCTTTGGAAGATGCCAGCAGGACTACCCCAAAAAGCACAAGAAGGGAATTTTCGTTTGAAGAACAAGTCGTCCAGCATCTTTGCCATCTATATGAAATTCCTGAAGAAAAATCCATCATTTTGTCTACAATAGACCAGACATTTATTTTTGTACGCGAAATTGAATCGTTTTTAAGAATATCGAGGGCTGCTTTAAGCCTAGGTGAAGACGTTTCACTGAATGAAGTCCTTCACAACTTAAAAGTGTTAATAAAGAATATATAAATACAAACTATCATTGAGTTTTTACTAAAAAAACCTAATTTTATACGTTGAACAAGCTTAAAAACCCAGAATCCAATGACGAATGGAATTGAGCTGAAGGTTTAAATGATGGAGGCCTTATATTTTGCTGCCTTCCTGCTGTTAAATTCGCACTTAAAACCCTTCTGCTCATCTTTTCATCCCTATTAATAATTATCGGTACATCATACAATTTGCCACTTGCAGGCCGCTTAAACATGTTATCATCAAAAGCAGGACTTTTCATCGGCCCTTGGATCCTTATTTTTGTTCTCGGTCTGCCTTGGGTCGTTGGCCTGTCTTGAACTTCACTAACTGGCAAAGCAGTCATTGGAGGATCAATTCTTTTTTCTCTATTTCGAGACTTTCCTCTCCCTGATTTTAAATTTCAAAATTTTTCTGACATTGAAGAATGTGTATCTGGAGGCGTACAAGTCCCAGGAGGCAAATATAAACCTAATGCTTTAGGTGGATCTTTATGTCTTGATGGCGGACGCAGCTTTCTTTGCTCTACCTCTCTGGAAGCTGGGGCTTCATTGGGTTCTTCTAATCTAGCAATTTTGAAGCCAAAAGTGACAGGACGCTTGATATCTTCTGCATATTTTGCAGTTTTCGGTTTGATATCTGGTATTATAACTGTATGGTCAAGCACAGATGCCAACCCCCCCACCCCCTACTCCCCCAGTTTGGATGTATACATCACACCCCCACCCCTGTATGGATCACACCCCCACCCCCTCAGATAGTATGTATGGATCACACCCCCACCCCCTTTTGCATCTATGGATCCCACCCACACCTCCATTCCATTAATAGATGCTACCCCCCACCTCCACCCCCTATATAATGTAAACTGTATTAAAGGCAATTAAAACATATTAATTGCTGACAGCATAAAAAATTCAAAGTCATAGGGATGAGAAAAAAAATCGGATGCAGTGTGCTAACGAGGAAGCATATTTTCAATGAACCTTCAAGCACATACCTCGTGTTTTTTAAATAATATAAAGGTCAAAAATTTCCAAAGAATGCAGGCTAGCTCCCCCCCCGCCATTTAATAATGAACAAAACCGTCATTTTTTTCCTAAAAATTTTCCTTAGGCCATTTAATAACGAACAAAATTTACTATAAAATTTATATAAGCTAATTTAGTCTTTACAGTTTATTAATTTTAAGTAGTTAGAGTAAGATAAAGACAAGCATAATCGAGCAAAGAATAATAAATAAGAGCTAATAGTGGCTTAATCTTAAGATGGTGCTTTACTCCCCCCTCCGTAAGTGAACAAAAATATCGTTTGCTCACGAAGAAGATTTATTTTTTTTTTTTAAATTTGTATATAAATTTATAGAAATATTATTTTTACGAAATTAAAAAAATCCTAATTCGCGAAAATTGGAAAGCAAATATTAATTAAATTTATGTTTTTAAAACGCAATTTGTTTAAAATTAAAAAGAATTAGGCAGAGATTTCATTATAATAATTATAGCTTATATATCAAACTTTTTTCCATAAAAAATTTTTCTATTAAAAAAATTTTTGTTTGCTCTCACGAAGAGTGAGGGACTTTTCTAATGGTTTTGATCGCTCACGGAGGGGGAGGAGTTAGCAATAGTTATTATTTTTCGCATGAACTTAGGCGCTTTATCTTTATGTTGTCATCATTTGACTTTTTTATTATTAACCCTTTATTGAAATTTTTATATAAAAATCATAGATATTTAATATAATTTTTATATATTTTTTCCCAAAAATTTTATAAGTTAGACCCATTTAATAACGAACTAAAAAAGTGTTCGTTATTAATGGGGGGGATTTAGAGACTTTATAAGAGATATCAAAAAATATTTTTTGAGTCATTTATTGATTCCTTTCTATGTAAACAAGTTTTTTGCAATTATTTTATTTTAAATGTATTACTAATATATTGGCTATATCAGTCTATGCTAAAATATACTTATGATCATTAATATTTATTTATGAATCTATTTATGAATCCATTTATGAAATAACTAAAATTTTCTTGTATGTCTTATTTGTAAGATTTGATACTTATATGTTTACCTATATGATAGAGGGGGGGGGGGGGTGGAGGGGGTGGGATCTATTAACATAGGGGGTGGGGGTGTGATCCATATATACTAGGGGGGTGGGGGCGGGAGGGTTGGCATCTGTGCTTGACCAACTGTATTTGTTTTTATTGGACCTATTTGTGAAGAGTTTCAGCCTGATCCTCTCATAGAAACTTTATTGTTGCCATGAGAAAAAGGTATTCCTGACAATGAATTCATTGAATTTACAGAATATTTTTGTGAACTAGCTGGCACTTTTTGCGGGTAATATACAAGTGGATTAACGGAAGGCCCTGGTGCAGAACCGATTCTTTTATTTTCGTCCCTAAATAATCATTACGCTGATACAAATCGCCAAACTGAATAAGTTTTCGGCAATTCTTCATGGTTAACGCTTCGATTTATTCCTCCAGGGTGCATTTTATTAAAATTTTATAGCTTCAATAGACTACTTTATAAGATAATTCTAGTAAAAGAGAATAAAAAATGGATTATGTCGAAGTTGTTGAAAGCGTAAGAGAAATCTATGACAAAGACCAGACAGCAAAATACGATTTCATAGCTCAAAGGTTTTTCCACGACTTTGGCTCATATCCAGGATTCTTTGCAAGAGCTCCTGGAAGAGTTAATATCATAGGCGAGCATATTGATTATAGCGGATACCCAGTTCTGCCTATGGCTTTAGATAGAGACACTATTATGGCTGTAAGAAGAACTGAGATGAGAAATATTGTTATCAAAAACATCCAAAGAAATAAATTTCCTGAGGCGACTTTTTCACTGGATCAAAAACTCTCAGATGAACATGTGTGGACAAATTATTTTGTGGCAGGATATAGGTCGGTAACTGAAGAGATTCCGGTGGAAAACCGGGTTGGAATGCTTATTATGGTAGATGGAGATGTCCCGATTGCGTCTGGGCTTAGCTCTTCAGCAAGCTTTACGGTGTGTGCAGCTTTAGCAACACTTTATGCAAATAATCCATTTGGGAAGACTTCTTATAAAGAATATCTTCCTGAAGACCATCCAAAGGCGAAAAATATGCTTGAGGACTATTATGTAGCTTCGACAAGAATTAGCAAAATTCAGCTTGCAGAATTGACCACTAGGTTTGAAAGAATGGTTGGAACTCAATGCGGAGGGATGGATCAAACTATTAGCATTTTGGCTGAGGCAGGAACTGCTTCTTTTATAGAATTCAACCCAATTCGGCTTGAGGCTGTTCCTCTGCCTAGCGGCTGCACTTTTGTGATTGCAAACTCATTAACTCCTTCTCCTAAAGTTTTAACTATAGCAACAAGGTACAACAAAAGAGTTGTTGAATGCAGAATCGCAGTTGCACTTATAGCAAAAGCTTTTAATTTGCCTATTTTCCCTAAAACACTCAAAGAAATTCAAGAAGAATTAGGAAGATCTTTGGAGGAAATGATAGAAATTGTAAACTTGCATATCAGAGAAGAAGAATATACCACAGCTATGCTTGAGGAAACATTTGGAACACTTTTAATAGAAATTGTGAAAGATATTCAATACTCTGATATCGTTTTAAATAACAATACTTCTTATAAACCAAGACAAAGAGCCTTACATGTTTATAATGAAGCTAAAAGAGTTTATGAATTCAAAAATGTGTGCCAAAATAATGGGGATTGTGAAAGGCTTGGGAGACTAATGACAGAAAGCCATAATAGCTGTAGAGATCTATATGAGTGCAGTTCAGAACAATTGGAAACGCTTATTGGGCTCGCTATTGAAGGAGGAGCGATTGGTAGTAGATTAACAGGAGCTGGCTGGGGTGGATGCTGTATAAGCTTAGTGAGGAATGAGCAGTTAGAAGAAATGTATAGAAAGATGTTGAAATTTTATGAGAATAACCCTCTTGTTACTGATGATAATGTAATCTTCTCAACTGTACCGTGCAGGGGGGCTTGCATTTTAGAATCAAAATATTTTGCCTGGGCAGGTCAATAATTAATTATTTTTATAAACACCTAAATAATAAATGGATCCATTAAGTGACTCAAACCAGCCTGAAACTACTAATTGCTCTTATCCCAATTGCGAAGAGGTAGCTGAATATATTTGCAAATGCAGCCTTCCAAATACTCTTCTGTGCATAAATCACCATAAAGAGCATATTACATCTAAAGATCTAGAGCATAAAATTGAATCTGCTTGAATTGAGCCTTCACAAGAAACAAAGAAGAAAATTTTAATGCTTTTGGAATCTGAAAAAGAAAATTACAAAATAATAAAAACGAAAGCATTAGATTTGTTTTTTCATAATGTAGAAAATGCTTCAAAAATAGTCAAAGATAATATTGAAATTTTAAATAAGGAGATCTGTGACATCGATAAAATGTGTTTTAAGATTATGAAAAACGAGAAAATTTCAAAACTTGAAAATGACGATTTTCTAAAGTCTTTAATTCTTGATAGTCAAAACGCTTTAAAGAATGTAAAACTTTTCCTTTTAAATAAGGCTAAAATAACAGAAGATAGCTTTTTGGGGGATTTTACAATAGAGCTTAGCAATCTATTAATTGATTTTATAAAGAAAAAATTAGAAAGACTTAACATTGAAAAGTATGAAAATATTGACGAAATACTTTGCGAATATAACCAAATGGATGAAAAAGAAGCTAAGGATAAATTTGGTTTAGTAAAAATAAAATTAGAGCAAGTCGATTCAAAATTTATCACTAGTATAAAGGATTTAGAAACTCAAATTAAAAAGAATGCGAACTATTGCAAAGATTTGCAGTCTAGTCTTGATGGGCTAGCTAAAAGAATAAATAAAAATTTTAGAGAATTGAATTCAATTGCCATTATTTCTAAAATAAATGAAAAATTAAAGGATATTTCTAATTATGAACTAAAAGTAGAAGATTTGGCTAAGAATTACTTGTTAGATTTTAATGAAACATTAAGGAGCATTGACAAGCAGAGACAGCTAAAAAGTGATTTTGAAAGAGATAGTAAAATTTTTTCGAGCCTGGATATACAGCAATCAGATGATAAAAGCTTGAGAAACTTAATGAAATTTAGTGAAGGAATAAGATTTATATATGCGAAATACACAGAGAAATGTAATAATATCTCTAGCAAATTAGAACTAATCATTAGTCAATGCGTAGATGATATAAAATATATATATGGCATACTTGATGATAATGAGCATCAAGCTCTCTTGTGCATATATGATACTGAAAATCAAAGGCTTAACAAAATTCCAATTTTTACTATGGAGCCTCTTAGTTCATGTATATTGATAATTCAACTTCCGAACTCTGAACTCTTTTGCTATGGGAACTCTCACCATTATGATTCTTTTGTTTCTGAAGATCAATCATATGAATCTGGGTTTTCTTGCATTTTAGATCTAAAAACATATTCCCTTAAAAAGGTTTTACCTGAAGGTAGAGAATGTATGCGCGCAGGAGGTATTTTTTATAATCAGTTTGTGTTTGTATTTGGGGCTTTGAATAATGGTATTGCTTTGAAACTTGCAGAGAAGTTTGACTTGGTTGAAAATAAATGAATAGAATTGCCGCCTCTTCCTGTAGAGATGTATCAAACCTCATGCGTAATTTATGATGGAGAAATATGAATATGTGGATTGTCAGCTCGTTTGATTAAATATGATATTGAAAAAAGCACTTACTCAACTACTCTGCTGCCTATGGAAAAAGAAAATGCCAAAATAATCTTTATTGCAAGCTCTCACATCTATATTATTGAGCAAAGTGGGATTTTTCAATGAACCTCAAATTGGAGTCAAGTATTACGTTTCAATATTGATTTAAAGGGAAATATTTTCACAATAGCTTCTGAATTCTTACTTTTTATATCAAAAAATGATTTAAAGGGCAAAATAAATTACTATAAGTTTGAGTCAAAATTTAGGCGTCTAACTGAATGCAAAGTCAATAAATAATTAACCATGATAATTTAAATTTTGGATAGTTGAGAGTGCTAGTGTGTGTTCTTAATAATTATTTATTTCTCTCTTTCTTGTAAACCATCATTAAGCTAAATATTTTAAGATCCAATAATAAATTTAATCTAGATTTTATATATTGATTAAAATAAGGCTTAAGTAAAAAATATAAATTTTTGATTAATGCCTTTAGCTCGATAATGAGGAGCATCTCAAGAAAAATTTAAAATTAGTTACATATTATGATATTTAATTATTTAATTATTGATTAAGATAATTTCAACAGGGTGATGATCACTTCCTATAATATCATTATGAATCAAACTATCTCTCACTCTTGATATCAACGCTTGGCTTACTACAATATAATCCAATCTCCAACCCATATTTTCGCTTTTCGCTCTTGGATTTTTCGTGCTATACCAAGAATACTTCCTTTCACTAGGATAAAGATGTCTAAAAGAATCTACAAATCCTTCAGCCAATGTTTGAGTAAACTGCTCTCTTTCTTGTGGTGTGCATCCAGCACATTTTTCTTTTCCATTCATATTATAGATATCTATATCTTGATGGACAACATTTAAATCTCCAAGCCAAATAACGCTTTTCCCCCTTGCTTCTAATTGCTTTAAATAATTTCTAAAATCATTATCCCATTCTTGTGTTCTATAAGATAGTCGATCTAGTTTTTGGCCAGCATTAGGAACATAAGTAGAAATAAGGAAAAAAGTGTCAAATTCGGCTGTTATAACTCTTCCTTCATCATCATGCTTACGGCGACCAAGTCCTGTTACAATGCTAATTGGCTCAATTTTACTCAAAATTGCAGTCCCAGAATAACCTTTTTTAGTTCGACTGCAAGATCAATATTGGTAAGGAAATGCTGGGAAATTATTTTTGAAATCTTGGATATTTGTATCTTGGAGTTTAGTTTCATTGAAGCATAAGATATCGATATTATCGCGACCTGTAAAAGTGATGAAGGATTGCTTTTTAATGCAAGCACGAATCCCATTAACATTCCAAGAGACTATATGAATTTCTGGGCTTGAAAATATGCCTAGGCTGCTTGTTTGAATTTTAGCATCTTCAGAAATTAGTTTAGCCTGTTTGGAAGCTTTGGCAGGGATTTTTTCTTCTTCAGAATCAGAAACTTTTCTCTTTGCAGGCTTCTTAGCTTCATCACTCTTTTTAGCTCTACTTTTAACTGGCTTCTTTTCTTTCATATTAATTGGAGAAAATCAATAATTATATAATGGGGTAACTGAAGTTTTTAATAAAATTTTATTATAATAATTTAATAGATTTTTCCCTAAATTAATTATTCTCAATCAATTAAATTCATTTTAATAAATATAATTTTATAAGCATGGATAGCATTTATATTGTTAAGATATAAAATTGGATTTTTTTCAGTCATAAATTAATTAGATTAACTTATTTTGGAATTTTCTTTTTGGCTCGAAAAAGTGCTATGAGCAGTGATCCTAATAAATGATGTAGCAATAAAAATATAGTTTTACTCCCAGATGCTCTTAAATAATACAAGTTATGCTATAACTCCTTACTCACCCCCCTCCGTGAGTGAACAAAACCATTAGAAAAATCCCTATTTTTTGCCCAAAAACCCACCCTCCGTGAGTGAACAAAAATTTTTTTATAGAAAAAAATTTTGATATATAAGTGATAATTAGCATAATGAAATCTAGAGCTAATTCTGCTTAATTTTAAACAAATTGCGTTTTAAAACATAAATTTTATAAATTAAATTAATATTTGCTTTCAAATTTTTGCGAATTAGGATTTTTTTAAATTTTAAAAAAAAAAATTTTTATAAAAATTTATATATAAAAGTTTTTTAAAAAAAAAAATTAACCCCCCTCCGTGAGTGAACAAATTTTTTTGTTCACTCACGGAGGGGGGGGAGTTAGAGTTGTTAAATTATAAATGTAATTTAATGATGGCTCTTGATATGAGCCAATGCCATTAAGAACGTTTTATTCCTGAATTTAATTATTTGTTATGCAATATTAATTATTATAGTGCGTGTAAAGCAAACCTTCCAAAATCGGTATGAAACCTTTGTAGATTTGTGCAAGCTCAACTGAGACCCTAGGTATAATTTCTGCTATCAATGCTTCGATTCAAACAATTACTGCACGAATCTAAATTTATTTGGTCTTTCTGTATATTACTACAACTATTTATCATCATTTGGCTCCTTTTATTATGTAACTTCTAAAAACACAATAATTCACCTTCTGGAGAAGGAACAATTAATTAGCCATTTGAAACAATAAATTATTCATTACCTTCAATAAAAGCCAAATATAGCGTTATTAATCTAAAGAGCAATGGATCATACAGACTTTATAGATCCTCTGGCTTGATATTAGACCAAATTGAAAAATAAAATCAATGGATGCAAGTAAAGTTCCTATCTTTCTTGATGGAGCAGATGCAACCTCTATTATGTTTCTCTGCTCTTTATAATTTTTTATGGAACTTATGTGCTATGAATTAATATTTTATTATAAATGTCATACTATCTTATTTTTATGATGTTTAAATTGCATAAAGATTAATATATTAAATCGCTACATTAACCTTGTAGATTTTTCACAGTGAATACTCAAACTTGCTATATCCTTCAATGACTCATTCATCAGCACAATTGCTAGTATTATAAGTTTTATTTCGCCTACTGCTGATTAAAATTTAATCTATATATTGTATTTTATTATTGAGCGAATATGGATTGCTTAATTGCAGTTAATTTTATTGTTATATTTTTAATTAATTATCGTTTTGACTAGATAGAGCGCTATTTTCAGAAGGGTTCGGATCAGCTTCTCGAAAATTGATTCTATTATTTGAATTATTTCCAAAGCATTCATTTTCGATTTCTTGAGAGCTATTGATGATTCTACTAGCTGTGATATGCGTATAATCCATATGCTTATTCTTTGCATCTTCACTTATACTATCTTCGATAATATAATTTGTTTTTGCTTCAGATTTTCTGAATAAAATGTTTCTTATCAATAAAAACTTCTCTTTAATTAATTTCAGAAATTCACTAAAGATTCGTAGTAAACTATAAATAATGAAAGAAACATTTGAACACAATGCTATTATAAATACAAAAACTGTTCCAGGATATTCTAATTCATCAGTCAAAAAGAAAAGACCAGTGCACGCTGTAATTAATAAAGTAAATTTAGAAAATAGTTCCACTTCGTTTGAACGCTTGTCTGCAAATGGTTTATTTTTATTTTGTAAAATAAGGAAAAAAATTAATAAAATCGTAACTGCAAGAGCTTGGATAGAAATTGAGATGTTTGATAAGAACACCGAAAAGCTTATCAACGCAATTTTGCAATATAAAATCACTAATTCTCAATAAAAGTATTGCTTACTCCCCCTCTCTGTGAGAGAACAAAAGCATTGCCAAATTTTTTTAAGAAAAATAATTTAATATATAAGTAATAATTATTATTATAACGAAATCTCTAGCTATTTCTATTTAAACAGCTTGAATTTTAAAACATAAATTTTAAAATTTAATTTAATATTTGCTTCAAAATTATTTTCAATATTGATTTTTTGAAGAAAAAAAAATACTATAAAATTTATATGTAAAAATTATGAAAAAAATTAACCCCCTACGTAAACGAGCAAAAGGTTTTTGTTTGCTCACGGACTGGGTTGTTAGTAAAACCATTGTAGAGGAAGCCATATCTTAATTTGACTGCTGTTTCTTCTAATCTGTTCTTACATCTATTTAACTTTGCCAGCCAAATTGCTGGGACAAGAATTCCTCAAACTATGATTGCAGGCAGAGCTATCAAATATGAAAAAAAGACATGATCAAAATCCCAGCATTGAATATCAAGATCAATATTAAGTCAATACTCATCAGAATTTATTTCTCTACAACTAAAAATACTGAGCAGAGTTTCAATGAGACCCGGGTAGATCAAAAATACTAAAATAATTGAGGTGGAAACTAGACTATCAGAAATCGGTTTTCAGATTCTTAATTTTATCTTATAGTATAATATTCATCACAAAAAGCATAAAACTCATAGCATTATAGGTATAAAGCTAATAAATATAAGTTTGGTATAAAATATTTTTATTTTCAGATTTGATTTTTGAAAAAGGCAATCCAAAGAAAATAGTTGCTCTCCAACATAATTCATGCTTAATTCTATATAAAAAAGCTTCATTAATCATCGTGGCCAATTTAAATTGAAGGTTGTGATGATTATTATAATATGTAAATAATTCCAAAATATTTTGATGTTAACTGAAGTAAATGTTGAAAGCCCTAGGATAGAATTTTTTACAGCTTTTATGGTTAATAATGTAATAATAAAAAAAATAATAATAAATCCAAACATTCTCATGATATTGACATCAGTATCAGGGCATTTTTGGCATTCATTTTTATAGAGTCTTGAATATCCAGAATCGCAAGATTGACACATGTTCCCTTTATAGCCTTTTTTGCAGATTCCTGTATATGAAATATTATTGAGGTCTGGGGATCCCAAACAAGCTGGAGGGTATGGGCATTTCCAAAAATGATCAGAGCCGGCCTATATCTACAGGGAAGAGCAGGGGGGTATCGGCTTAGGCCGGATCAACCAAAAAATATAGAGATAGGCCGGATGCAAAAATTTGGTATAGTGTTAGGCCGGGAAAATTTTTTTTTTTTTTTCGCAATAGGCTTAGGCCGAAAAAAGAAGAAACAAAAAAATTTAATAGGGTTAGGCCGATTTTATATATATTTTCTTAATAATTTTTTTCGGCCTAACTCGCTAAAACAAAAAAAAAAAATTATTTTTCTCAGCCTAAATCTATTGCAACAAAAAAAAAAAAAATTTTCCGGCCCTAAAACACTATACCAAATTTTTGCATCAGGCCTATCTCTATTTTTTTTCTGTGATCCGGCCTAAGCCGATGCTACCCGATTCTTCCGTGTCGACATAGGCCGGCTCTGATAAAAATATAGGAAAATTTTAAGAATTTCCAATACCTATGTCGCTAAATTTTAGTAAAAAGAAGCTATCACTACAAAAAAATATGCATAATTTCGTAGGTCGGCCTATCTCCATCTTTATGTTAGGGTAAGGCCGACTTACAAAGTTATGTCTTTTTTTTTGTAGTGATAGCTTTTTTTGTTTTAAATTTAGCGACACAGGTATTGGAAATTCTTAAAATTTTCCTATATTTTTATCAGAGCCGGCCTATGTCGACAAGGAGGAATCGGGTAGTATCGGCTTAGGCCGGATCACAGAAAAAAAATAGAGATAGGCCAGATTTTTAAAAACAAATTTTTTTTTAGTAGTTTTAGGCCGAAACCCAATAAACTAGGAAAAAATTTCATGAAGGTTTTGCAGAATACTTAAGGTTTAATCAGGTTATAGCAATTTTGTGCAGTGAAAATTATTATTTTAATGTTTATTCTGTACAATCACTAATTTTTTACATAATACTAATCATAATTCCATAGCTTTCCTTAATATCAACACATTAATATATAAGTAAAGATATACTTAATTTATATTCTGGACAATACCTCAAGACGATGGGTTGCTTTCATCATTTGGAGATCAAGACTTGGATCATCTAATGGAATAATTTTATTATTAAGCGTAGCAATATTAAATTTAAACGATTTTTTATCATATATAATTAAAGGCTTAAGGATTATTTCAAATATATTCTTACAATATTCTTACTATCTTTTATTAAATTAATTTATCTGAAAAATAACATATATAATCGGCATAACACGACTGTATTTTTTTTCCGGCCTAAGTCTATTGCTAAAAAAAAAAATTTTAAAAATACGGCCTAAATCTATTGCCAAAACAAAACAAAAAAAATTCCCGGCCTAACACTATACCAAATTTTTGCATCCGGCCTATCCCGAAAAATTTTTTGGTGAGTCGGCCTAAGTCGATACACCCCTATCGGGATAGGCCGGCTCTATAAAGAGGTTGTGATTAATTGGAAATTTTTAAAAATTTCCAATACCTATGTCGCACCATTTTGAGGTGATCTAACTAACACTACTCCATCGTAGACATAGATACAACAGTCGGTCTAACCCTCCTCACCCCCAAAAATGATCAGTATATATTTATTATCTCTCCAATATCCATAATGAGGGACAATTGTATAATTTCCATAGCAATCAGCATGATCAGGGCAGGCAAGGCATGCAGTATTGTTTGGATTTAAACTATAATAAGGCTTTTCACAAATCAAACAAGTAATATTTACAGTTGCCTCTCCAAATTCGCATAAACGGACTTTTACGTCTGCATAAAAATCTTGACTAGATGATGAATAGCCGTCTGATTCTTTAATGGCAGAAGTATAAATCTCTATTTTAGTTAAGGATCCTGGCTGAGCTGTGATGACATAATCAGTGAAGCTAAAAATTCCATTAGCTGCTGTTGCTAGAGTTATTCCAAAAAGAATTGTATCTGAACTAGCGCTGAGCATTTGTGCTTGACTTATGTTGTCTGTTTTAACAATCTGATTATAGTGATCAACTAAAGCAAATTCAATAGGTTTATTGCTTTTTTGACCCGAAGCAATCCCATCTATAGTCGGTGATTGTAATGAAGCCTTTTTCGTGTTTTTAATTTCTTGATATGCCATCATAATAGGGAATGAAGCAATGTCATTTCCATATTCTGCAGAATTTCTTTCAAAGTTATTATATATAATCATTGGCTCAGCGTCTTTCCAACTGATAGCCCCTCCATTATAAACTGCTGCATTTTCCGTAAAATTGCTATAAGATACATTAAAAAAGCATATGCCAAAATCCTTGCAGCTAAAGTTAATTCCACCTCCAATCCCATCGATCACTCCATTATCATTATTTTTTAATCCAGATGAATCTGCAAAATTTTTGATAAATTTAGATGAAGAAACAGTAAAATTTAAATTTTCAATATAAACCGCTCCTCCATTTATAGCTTTGTTACTTGAAAATTCAGATGAGGATATCGCATATTGATCTCTCGGAAAATCTTTTTCAGTAGCAAAATAAACTGCCCCTCCATATTCTGATGCAAAATTACTATCAAATGAGCATGAATCAATTATTAATGACATACACTTAAAACAATAAATAGCTCCTCCATTTGATCCTGATCCTTCAGAAAATTCTGAAGACTTAATTGTCAATAAATGTAGTTCTTCGCTATAAATAATATTTTTGGTTGATTTTTTAAATAGTGAATTTTCTATTTTGATACGACTGTTATATGAATCAATTGAAGATCCTTGAGAATTTTGAATTACTGTATCATTAAGATATAATGAGCTTTCTTTGTAAATAAAGATAGCTCCTCCATTGCTTGAAGCTATATTAGAAAATAATGATTTCAAAATAGTTACAGTGCTTGAAATAGAAAAAATAGCAGTTCCTGAACTAGTCGAAAATCCATTTGCAAAGCTCGATTCCTCAATTACAGCATTGCTATTTGCATTTATCTCTATAAAGCATCCTTGCTTTCCAGATTGATCTGAAAAGCTTGTATTTAGAATAGTGATGTTTGAAAAAGATAAGCCAATTCCTGCATTATTTTCATCTGCAAGGTTATGATGAAAAGTTGAAGAAACAAGTGCTATGACTGATGATAAAAGTGAAATAGTTCCACCATTTTGGGCCCTATTTTCATTAATGTCGCAATTATTTATTACTGAAGTATGTTTTGAGCATCTAATCATAGCAAATACAGATCCCTTATTTTTACTATAATTTTTCTCGATTTTTGAATCTTTGATAATAAAAAATGAATCTGACTCAGCATAAGCGATGCCCCCTGCATTAGTTGCATAATTTTCAATTAAAGTGCATGATATACAATAAAATTCAGATTCGTAGCTTAATGATGCAACTCCTCCATTTATTGTGCTTGTGTTATTATAGAAAAAAGCATTTTTTAGATTCATGATTGCTGAATTTTTTAATGTTGCTACAGTTCCAGATAAATCTGAATATCCGTGCTGAAATGTGGAATTATTATCTATTAGTGTATCATTGTCTAACTCCCCCCCTCCGTGATTGAAAAAACATTAGAAAAATCCTATTTTTGGGTAAAAGCTCACCCTCTGTTGGCGAACGACGAAAATTTTTTATGGAAAAAAAAATTTTTGATATATAAGTTATAATTATTATAATGAAATCTCTCTTGCTAATTCTGTTTAATTTTAAACAGTTGCATTTTGAAATATAAATTTCGAAATTTAAATTAATTTTTACTTCTCAATTTTTACAAATTGGGATTTTTTAATATTTCGAAAAAAACTACCCTGTCCCGAACAAAATTGTTTTGTTCGCTCACAAATGGGGGCAGTAAGGAAAAAATAGAACCAAGATTGTATTCAAATAAACAATACTCCGTTTCCAACGTTGAATTTTTATTTTCATCGCTTAATAAAATAGTGACGGATGCTTTATTCCATCGAAAAACACAAGAATTTAAAACAACTTTTGATGGAATTTCTTCAATATTTTCATTGATTGCAACATGAAGAGCTGAGCTATATGATCCTTTATTTTCAATAAAATTAGAATTATCAATAGAAAGGATTCCATCGAAATAAGAAATAAAAAGAGAGCCTGAGAGAGATGCATCATTTTCTTTGAATGTGCAATTATTTAATAGAGAGTTACTTGATAGTTTTATAGAATTTCCAATATAAATGCAAGCCCCGTTAAATGCTTTATTTTTCAAAAATGTTGAATTGCTGATTGATAAAGCCATTTTTGTATTTGAATAAAACTTTTTATTCAAATAAATTGACCCACCGTTGAGAGAGCAAGAATTATTTTTAAGTTAGTAAAGTTATGCTAACTCCCCCCCCTCCGTGAGTGAACAAAACCATTAGAAAAATCGCAATTTTTTGCCCAAAAACCCACCCTCTGTGAGTGAACAAAAATTTTTTTATACAAAAATTTTTTTATGGAAAAAAATTTTGATATATAAATGATAATTAGTATAATGAAATCTAGAGCTAATTCTGTTTAATTTTCAAACGAATTGCCTTTTAAAACATAAATTTTATAAATTAAATTAATATTTACTTTCCAATTTTTGCGAATTAGGATTTTTTTAAATTTCGAAAAAAAAAAATTTTTATAAAATTTATATATAAATTTTTTTAAAAAAAATAAATTAACCCCCTCCGTGAGTGAACAAAATTTTTTTGTTCACTCACGGAGGGGGGGAGTAAGTGCTGGATGTTTAAAGTCTCTACTTCCAGATGCGTGGTGGCACAAGCGAATTTGGTGGACTTCCACCTTTGGTACCTCTGGGTTTTCGGTAGTGGATTGCCCTATTTGTGCCCGCAGACCTATGCTGGGCACCACCATTTCCAACTCAGTCCCTTCGCCCTTCTAAGGCCAACTGTACCTACCCTGGCCGCTGTCCTTTTATAGGACCCTTTGAACCAGAGGGATCGCCTGCATGCATCCTAGCCTGTCTCCCCTTTTCCAGGACATCCCTGAGAAAAACTCAACCACTTCTGTGATTCGGGGCAAGCCATCAAGAGCAGCTTGAGAAGGGAAATCACTCTGCTCCATTTCGGGCTGCTGGAAAAAGGATTCATGATTAACTGCCCAATGATCAGGCCACAAACCTTCTTCTAGGCTCATTATAATGCTGGGCCATATCATTCCTCCTGAAAATCTTGCCCGGATATACATGGGTTACCGTCGCACGAGAGGAGTCGGACGTCATGCGCCATTTTTATGTATATAAGAATCATTTTTAAAATATGTATCCGAAACAATAAATTCTAAATCGGAAGTAGTCAAACTTTGGGGCACTATTCAATGGATAGCTCCTCCAGATAGTTCAGGTGATTGATTTGATTCAAAATGACTATAGTTGATATGCAGGTTTTGACCTGAAAAATATAAAGCACCTCCTGAATCGCCACTATTTTTTAAAAAAATGCAGTTTTCTACCAATAATGTACTGCTGTTTGTGAAATCAATTGCTCCTGGACTTCCATTTAAATAATTTACATTGTTTATGAATTTTGAGTTTTTGATAGTTGCTGAGTTAAGATTTTGTAAAGATAAACTGATCCCAGCAGTTCCTGCACCTACATTTCATTCAGAATCTAATGAGTCAATAAGAATCGATGTTGTATTATCAATGATAATTGCAGGTGATGATCTGCTGCAATAATTATTGACTGTGCTGATGTTCTGCATTAAGAGATTAACTGAACCACTTATTAAAGCCATTGATTTGCAGGACAGATGTACTGGATTTGACACTTCAAGTTTTAAATAAATATAAGGATTCCTAATGAAGTTTAGCAAAACTATTGAATTGACATTGTCCTCTTTATAAGATTTATCTCCATTATCTTTTATTTGAATATCTTCTATGTCTATATTGGTCATTTGCTTTATTTCTATTAATCCGTCTGCTCCTGATAAATTATCTTGAAAAGTCAGATTCTTCAATGTGAGGAAATTAGGTAAATATTTTACAGCAATAGTAATCCCACTTGGAGTAGTCGCATTTATGTATTTTCCTTTGGCAATTGCATCTTTCATTGACTCACTTCAGATTGATATTATACTACTGGTTTCAGCTCCATTTGAAATAAAATATGAAGACTCTATCAATATATTTTGCGTTTCATTATAATAATGTGCAGAAAAAATCCCATTTGATTTTCCATAATTTGATATAAAATGTGTATTGTTTATATGAATATGAGTAAGAGTCGAATATTTTATGATTTCTGCTTCATCGAATTCAATTTTATAGTAGCTATTCGTGTTTTGGATATTGATAATGCCTAGTTCGCAGTAGTTATATGAAAATGTGCAAGAATCAATTACTAATGTTTCAAATCATCCAAGAGCAATTAAAGAGGCTGAATTCAGGATATTCAATGGGTTTTGATATATCATATTATACTCAAACTCCACATTTTTTATTACTACAGATGTGATATTTGGAGCATATAAAAATCCTCTTAAATTAATTGGATCTCCGAGTTCATAACCATTATTTAGCCTGCTCACTTTACCATAATTATAGAAGAATGTTCCCGGAGTAGGATCATAAAAATAATAATCACTCAGGGAAGCAACAAAAAGTATAACTCCAGAATTCTCAATTTCAGCCAATTTTATGTTATCAAAATTTACATTATTGAGGACAACATTGCTGCTGCCTGCTATTTTCATTAGGGCAGTATGGCCAAATCGAAAATTTTGAAAAGTTACATTTTTAAGGATCAGATTACTATTGGCAATTAAGAATCAATAAAAATCTTTTTGATATTCGCAATAAGCTGAACTCAAGTACTCATAAATTTCTTCATGCCTATCGTTATAACGCATATAATTTTCTGAATTTGAGAATATATACGGGCAGTACTCACAGTATGGACTACCACCGCAGGTAATGAAGTTTTTCCCATCAAATATCAAGTTTCTCATTTCTAATGAAGAATACCAGAACTCAAATAATTTTTGGTAAAATGCAGTATCAGGGTTTCGCTGTCTAATTCTTATTTGATTTCTACTCCAAGAAGCGATAAGAACGTTTTTTGACGATTTTTTGTAATCAAAATAGCCTCACGTATAAATATCATCAAAATTTAGATCAATGAAGTAATCCCCATCATCTAAGAGATAAATCGTTGTATAAGCATTTGTAGAAAAATATAAAGCAACAAGAAAGTGCCGATATGGAGATCATCTAGTTCCTTCGCCTTTATAAATATCAGAGCCAGCAATTGATGTTGCGAAATATATATGTGGATTATTAGCTGATGAAATGTCATAACTTGGAACATAAACTAAAGACCCATCAGGAAATTGTGTACGTGGGTTATTTCCAACATGAATGCAGAATCCGAGATATAAAAATTGTGCTTTACATGAAAGACACATTAGATAATTTTGGCCGACATAAACTCTCGAACAATCAGGATCTTGTATAACATAAAAATTGCAGTTACCATTTGCAAAATTGCATTCAAGTATATTGCATTCCCAAAAACAGTTTTTCATGTCAAAAACTTTGCCAATATTGCAAGCATAATTCGAGGCCTTAAAGCAATTTTCTAAGTATGCAATATATTGGAAATCTTGGCGTATGATTTGCTGATATGAAGAAAAAATTGCTAGGCCATTATTTTGGCATCAAGAATTTGGATATTGAGTTATTCTATCAAAATTGCAATTAGCTACTAAGCATTCTGGCTTACATTTTCCATAATCTAAATAAGTGCAGTCTTTTGAGCATGCGCAGTCTTTATAGTCATACTCACAATCATAATTATTGCATTCAGGATTACAAATTCCATTCCCTAACATTTCTGGATAACATCCACTAGCGCAAGCTCCACAATCATGACTATCTAGAACACAATTTCAATTATTACACGCTGGATCACACTTCCCATCACCAAGCATGGAATCGAAGCACCCTGGAGAACAGTCACAATCATATCCGTCAAAGTTGCACTCAGGTACATGGCAAGCCTCATCACAAATTGAGTTTCCGTACATTCACATAAAGCAGCCAGGTGCGCAAATTCAATTAGCGCAATCACCAAAATCAAAATTGCATCCAGGAAATGCACACTCGAGGTTGCAGACTCCGTTGCCTAATAAATTAGAGGAGCACCCAGGCTGGCACTCATTACAAGACCCAGACCCATAGTAGCAGGATGGCACATTACAATCAGGGTAGCACTTTTCTTGAAGTCTGGCTTCTGTGCCTAAATAAAATTTACATGAAGGAGCGCAATACCCACAATCTCCTCAATCATAACCGCAATTCATAGTATTGCAAATGTCATTACAGATTCCATCCCCAAGCATTTCCTTATTACAGCCATCTATATAAATGCAGCTTCAGTAACAATCTGAGCTTTCTTTATTGACCAGTCCATCAACATAAATGCTTGAGTCATAATTGCAATAAGGTTTCATGCATTCTGGGTTGCAATGGCTATTTCCTTTCTGATTGATAATTACTTTTACATCTGGGCATTCTCACAAATTGCATGAAAGTTTTCCATTCGCATATGTGCCAGCTATTCAGTAGAAAAAGACCCAAAGAATCGCCATTATTTATAAGTAATATTACTTCTGTCATTATTTAATTTAAGAGATATAGGTGGGTATAAAAAAATAAAAAATTTTGGTCAAATAAATTTCATGGAATACAGAGTAAGCTTGAAACTTAAATCAATTGAGAGAGCATTTAGATAGTTTTCTACTAATAAATTTTGCTACTATTTGTTGATACATTTTGGATTAAATTGCCTATGACATTTTGATGTTGATCTTTTTATTATGATAAATTTATGAAGTAATTTAGATTATGAAAAATATATTGAATGCATTTTAGTAAGATAGTTTTAGAATTATAAGAAATATGTTGAGTATTTAAAGAGTCTAAAATCTAATCCCTTGACTCTTTTCTTGAAAGAATAACTTACTCCCCCCCTCCGTGAGTGAGCAAAAAATTTTTTTTCACCCACGGGGGGTTAATTTTTTTTAAACAAAAATTTATATATAAATTTTATAGAAAAAAATTTTTTCGAAATTTTAAAACAATCCTAATTTGCAAAAACTGGGAAGCAAATATTAATTTACTTTATAAAATTTATGTTTTAAAACGCAATTCGTTTAAAATTAAACAAAAATTAGCTCGAGGTTTCATTATACTAATTATCACTTATATATCAATTTTTTTTTCATAAAAAATTTTTCTATTAAAAAAATTTTTGTTACTCACAGAGGGTGGGCTTTTGGGCAAAAAATAGCAAGCTTTTGTTCACTTACGGAGGGGGGGAGTTAGCAAGTTTATTTTAGTTTAAGAAGTTATAAACATATCAGATAATCATGCTCCCAAAAAAAACAGATAAATAATAAGATTTACACATATTTATTATGAATGCTTATAACTATATAAGCAATAAAGTCACTCAATAAAGTTGTCAGGATACAAATGTAAGTAATAGATTAAGAAAACACAATTTAATTTTAGAAATTATGTATCTAATTTGTATATGCATTAAAATGTGTGATAGCCAGCCCACTCACTTAACACCAGTAGCTGGGGAACTCAAGGAACTTTGTTGAAGGGATGGCGTTCGGTGATGTGTATACGATCAAATTTTACTTAGTTTGGTGGAGTGTAATCCCAGATTAGGCTTACCGCAACTTATTATATCAAGGCTTTATCTCTTGGAAGATAGAAGTTTGGTGTTAGAAAAGCCCAGGAGAGTCCCTAGGTCAATTGGAAAATTTCCTAGCGCGGTACCGATTTGTGCCCTGGGCAACTAGTTTCATCTTGTTCGATACCTTGACCAGAAGATTCATTTTTTCGAATTTTCTGGAAAGCCAACCCATGTCAGGCGTCATTCAGCCTGTAATGCTCTAGCTAGTGTGCGAGCCTATTTCTGGAGGAGTATAGCAGATAGGTAGATGGCAGTCAATTGCGTTGCAAGGTGGAGATGAATGCTTATTTAGGATATCAAAGGAAGCTTTCTATAATCTTAAACTAATTCATCTCCGTGAGTTAGCAAACCATTGGAAAAATCCCTATTTTTTTGCTAAAAATCCACCTTCATGAGTGAACAAAAATTTTTTAATATAAAAATTTCCTGAAAAAATATTTTGATATATAAGTTAATAATAAAGTATAATGAAATCTTTAGCTAATTGAGTTAAATTTTAAATAGCTTGTATTTTAAAATATATTTGTTTTAAAATTATTGAGATTTTTTTAAAAAAATTATATAATTAATTTTTTAAATAAAAAATTAACTAAGAATTAAAATATTTAATTTCTATTTCATTCTTAGATCATAAAATCCAACTAATATTTTATTGTATTTCTTCTTTATTTCAGATATTCAGGCAAATTTTTTTATAAGAAGTAGGCTAAAAGTATTTTATTTTTATATTTTAAGGAAATTGACGAAACCCAAAAGAAGCAAACCCAGTCATATTATAATTTTTTAATATTTTATCTTTTATTAAGACTCTCATCATAATCGATGCTTATTTCATTTTTCTGGCTTTCATTATTACTTAATCCCTTTCTGTAAGAGAGCAAAAATATTGGAAAATTCCCTATTTTTTAGGAAAAACCACTCTCCGCAAGCCAAAAAAAATTATTTTATAGTTTAGTTGCTTAAATTGCAACTTTACCACCTAAATTTGGAATATTTTCCAAGTGTTGAAAAGATGATTCCACATGTGAAAGTTGCAATTTAAGCAACTAACGATAATATATAAGCTATAATTATTATAATGAAATCTCTAGCTTATTCCGTAAAACTTAAATAATTTTTAGTCAAAGCATAAATTTTACAAATTAAATTAGTCTTTACTTTCTAATTTTGGATTTTTTTTAAAATTTCAGAAGTTTATATATTGCAAAATAAAAAAAAAAAATTCTTTCAATAGAGGTGTGAGCTAGATAGGATTGCTCATTGCTTAAACTGGCTTCAAAATTTTCATTCGATCCATGATGGCTTATAATGATTTGGCTTCTAATTTTTTCGATATCTGGATCGTTAGAAATTCTATAGCGGCTTCGCCAAATTTTGGTTTTTTGATAAATAAAACAAAAAAGCACTCTGAAAATGCAAAAAGTCCAGTAGGCCAAGAAGTAGCAATTAGCAATAAGAATGATAAAAAAGAAGAATAAGCTAGCATTATCTCCAAGAGACCCAGTCAAATAAAATAATCCACTATATACTGTAATAACGCACACAAACTTAGCTTGCAGCTCTAAATGGTTTAAGTTCGCCTCAACATAAGGACTATTAGAATACTGGATATGCAAAAATACTGTCAAAAGTATTGCTGCAATCAGCGCTTGAATTTTTGGTGCAATGTTTGTCAAAAAGACAGAACAGCAGATTAGAATAATTTTGCTGTAGATGATAATGAATTCCCAATAATATTGCTTTAAATGATATCCATTAAATAAAAACCCATAACGAAGTCTCACATTTAGTTCCTCCAAGTGTCCTCTCTTCCTAATTAGGGCAACCAAGCAGATAGTAGGCAATAATATTCCCCAGAAAAGAATAGATGGCAAAGAGACCACCAAAACGTAAAATTTATGCTCATCGTCCCAGCATCTTATATCAAGGTCTTCTTCTAGCCAATATTCTCCTGAATTAATTTCTGTGCAATTAAATGAAGCAAACATTTTTTTAATAATGCTAGGATGTACTAAAAATAAAAGAATAATGCAAGTAGAAATATAATCATCCCAAAAATTCTTAATTCCTCCGTGAGTGAAAAAACATCATTGGAAAAATCGCTATTTTTTGGTAAAACCTATCCTCTGTAAGCGAACAAAAAATTTTTTAATAAAAAATATTTTAAATGTATAAGTGATATGAAATCTCTAGCTAATTCTGCTGAATTTTAAACAGCTTTTAAATTTTAAAAAACATAAATTTTACAAATCATATCAATTTTTTGCGAATTAGGGATTTTTTTAAATTTCGAAAAAAAAAATTTACATAAAAAATATTAACCCCCTCCATGAGAGAACAAATTTTTTTGTTTGCTCACACAAGTAGGGAGTTAAGTGATCTTTGCTTAAGCTTGATTATAATCCAAATAATAATTGCTAAAATGGCCATGAGTATTGGAATTAAAGAAATCATGATGAGGCTCTTATAGAAGACCTTACTATACGAATTTTCATCCTCTAAAAGGCATTGGAAAGAATAAAGTTGCTGATAGATGTAATCTGTGCTTGATTGGATATAAAATAGCTTTAAAATTTCACTAGGTCAATTCAATTTGAAAGTAGAGGTCAAAATGACCATTTGTAAATAATTCAACAAAATTCTAATATAGATTGATGTCAATGTCTTTGGCTTGAATGCCGACTTTATGGTTGCTCTTACCATAATGGAGACTAATATAAATAATGCAATTGCGATTGCTATTATAATCGCTAACTCCCCCCTCCGTGAGCGAACAAACCATTTAGAAAAAACCCAAATTTTTTGCCCTAAAACCCACCCTCCGTGAGCGAACAAAAAATTTTTTATGAAAAAAATTTTGATATATGAGTGATTATTAATATAATGAAACCTCTAGCTATTTCTCAAATGCATTTTAAAAACATAAATTTCAAAAATTAAATTAATTTTTACTTCTAACTTTTTACAAATCAGAATTTTTTAAATTTTAAAAAAAAATATTTTAGTATAAAATTTATATATAAATTTAAAAACAAAAAAATTAACCCCACTCCGTGAGTGAACAAAATTTTTTTTGTTCGCTCACAGAGGAAGAGTAAGTTTTTAGCAAATGAAGGGCATTCTTCACATTTGTTTGCACTTGTACGAGAAAATCCAGCTTTGCATGATTGGCACTTATTTCCTTTATATCCAAAGTTGCATAAACCAGTATAAGATACATTTTTAGGATCAGGAGATCCCAAACAAGCATGATGATTTGGGCATTTTCAAAATTTATCTGTGTAAGCATTATCTCTTCAGTATCCTGGCTTTGGAGCCATTTGATAGCTTCCAAAGCATTGTGCATAACTTGGACAGCCTAGGCATTGAGTTGCTATAGTTGCTAAGCTATAATATCCATATCCACAAACTTCGCAATTTTTTCCAGCCTTGATTTCTCCAATTTCACAAACTCTCAGTTCAATATTAATCAGCAAATTTTGATCAAAAACTGGATTACCTGATTTAATTTTTTTATTATTGTCAATAGCAGAGGTAAATACTCCAATAGTCACATTTAATCCTGGCTCATCCGAAATTCTGTACTGAGAAAAAGTAAAAATACCTTTATGCGCTTTAACTTTGGTGATCCCTGCTATAATTGTACTCACATTTTGTGATTTTAATTCACCAAGACTAGCATTGTCAGTTGTTATGATTTGGTTCATATTGTCAACAAGCGCAACCATTATAGGCTTTTTGCTATCTTGTCCAGGTGCAACTGATAATAAACTGAAATTTGAGATTGGGATATCTTCTAATCTCCTTCTATTCTTATAGCCTTCTAATTCTCCATTTTCATTTACGCTCATAAGTTTAATAGGGTAGGAAGAGTAATCATTTCCATACTCAGCCACATTATTCATGAAATAATTATCATTTAGTTTCGGTTTTCAGTCATCTCAATTGATGGCACCTCCATTATAAGTCGCGGAGTTTCCAGTGAAGTTGCATGATTTAATGCTAAATTTGCACTCTTCACTTTTTATGCAGCTCAGCTTGATTGCTCCTCCAATGCCCTCAGTTATTTCAGACTCATAAAAGTCTTGATTTGAAATTGCTTTATTACTAGTAAAAGTTGTTGTCAATATGGATCCACTTAGATCATTTATATATAATGCACCTCCTTTATTTGCTGAATTTTCAGTAAATGAGCACGAAGATATTTCATAAGTGCTACTATGTGATGTTTGACTATCAAAGTATATGGCACCTCCAGCAAGTGAGGCTTCATTATTATTGAATGAGCAAGATTTAATTTTTATGTTCCCACATGAATAGCAGTATACTCCGCCACTTAATCTTCCATTTCCATTTGACATTGAAGATCTTGAAATTTCGAGTTTTTCTAGATAGCTCCCATATATTCCAGATTTTGAAAAATTATTTAATGTGAAATTTTCTATGGTTAATGGTGTTTGGTATGCATAAATAATTCCGCCTTCCAAACTATGGGAATCTGAAATTTTGGAGTTTTTTATTGTTAAAGATACATCTAATGAGGAATAAATAACTCCTCCAGAATTCAAGGAAGATAAATCTTTAAATTCTGAATTTTCTATTTCAACAGAGCTTGATGATGAGTATATTGCACCTCCTGAATCATTTGAAATCCCATATGAAAATATAGAATTCTTTATGTAAACATCACTATTAATAGAAGTATAAATAAAGCAGCCTAGAGTACAGCTCTGGTTGGAAAAATGGGAATTTAAGACACTCAAGTTTGAAAGTGACAATTTAATTCTGGTTATCAGGACCAAACACTAAGTAGGTTTTTTCATGCTGCTTTTTACAGTCAAAAATGACGGAGGGTTTTATTCTGTTTTTCTCCAGGTAATAAAAAATGAATGGTCTTAACAAAAGTACACTGGCTATGTTTTTTTATCGATTTTTGCAGGGAAAAAAAATTTTGAAAATATTTTATCGTAATCTAATTGTTTTAGCTAGAGATTTAGCCTTAAAGATTTAATTTATAAATACTCGCTGCAAGATTAATTCTAAAACATAAAAAGGTAAGCCAAATGAAGAAAGAAATCATTGTATCCTAACCAATATATTTTTTGGCCATCAATTTTTTTATCTAAAAATCAGATTAAAAAGCCTAATAAAAAATTGAAAAATTCATATATTAGCAATAAGTAGAAAGCTCAAAAATACTAATAATCCAGGATTTAAACTTTCCTAATAAAATATATTTGGATCTTTTAACTGATAGGTCTCTAGCTCATAAGAAACAATAATGAATGTGTGATTGAAATATTGAATAAAAAACAACATGAAAAACTCTAGATTTTTGATTAATATTTCGATCACATATATCTATAATCATTTACTATTAGTTACTAATCTGCAAATTTTATCAATTAAAATTAATTTGCCAGAGAAGTCTAAATTTTGAATTATTAATGTTTAAACCTTTCTATTTATTGCTGATATATTAATTTTCCAATTTTTATGAGGTGTTTTATCTGATTTTTGGATAAAAATATTTGACGTTCGAAAAAATATATTGATTAAGATACAATGGAATTTCTTTCATTTGGCTTATATTTTAAGTTTTAGAATTTAGATTGTTGCAAATCCTTATATATTAGATCTTTAAGACTAAAATTTCAGTTGAAATAATTAGATCGATAAATATTTTTCAAGAAAAGGGTGTTTTAATACGATTATTGAATAAAAACAATTTGATGTTAAAAATATATAATGTAATTTCTTTCTTCATTTGGTTTTAATAAAGATTTCTCTCTAAAAAAAAAATTTTAATGGAAGATTTCGGAAAGTAATGTTTCCTATTCTTCTTGATAATTCTGAATCAGAATATGAATGAAATGATAGTGATACAGAAAATGTTGATACAGATGACAAAATATTGGAGTTTTTAAGTCGTTTAGATGGAAAAATACTAGATGAAATAGATCCTATTCAGGAAACCTTCAAATATAGGAAGACTGAGGTGATCATTGATGATAAGAAGACAATCGATAAGAAAATCCTGGACACCAGAAAAAAAAAAATTAGATCAGATTCAAATTTTATCAGAAAAATAAAATTGAATCAAACATTATCAGGAAAATAAAATTTAGATCAGATTCAAATTTCATCAGAAATAGAAAATTCATATCAGACTCAGAAATCGAAAAAATCGCGGATTACGTGGGTTCAGAAAATTTTACTAAAATTTTATCCAAAGATTTTAGGAAAAGAAGAAAGTTAAAAAATTTTTAATCGGGACATGGCCCTGAAATAAAGGCCTTTAAGTAATAAAGATTTCTCTCTCTCATTTGGTTTTAGAATTAAAATTGCAGCAAGTCTTTATATATTAAATTTTTAAGGTTAAATCTCCAGCTAAAATAATTAGATTACGATAAAATATTTTTAAAAAAAGGGGTTTTTTGTAAAACTCGAAATAAAAAAATAGGTAGGTTTTTTCTTGTATACTTAAAACCATTTGGGTTTTCTACTGCAAAAAAAAAAAGGAAAACTTTCCATCGTTTTTGACGGTAAAAGGTAGCATGAAAAACCTACCTGAGGATTTTTCTTGATGACCCATATAATTCCACCTTGATTGCTATATATTCTTGAAGACTCAATTAACGTTTTGGAATTTATGAAGACTATCGATCCACCATTTTTCGAATTATTCTCATAAAATTTGCTGAAATTGAGGTATGATTCCCTATTTGTGTTAAATCCATATATAGCAGACCCATCTTCATCACATGAGTTTTTGTTAAAATCTGAGCTAAAAATTGAGAACACAGAATCTTGCTCCGCATAAATTGCACCTCCAGTTTGAGCTTTATTGCTTGCAAACCTGCATGAGCTACAATAAAATTCTGAAGCAGAGCTCAACAAAACTGCTCCACCATTTGTGGAGCTTGTATTATTTAAAAACTTGCTGGAATCAGAGATTGCAATCGCAGAGTTTTGCAATCTCAAGCATGACCCAGATGCTGCTAAATTATGCCGAAAAATAGACCCAGAATCATGCAGCGAGTCATAGTTTAAAGAAATGGCTGACCCATAGTTATACTCAAATATGCAATTCATTGTATTAATATAAGAAATGCTGTTTTGATTGTCTATAAGTATTACTGAAAGTCCTTTATTATTTGAAAATTTGCATGAATCAAAAGTAACTGTTGAATCACTTATATCTATCTGAAGAGCAGAACTTAGCCTGCCTGAATTTGTAAGAAAATCGCAGAATGAAAAATTTAGATTGCCTTTGCTGTAAAATATGACACATGCAGAAATTTTTGAGCTGTTTTCGATAAAATTGGAATATCATATAGCTGAAGAATCTGCCAAGGTTACTGTGCTATCAAAATATAAGCAAGACGCATAAGATGCAGTGTTAAAATAAAAATTCGAGCTTTTTATTGAAACATCTGTTTTTGATGATCCTGTCCACTGTTGAGCAATAAAAATGCTACCTCCATAGAGAGCTGAATTGTTTCTGATATCTGTTGAAGATATCTCAAACAAGCTTATGCCACTTGTTAATGTTTGAAGATAGAGTAATGCTCCTCCATATCCATTTGGAGAATAGTTTGATTTAAATAAAGAAGATTCAATAGAGATCATTTGGCTTGCTGCATTTATGGCACCGCCATAATCTCCGGTATTTTCTCTAACTCAACCCTTTAAATTGGAACAAAATATTGGTTTCATTTCGATTTTTTTTACGTACATTAACCTCTTTTTAATTCGAACAATTTTTTTTGTATAGGAAATTTTATATTTGAAAACTATTTTTTATAAAATTAGTTTTTACATATTTAATAGAAAAATTGAGATAGATATTATTTAAACAGCTTTCACACTGATTTTTTTGAATTAATTCTTCATATAATAAATTAAAACTCAAAAATATTGCGTTCAGTTTATTTTTTTTTAAAAAAAATAAACCCAAATTAAATGGAACAGGATTTTTTGTTTCAAATCAAAGAGGAGGAGTAAATGTGCAATTATTTATGTACAGACCAAGACTGTCTTTAATTTCTATTGCTCCAGCACCTGTAGCATAGCTGTTAACATTTTCTTCAAACGAAGAATTTTTCAAAACTCTGATAAAATTTCCTGTTAATAAAAAGCATATTGGTAAAGCACCATTCCCTACATTTGATGAGCAGTTTACAGAGGCAATGTCAGCAGTATCTGAGCTAACTACTGAATAAGTTGGCGATGAGTTTCTACAAGTATTTTTTATAATTGCAGCTGGAGATACATCAACATTATATGAATTTGATATAGAAACCATATAATCACAATCAAGTGCTTTATGGTTTACTGCCTCTCTTTTCAAATAAATATCTTGATTTCTGATGAAACAGGTAAGAAGTAAAGAGTTTAAATTTTTATCTTCATTTGGGGATCCATTAGAATCTATAGCAATGTTTTTGAGGGAGACATGAACCATTTTAGACAGACTTATCAGTCCAACCCCATGATTATTCTTGAATGACAAGTTGTCCATTTTGCATCATCTTGGTCCCAAAATTGCGTCTAAGGTTCTCCCAGAGCTCATTTTATAAGGCCTTACAGTTCCATCTTTGTATTCGTCTAATATATATGAGTTTGAAATAGTTATTGCAGGTCCCTGCTCTATCCCATTGCCTTCAAAAGTTAAGTTTTCAAAATGGATATTTATGAGATAATTAAAAAAATCAATATCGATCAATGAAGATTTTCCATAATTAGAAATAAATCTTGAACTATTTATATAAAGATGATCTTCATATAAGTAAGATATATAATAGGTTTCATTTAAACCTCCAGGGTAAAATTTCACACTCAAATCGAGGTTTATTATTCCTTAACTTAAATTGTAGGTTGTGGCTTCTGCCTATTGGTAACGCAGTCACCAAGGACCCTCTAATTTCCTCTTCTTCACTACATAATGCCATGGTACCAGTGAAGAGGATTCTGTGTCTCGATCTACTCCTTGCCCTGTCGGAAAGACCTCAAAAAATGGAATATTGGTGGACTATCGGTAAACAGGAAAAAAATTTAAAGCCTAATTTCACGCTAGGAAGATGCGCGAATGGTCTAGTAGTTCCCTGTAGACGCTGCTGGGCTTTTCCCCCTAAACCCTGAACCCACCTTATCCCTCGAGGTAAAATCTAATCCTAAAAGTGGACTAGGGCTAGGCTCTGTACATTACAAACTTGCTTAGCTAGCGTTGCTGTCCATTTCTGTATTTGCAAACCTTGCCAGATATCATTAAATATGTGCTCGAAGGAAGTCGGCGCAGCCGACCCCATAGTACCTAGACTCCATATTTAATTATAAGGTTTATTATTCCATTCTCGCAGTAATTATACATAAAAGTGCAATTATCTATTTTTAGAAAATTTATTGCACTTATATAAATTAGAGATGCCTGGGCATATATACTGTCTTTTTTTCTATAAACCAGATTATATTTGAATTCAACGTCTCTGATTAAAACAGAGGTTATTGTAGGTGAGTATAAAAATCCTCTGAACTCCATTTGGTCATCATACTCATACCCATTATTTAATCTGGTTACTGATCCCCCAATATATATTAAATCCGCATTTGAATAATCTTCGCCTGTAAGTGAGATCACTGCAGCTGTATCGTATCATTTTAGTCAAATATTGTCAAAATCAACGTTGTAAAGCCTTAAATTAGCTTCTCCTCCAATGATACTACTGTAGCCAGTCCTATGATTTATAAATTTTACATTTCTAAAAACGAAAATAGATGGAATTCAGCCTTCGTAAACGTTTGGTCTTACAGACCTGGAGAGAAAGAGTGGGCGATTATATTTCTGCCAATATTTTGAATACAAACTATTGCATAAGTCGTTTGGCAAATTGCTTAATACACGTTCTCCTCTATCATTATAGTAAAATCCATCATTTTTATTATAAGTGTTATATGAGCAATACGAGCAATAAATTGAGTCTTTGCAAGTACTTCCCTCTTTATTATCTCCTTCAATAATTAAATTTTCCATTTCAAAAGCCCCATAAATTTGGATCAAAGGATAATTTCAACTTTTAGCATATAGGGTAATTTTGCTGTCATCTTGAGGTGCTATTTTTCACGCTCTATACTCAAAATTGTTGCCTAAGTCCATGCTTTCTAAATCATATGATCCATCGTTCATTAGGAGAAAAATGTTATGATAGGTTTTTATTGAGGAAAACGCGTATTTTATTGTTTCAAATGGATAATTTATTGATCCATCGCCTGAAGGTGAACTATTTTTTTGTTTAGAAGTTACATAATAAAAGGAGAGATGAGGAAATAAATCAAATGTTGGTAAATAGTTGGAATAATTTAGAAAAACACCGAATAAATTTAGATTCGTGCAATAAATGCTTGTATCGAAACATTGATTGCATGAAGCTACGCCTAGGGTTTCTGTTGAGCTTGCACAAATTTCAATTAATTTAATTAGATATAGCCGATAACACATCACTTAGTCTTTAGTTAAATTTATAGAGTAGCTCCCGGCCAGGACCGAAGGTCCTTTTTCTTCGCCTTTTGGACGCCTCGCTTGCTTTCCTTGCCCTGCTCCCAGTGTGCACCTAAGTGCCACAGGCTACCATTCAGCTCCTTCCGGTCATGGGGCTTGGTCATGCTATCCCGGAAGTAGGCGAACTGGGTCACCGTACTAACACATCACTTACTAGGGCTTTCTGCCCATCGTGCGTCTAGAACCTCTTGGCTTCTATCAGCAGTCCCTCAGCTTTAGGCGTTCGGATTTAGAGGGCTGCGCAAATTCTACAGAGATTTCATCCAGAACTTGGAATATTTGCTTTGCAGGAGCTATAAGAATTAATATTACATAATCCATAATTACATTCAGGAATTAAGCACTCTGAGTGACATTGGCTCATATCAAGAGCCATTGTTAGACTGCATTTGTAATTAGAAGCAGATAAGCATTTCTCATAGCTTACAACATAACTTGTATCATTTACAAGCATCTGCTGATAAACAGTAAATAAAACTAGATCTCTATCATTGCACCATTTTTTGGTATCACTACTCATTCGATCGTAATTGCAAGTTCCTACTAAGCACTCAGGTTTGCAGCTTCCATAATCCTTAACTGCGCACCCATCAGCGCATCCACAAGCATAATAATCTCACTCACACTCTTTTGTGTTGCATTCTGGATCACATACATTATTTGCTAGCATTTTTTCTGATTCTCCCCATGTCGTAGCAAATTTATAGATATTTTAAAAATATTTTTAAAATAATTTTGATGCTTAAAAATGCTTTTAATTTATAGAAGCTTCAAAGTCTATAATGAAAAAACAAAGAAATTTGTTAAATTTTATTTATATATGATAGATATATTCTAAACTCCCCTCCATTCATGAGCAAAAAATTTATAATATTTTAGTAAACATTTTTTTTTAAATTAAAAAATAATAAATCGCAAAAATTGAGAACTAAAAATTATGTAATTTAAGTTGTTTAAAATTCAGCAGATTTAGCTCAAGACTTTGCTACAATAATTATCACATAATATCAAAATATTTTTATATTAAAAAATTTTTTGCTCACTCACAGAGGATAGCTTTTTTCCCAAAAAATAGGTTTTCGTTCACTTACAGAGGGAAGTAAGGTACTAAATCCTATTTATAAAGTAAATTATTCAAAACAGTTGAATATAATTGAAAAATATTTTATTAATTACTAAATTTTTTAATTCGATAATCACCTGTGCATTTACAGTTCAACTTTTTCTCTCCTCAAAATCTCTTTCCTGATATCAAACAACTGTACCAAATACTTCTTTATCAATTCATCCGGCTGCCTCTTCTCTTCAAAACTTCAATGAACAATCATTTCGTATAATTTTTCGCCTTGCAGCGCTATGTGAATAATCCATTTTATTAATTATTAAAATTAAAAATTAAAATTAACCAATCGCTATTAAAACGGAAGAGTGAGCATTCAGAATTGCAGTAACCACAATCCCCATTGTCAAATTTACAGTTCAAATTATTACAGACTTCATCACAAATCCCATTTTTCAAAAGATCATCAGTGCAAAATGGTGCACAAGTACAGTCTGCTTTGTCATATTCACATTCTTCAACATAGCAGGCTTTATCACAGATGGAATTTCCAACCATCCAAGTATTACAACCTGTAGCACAAGTCGAATTAACGCAATCTTCCATGTCAAAATTGCATTCAACATTGTTACAGACTTCATCGCATACTCCATTTCCTCAAATCGTCATATTACATCCAACAGAGCACTCTCTACATGCTCCCATATCATAATAGCACTCAGGGACATTGCATTCTTCGTCACAAGTCCCTCCTAGTTGAGCTTTATTGCCTAAATTATATTTACAAGATGGTCCGCAAAAGCTACAGTCAGCTAAATCATAACCAAGATAAGCAGCATTACACTGCTCATCGCAAACTCCATTTCCACGGTCTCCAAGTTCGCAGTCAGCATATATAAAATACAATTCACAGTCTGTTGTAAAATCAACTTTATTGTTTTCCAAAAGATATGAATCAAAGTTGCAAAAAGAATTCATACAGTCTAGGCTGCATACACCATTTCCTCTCTATGTAGTGTGTTACAGCCATTGGTGAGCATTTGTTTAAATTGCATTTTAAGTATATTCCGTGCACAGCAGCAAAAAGTGCTAATCAAATAAGTGAAGCCATACTATTAAATAATAGAGACGCTTTAACTGAGAGTTAAATGACTGGTAAATAAAAAAAATATTATTCAATTTTATGAATGCTTTATTAAAAACTATTTTAGGTTTTATTTAATTTCTTGTTGACTTGTGAATGCGCTATTTTCAGAAGGATAAGGGTCAATCTCTACTTGCTGATGAGATTCATTATTTTGATTACTTTCTAAGCCACCGATATCAATTTCCTGTGTACTATTATATACATAAAAATGGCGACGACGTACCACCCGACCTCTCGACCCTATTTCTTCAACACTCGTAAGAACAACCCAGTGATGGGGATTTAGGTGGAAAGAGGCCGGAAATCCTTTGTGTACATCGGGCTAGGTTTTACTCAGGCCCTATGGAGCTAATTCGTAGGACTCGGGCTTTTACCTCCGGAACAACCATTAGAAAAGGATAAGATTGGCGACAGTCCCAAGTGGAAGCTAATTCCCTCGCGCAGGACTCAACAGATGGCATTTTCCAACGAGAAACCGGAGTTTCGACCCAAGTGGTTGGCCCTTAGGCTCCAGATGCTATGGAAGTCAAGACTGGTCAGTGCGAATCCCTTGTTTGTGGGAACAAGGAGGGTTTTCCGCTGATGCTCCTCGGAAGTGATGAGCGTGTAGGGGTGCAATCCCCGGTACCTGCTAGGCAAAAATTTAATCTCAATCTTAATCCTGTGTACTATTAATAATCCTGGTAGATGTGAAATATGTATATTTTTTCCATTGTCAACTTGGCTTTCATCAATTATATAATTTACTTTTACTCTTGATTCTCTGAATAGCATGCTTCCCATAAATAAAAGCTTCGCCTTAACGAACTTTAAAAGCTCGTTGAAGATTCTTACTCCCACCCGGTGAGGCCCGGTGAGTGAACAAATATCTTTTAATATAAAAATTTTGATATAAAATGACAACTATTATAGCGAAATCTCTAGCTAATTATGTTTGATTTTAAACATTTTGTATTTTAAAAAAATAATATTTTTTTAAAAAAAAAAATTAACCCCCTTTTGTGAGCGTTAGCGAATAAAATGTTTTGTTCACTGACAGTTAGTAAACTGCAAATAATAAAAGATAAGTTTGAGCAAAATGCTATAAGAAACATAAATATCGCTCCGGGACGCTCTAACTCATCAGCTAAAAAGAAAAGACCAGCGCAAATTGTAATCAATAGAGTCGCTTTGGAAAACAGTTCCATATCATTTAAAACCTTGTCAGTAAATGGTTTATTTTTAATTTGAAGAAAAATGAAAAAAATCAATAAAATTGTAACAGCAAGAGCTTGGACAGAAATAGAAATATTTGATAAGAAGACTGAGAAACTAATCAATGTAATTTTGCAATATAAAATCACAAATTCTCAATAGAAAAACTCCTTACTCCCCCCTCCGTGAGTGAGCAAAATAATCTTGTTCGCTCATGGAGGGGATTAAGTTTTTTTTTTCGAAATTTAAAAAAATCCTAATTCGAAAATTGGAAAGCAAATATTAGTTTAATTTTTAAAATTTATGTTTTAAAGCGCAATTTACTTAAAATTAAACAGAATTAGCTATAGATTTCATTATACCAATTATCATTTATATATCAATTTTTTTTTCTTCATAAAACATTTTTGTTCGCTCATGGATCATGGGCTTTTGTTCAGAAAATAGGGATTTTTTAATGGTTTTGTGTTCGCTCACGGAGGGGGAGCTAGAGTAGCCGCTGCAGATGAAGCCATATCTCAATTTAACTCTTGTATCTTGCAATCTATCTTTATATCTAATCAATTTTATTAGTCATAATCCTGGAATGATGACCCCTCAAATTAAGATCGCAGGTAAAATTATTAAATACGAATAAAAGATATGATCAAAATCCCAGCATTGAATATCAAGATCAATATTAAGCCAATACTCCCCAGAGTTTATTTCTCTACAACTGAATATACTAAATAAAGTTTCAATGAGGCCTGGATTAATTAAAAATAATAAAATAATGCAGTTGCAAATAAAATCATCAGAAATTGGATTTCACTTTTTTTTTCGAACTTTAATATAAATTATTCAGGCAAAAAAGCAAACAGTCCGTAGCATTATAGGTATAAAGCTAATAAATATAAGTTTAGTATAAAATATTTTTATTTTGAAATTTGAGTTTTGAAAGAGGCAATCCAAAGAATATAGTTGCTCTCCAATATAATTCAAACTTAATTCAATATAAAACAATTTCATCAATTCTCGTGCCAGTTTAAATTGAAAGTTGTGATGATTATCATAATATGCAAATAATTCCAAAATATTTTGATGTAAATTGAAGTAAAGGTTGAAATCCCTAGAATAGAATTTTTGGAAGCCCTTATAGTTAACAGTGCGATGAAAATAAAAATAATGATAAATCCAAACATTCTTATAATGTTAGTGTTAGTATCAGGACATTTTTGGCATTCATTTTTATAGAGTCTTGAATATCCAGAATCACAAGATTGACACATGTTCCCTTTATAGCCCTTTTTACAGATTCCTGTATATGAAATATTATTGAGGTCTGGAGATCCCAAACAAGCTGGAGAGTATGGACATTTCCAAAAATGATCAGTATATTTATTATCTCTCCAATATCCATGATGAGGGACCATTGTATAATTTCCATAGCAATCAGCATGATCAGGGCAGGCAAGGCATGGGGGATTTTTTGGATTTAAGCTGTAATAAGGCTCCTCGCAAGCCAAGCAAGTGATGCTTACAGCTGCTTCCCCAAACTCACATAGTCTTATGATGAATATTTGAAGAATCTAGAGATATGGCTGATGATAAAAGTGAAATAGTTCCGCTCTTCATAGAACTGTTTCATTAATTTCACAATTTATTATCTTTGATAAATGCTTCGAGCATCTAATTATGCTAAAAGCAGATCCCTTGTTTTTACTTGAATTTTTCTATATTTTTGAATTTTCTATTATAAAAAATGAATCTAACTCAGCATTAGCAATTCCACCTGCGTTTTCTGCAATATTTCCAATCAAAACACAAGAAGTGCTTAAAAACTCAGATTCATAGCTCAGTGATGCAACCCCTCCGTTTTTTGCGCTTGTGTTATTATAAAAAACAGCTTTTACAAACATAGCTATTGCTGAATGCTTGAGTGCTACTCCTGCACCAGATGAATCTGAGTAGCCATGCTGAATTGTTGAAATATTGTCTAAAAGAATGTCATTGTCAAGAGAAAAAGCTGAGCCAATATTGTATTCAAACAAGCGCCGTTGAAGCCGGCAAAACTTGCTCCAAGGTGCACCCTGGTGAAACAAAGCAAGTCGCCCCAGAGGCTTGTGGGCCCGATGCGTTGGAGAGTGAGCGGAAGACCTGGGGACCGTCAAGGGACGTTAAGCGTTATAAAACATTAAGTAATTTGTTTCTAATGTAGACCGTTTATTTTGATCATCCATTAAAATAGCAGCAGATGAAGAGTTCTATTTAAATATGCAGGATTTAAAACTACTCTTGATGGCAATTCTTCGGAATCTTCACCAGCAGAAATATGAAGTGCTGAACTGTAAAGTCCTTTATTTTCGATAAACTTAGAATTGATAAAAGTTAAAATGCCATCAGAAAAGAAAAGAGAAACCGAGCCAGAGCGAGAAGCACTATTGCCTGAAAATGTGCAGTTATTGATTGTCGAGGAAACTTGTAATTCTATAGGATTATCGACGAAAATATATGCTCCACTTGAAGCTTGATTTTCATAAAAGTCTGTATCAATAATTTTCAAGAATGTTTTCGTGCTTGATTGAGACTTTTTATTGATATATATCGCTCCGCCATTGAGTAAACAAGAATTTTTTTGAAGATAGTATTTGAGACTGTAAAATCTGAAATTGCGCTAAATTGATCCACCAGAAAAGCCAGGTGATTGGTTATGCTCAAAATGACAATTATTAACAAGCAAGCTTTGGCCATAAAAATATAAAGAACCTCCTGAATCAGCACTATTCATTATAAAAGTACAGTTTTCCAGTGCTAAAGCACTAATCTTTGAGAATTCAATCACACCTGGGCTTCCACTTAAATAATTTTTGTTACCAATAAATTCTGAATTTGTGATTGATATTACTGTGTTCATATTTTGAAAAGACAAGCAAACTCCAGTGATACCTCTTCCAGAATTTCTTTCAGAATGAATGGAGTCAATTCCCTGTGTTTTTGTGCTATTGATGATGATTGCAGGTGATGAATTTTCACAGTAATTATCTGTAATCTTCATATTATACATTAAAAAATTAACTGAATTACTAACAAGTGCTATTGATTTGCAAGAAGCAGTCACTGGATTAGACACTTCAAGCTTTAAATAGGTATCAGGGTTTCTTGTGTAGTATTTCAAAATTGCTGAATTAATGTTGCTATCTTCACCATTTTCACTCATTTCAATGTCTTTTATTTCTATGTTTGCCATTTGCTCTATATTTAGCAAGCCTGCACCTCCTGAATAATTGTCAATAAAAGTCAGATTTTTTAATTTAACAAAATTCGGCCAAAATTTGATAGTAACGTTCAATCCACTTGGGGTTGCTGCATTTACGAATTTACCATTGATAGAATCATCCTTTATTGAGCTGCTTCAAATTGATATTAGACTGCTGCTTTCAGCTCCATTTGCTATAAAATATGTAGATTCAATCAATATATTTTGCGTTTCATTATAATAATTTGCAGACAAAATTCCATTTGATTTCCCATAATTTGATACAAATGATGTTTTCTTGATGTGTACATGACTAAGGGTTGAGTATTTTATGATTTGAATTTCGTTAAACTCAATTGAATAATAGCTATTCTTGTTTTGAATATTAATAATGCCTTTTTCGCAATAGTTATATGAAAATGAACAAGAATCTATCTCAAATAACTCTAATCAGCCAAGTGTATTAAGGAAGCTGTATTTAAAGATTTTAAGGGATCCAAGTAGATCATATTAAATTCGAATTTCACATTTTTGATGATTGCAGTAGTAATATTAGGAGCATATAAAATACCTCTCAAATTAATTGGATCTCCAAACTCATAACCGTTATTTAGTCTGCTTACTTTGCCATAGTTATAATAAAAATTTCCAGGTAGAGGACTACACATTGGATAATAATTCTGATAATTAATATAATTAACAACTGCAGATTTTCATTTTCAGATAGTTTTATATTATCAAAAGTTACATTGCTAAAGTAAGATTACTGTTGCATCCTATATCCATTAATGATTTAAAGCCAAATCGAAAATTTTGGAAAGTTACATTGGTGAGGGTTAGGTTACTATTAATAATCAAAAATCAATAATACTCGCCTTGATACTCGCAAAAAGGTGAGCTTAAATATTCAGAGATTTCTTCATGCCTATCATTATAATGCTTACTCCCCCTCCGTGAGCGAACAAAACCATTGGAAAAAATCTCTATTTTTTGCCCAAAAACCCAGAGCGAGCAAAAATTTTTTATGGAAAAAAATTTTATATATAAGTGATAATTAATGTAATGAAATCTCTTGCTAATTCTGTCTAATTTTTAAACAAATTGCGTTTTAAAAAACATAAATTTTACAAATTAAATTAATATTTGCTTTCGAATTTTTACGAAGTGGAATTTTTTTAAATTTTAAAAAACAAATAACCCCACTTCATGAGCGAATAGATTTTTGTTTGCTCACAAAGGGGGCGAGTTAGAAGAATCTGAATTGGAAAAAACATATGGGCAGTAATAACAGTATTCGCTATTAGAGCAAGTGATAAAATTTTGTCCATCAAATATCAAATTTCTGATTTCTATTTCCCCCCCCTCCGTGGAGTGAACAAAAAAATTTTGTTCACTCACGGAGGGGTTAATTTTTTTTTTAAAAAAAATTTATATATAAATTTTATTAAAAATTTTGTTTTTCGAAATTTAAAAATCCTAATTCGCGAAAATTTGAAAGCAAATATTAATTTAATTTATAAAAATTTATGTTTTAAAAAGCAATTCGTTTAAAATTAAACAGAATCAGCTCTAGATTTCATTATACTAATTATAATTTATATATCAAAAATTTTTTTCCATAAAAAATTTTTGTTCACTCACGGAGGGTGGTTTTTTGGGCAAAAAATGGCGATTTTTCTAATGGTTTTGTTCATTCACGGAGGGGGGGAGTAAGGAAGAATATCAGAATTCAAATATTTGATTATATCGCACAGCTTCAGGAGTTTTCTGTTTAACCCTTATCTGATTTCCATTCCAAGAAACCATAAGAATATTTCTTGAGTGCTGATAAAAAGAAATATGAACTCACGATGGGATAATAGCCAAGTCGATATCAATAAAATAATCTTCATCATCTAAGAAGTAAATAATGGCATTCGAACATTTCTCGAAACATAAAGGAATAAAAAAAAATGATTGTAAGGATATAGAAAATAATAATAAAATGGCGTCGTCCAGAAAATTCTTCCATGAAAAATTTTCACTCCTTTGACCTATTTTATTATTATAGGGTTCAGTTTTCCCGTTGGGATCTTATCCAGCAATATCAGGTAAGCAACGGGGAGGGGTGCACAGCCTCCTGGCCTGATCCTGGATGTTTGATGAACATAGGGTTTTACTACTTGACACTCCCGAGGAAGGAGATACATAGGCGGTACAGCACGCAGGAGTCAAGTTTCAAGCAAGGCAACGCAACCCGTGAGATCTGGACTTCAATTGGCCGTCGCTTGCTTAGGATCGTTCACAGCCCGATAAAAAGGGTAACGTCGGAAATGCCCGGTGACGTCACAAGTTGGAGTCTACTGGGGTGAGCCCTTGTGGCTTATTTAAATCACCCTGCGGAATCAGAGAAGCACGTTAAAACCTCTAACTCCCCCCCCCTCCGTGAGTGAACAAAACCATTAGACAAATCGCTATTTTTTGCCCAAAAACCAATCCGATGAAAATTCCTGTTCGTCGTTAATTAAGATATAAGCATCAAAGTTGCAGAATGGGCTCATACAATTTTTATCACATATATTATCCCCGATCTGCACATAAATTACTTTCATTTGTGAGTATTGATTTGAATTGCATTTAATTTCCATTCCTTGAGCAGTAGTTAAAATAGTTCATATAAGTGACGCCATAATAGTTTTTTTATAAGACAATATTAACTATTTTAGTATAAAGAAATTTAACTCTTATTTTTAATTCTGTTTTTTCTATGAATTTATGCATTCTCTTGTTTGCTTGATAAAATGCTAATTTCAGAGGGATAAGGATTTTTCTCATAAGCGTAGTTTTTCTCATTCTCGTTATTTGCGAAGAACTCACTCTCTATGTCTTGTGAGCTGCTAATTATTCTATTAGCTGTGATATGTGTATAATTTTAAGTTCGCCTTTTTTTCATCTTCAGCTTGACTATCTTCAATTATATAGTCTACTTTAGCTCTTGATTTCCCAAAAAACTACTAATTATTTAGATTTTTACCTTTTTCTCTATTTAGGACAGGAAGCCCGCCTTTTAACTCCTAAGTGGTGACGCCAGCAGCTATCCTACCAAGCAAGCATTCCAGAAGACGACCAAAAGGATCAGAAGGTCTTCTTTATGTCTAAATTTTTAATGTAGCTGAAAAAGCTTCTTCATAATCTATTTGATTCCAAGCAATCCATTTTTCCAATCACTCACAGGATATGCTTTGATCTTGTAAAAGCCACATTCAGCCTTTATTCGTCTGATATAAAATTATAAGGGCGGTTTGTTGCTACCGAAGAATAAATAATTTAATCTTTTTCGTGGCTCTGAAAGCCATCAACTGTATGAATAGAGATATTTTTATTGTTTGGATCTTCTTGAGGAAAATATTTTTTAATTTCTTGTTCTTGAGCTTTATAAGGCGTTATGATTCCAATTTCAGCATCTGGATTCATATTCTGAAGTTTCACTACTAAGACTTTGATCAATCGGATTTCTTGGAAATTTAATCGGCTGCATCCATTTAATAATTGTGAAGAATTGATTAAATCGAATAATAATAATTCTGTTCCATACGGCAACCATTTTGGCTTCTCATATGGGATGGTTTTTTGATCTAGCGAGTCTATGATTATAAAATTGGCAGATGGCTACCTGCATATCATTTCCGGCATTTTATATTGCTCCACTAAGGCTTCTGCGTGTAAGTCTTTGATTTCTAGTCTTTCATATAGTGATTTATTGTATCCTCTTGCAAGAGAAATATAATCCAAAAACTGTAGGCTGAAGTTGATGGGATCTCCTACTAATATCACTTGCTTTGGGTTGTATTGGAATGCAATAAGGCTGGAAAGCTCTACACCTTGACAAGCTTCATCAATGATCAGATAGTAAATTGTTTTATTGCATTGACCACTTTAAAAGAGCCAGCCATGCTGGGTGTGCAACATATGATGCTAGAATATTTCAAAATCAGATATTCGACTATGTCTTGCTAGCTGGTTCTGGATTTCCTCTTTCATATTCTTGAAGGGCTTTATTGAGTAGATCTATGCACTGAGACAGTTTTAACTTAAAGCTATTTAGTTCTTCAGATTTATTCAAGTCGGCCAACTTTTCTTTACATCGATTTATTTCTTCGTTTAAAATTATATCAAATTTATTTCAGGTAAGATCTTCTAATTCATATGATAATTCAATTCTTGTAGAGGAATAGTTCGATTTTTTTTTTACTTTCTTTGTTACTAAGTTTGACTAAGTTGAAAGCTCATGCAGATAAGCCATGGCTATTGATAAGTCCATTTTCAATCATCTTTGTTACTAGCTGATCAATTGCTACGTTACTGGGGGCGCGGACGAGAATTTTAGGAATATAATCCAAAGTAGAGAATTCCAGCAAAGATATTAGTGATAAAATTGTATAAGTTTTACCTGTTCCGGTTGGTCCTTCTAGGAGACTTATTCCCTCTTATTTCAAATATTTTTAAGGGCAAAAAGCTGGCTGGAGTTTAGTTTCCTGCAGAAGGCTTCAAATGCTTTTTTGGGTATTTTCGGAAATTTTTTAAATATGGGCTGTATACTTGGATCAAGTAAATATTCAATAAGATTGAAATCGTTCAGAATGAAAGTATTGCGAACTCTCTGCTCTCACTTGTAAATTGACCGATTGGTACCATTCATCAATCATTCACATTTTTTTTCATATTAGACTGCTCCATGTTGAAGCCTATTCCACCAGTGTAATGACCCCTTGATATCCCAAAAAAATTATTAGAAATTTCTTCCAAGAACTTCATGCATCTAAAAAAAGGTATAGTTCTTGCTGAGCACTTTAAAATGCTCTTGACGATTGATGTAGTAGTTTCCTTCATTTTCTTTATTCAATTTAGCATTCTTCATTAAATTTCTATTTTCATAGCACCTTTGGCAAATTGATTTAGATAATTCATGTAAAAATGAGCCGAGCAGCCAATTAATGTATACCCCGAGTTTCCAAGCTATATTCTTCACATGTATTGAACTTTATGGGGCTCTCTGCTCTTCATCAAATTCAAAAAAAAACTTTAAGTTATGTGCCATCATATATTCCTCAAACATTTTGTTAGAGGTTTTAATTAGTTTTAGCTTCTCTCTTTTCTTTTTTCGATCCTTGGGTAATAAATTTTCATGATAACTCTCTTCATTATCTCTCTTTTTCAGCTTTTGATGCATAGGGTCATAAGATCTGGTAGGAATCCTTTTTAATGACTGAGATGAGCTGCTTAGAACATAATCTACCCAGAAGCTTTGAAGTTCATTGCTTTCTTCTAATTGGCTTTTGGATCTTGCATTTGGAGAGTTATCTTTAAAAACTGAGATCGGTTTAACTCTTTCTTTAGCACTAAACAATTGATTTTTCATTTTATTCATATGGGGCGTTTAAACTAATAAATTTAGAAGATCTCTATTTGCCGTATATGAAAATAGTTAGAAAAATTAAAAATTTGATATTAAAAGCTGTTCAGAGCCAAAATCATCAAATTAAAGTCTCTTTATTTTTGTTCTCTTTGAAAATTAAAAATTAATCATGTGATTAAAATATTAAATAAAATGGAGGTTTTGAAGAAAAATTTGAAAGGAGTTTTCAAACTTCTCAAATGTTTGATGCCAGATTGAAGCAGCATTATTAGCATGAGCTCTTGACGATAAAACAAATTGAATTCTAGGCATAAATTTTTACACTTCTCAATATGTCGACCAATTTTTTGAAATTAAGTGCTTAAAATGCAAAATAATTAATTTACATTTTTATTGCATATATGATTTTTATGTCTCTATGAATAATCCTTTCAGAATACGTCAAATAAATGCTTCACAAATCATAAATGTAGTATCTTGAGTCAAAATACTCCAAAATTCGGTAAAAACTTTAAGCCCATGCTGTTTGCATTTTCGATGATAATTAAAAAGGGTTTTGGTGAAGATCTCTTATTATATCAAGAATTTTATGATATTTGATCATTGCATAAGAACTACGATAACTTTATTTATGGAGGATTTTTTTAATGGCTTGAAGATCGTGAAAACCAGTATAAGGATTAGTATTCTTTCAGCCGACTCTTTGTAAATCCTAGTCATCCTGATTACCCATTAAACAAAAAGAAATAGGTTTAACATAATTTCTTATTTGGAGAGAAAGTAAAATTTTTGATGCCAAAATAAGAAATAAATTAGATATTTAAAGAGCTGACAACTAGAGCAAAAACCTTATATTATTAGATTCGTGAACTTCTCTGTTTTTTCAGAAATTATAGTCTTTAAGCAATTTTATTTGCAAATCAATTGAAAAGAAGTTGGGGGATTAATTTAATTTGAGTAAAAGAGAAATGGACCAAGAAAAAGAAGTAGAAGACTCACAAGGTTTTATCAAGAATTTTGGGCAATGCCAAGCTGCTGACCACGAACAAGTTATTAACTTAGCTTAATGCCAAATTTTCCAGACGTTTATGCTAACATTGTTAAATTTATCCAAAGACTCAGCTGATGCTATTAAATCATTTTTGTTTGTCGATGAAGCTCATTATCCTCTTGACTCAGAAAAATGACTGATTGAAAGCAAGTTAAGTTAAGTTATTTTTGTAAGGCCTTAAGCGGCTGAGCCACTGACCTCAACACCTCAGCTCGAAAGACGACTCCCGGTCGGGTTCTGATGTGGCCATACTCCCAGGCCAGACGCCATCTTGATTTCTGGTCAAACCACCTGTCCAAGGATCAGCTCCTTTGGACAGAGCCACTTCTGTCTGAGTGCCCGATGGTCCCGATGAAGGAAGACCATGTGGTAGGAAAAACCTGTCTAGCCCGTCTGGCAGGGACAGGGAAAACCTTCGGGGGAGGAATAAAACTTCCTTTCGGCACGGCTTCCCCACAACTGAAGGCCTACTTAGGACAGGAATGAGACCTGTGTCTTCAGCTTCATCAGCAATGGATCCTACCAGCTCCATAGGAGGTGAGCCTCGGAGTCCAATTTCCGTCAACGTCACCATTTTATTTCTTTGATTGAAAGCAAGGAATTTAAAACATTTTCAATCGAAGAATCAAAAATTGAAGAATTATTTAAAGGACTCTCATCTTTTCCAAGTGATTTAAATTGTAACTCCTCTTCAAACTGCTTACAATTTCAAACTTTAAATATTCAAAACTTTCACAATCCTATAATTTTTGAATTTTCACAGAATTTTATAAGGGGCTGAAAACGAAATTTGTTGGATCTTCCCAAAACAATTGAAAATTTTTGCCCTGGTGGCCTTATTTGAAATTTTTCAAATAAAGAAAATAATCAAGAAACAATATCTTGCAGAAAATATAGAAAATTCCTGGGGATAGCGCGGAATACGCTATCCCCAGGACCAACCGGGATCGGATCCCACATGGAACGAGGGTTCCATGTGTGGATCCATTTTTCACACACGTGAAAGTAAAATATCTCACATGTAAAAAATGGATCCACACATGGAACTCCCGTTCCATGTGTGAATCCGATCCCGGTTGGTCCTGGGGATAGCGTATTCCGCGCTATCCCCAGGAATTATCTATATTCAATATCTTCACAGCTAAACGAAATCAATTTCATACAGAAAATTGGCGAAGTCATCTACATTGGAGGAGGAGGAGGAGGTTTTTCATATACTATTAAAACCCAAGATTCTCATACCTCAGCATTAATTTGAAACATTTTACCCAAAAATTCTGATTCCTTCTTTAAGTCCTATCATAAATTTGAAAATTCAAAATGCCTAATCTGTAAGAAGCTAATTTATATGGATTTGATCACTTCTGTAATGCTAAAGAATAATAAATTAGAGGTAAATGATATCAATATGAAAGCAGTATCAATATATACAAAAATTTAGAAGAATATGCAGTTTTATACCAAAGACAGCTTAAAAGTATTGAAATGTATGATGATGCTTCAATGGCTTTGATTTTTGCGAAAAATGTAAATGCTGCTTGAAATCTGTCTGCCTAAAATGCATGAACCCTTGACACAATAATTCGCCTTTATGCTATAATTGCGTATTTGAAAAGAAAAAGCACAGACCTTGCCTTGATTTATTTATATCAAAACTCTACTACCAAATCTTCTTGAAGATATTGATAACACAAATAAATACCTTGAAAATGCAAGACATAATTCAAAAATAGGAGCAGATAATTCAATTTTGATGGAATGTATGATTTCTGATCATTTTACACATGCCTCAATGAAAAAAAATTATCAAGAGAAACATGAACGCGATTGCGACCTCTCGGGAAAAATCAAGAAAAATTAAAGAGGAGAAAATTTCAATTGATATTAACAAAAATTATGAAGAAATCGTTGAAAAAGAAATATTTCAAGCCGAAAGATAGCAGTAATAAAAACTTATCAGCCAAAATACAAATGCAAATTAATATATTTATCAGCTACCAAAATGAAAATTGAGAAACAAATCAAATCGAGCTTTGAAAACAATTCATATGATGATGAATATGATGTTTTTATAACAAAAATTACATTTGAAGCATGAAGAATCGATAAAGAAATGGAAAAAATAGAAGATGCTTTTGCAGATTGCCTCGGAAGTCATTACAAATTTAAAAATTGATGCAAGAATTGCAGATATGGAATTGATAAAAATGATTGCAAATTATATTTTAATAAAATTGATTTTCTGAATCTACCTTTATCTCAAGAAAAATGATATGATATCAGCATTTATAAGAATTTGATTGTGAAAAAACAAATCCATCCCATCTTTTTTCTTGGAAAATGAAGGCAACAGAATATGATGCAAATTGAAATGTGCCTAGTTAATATTGCATCAAATTCCCCATATTCTTTTATTAGTAATTCTATTTTTTCAAGGAAATGAAAATGATAGCACTTGAAAGGGGAAAAAGATGCTGGATCATAGAAGATGCTAACCAAAATATTATCAAGCGCTACAAATATAACTGATTTGCCAAATATTTTCATCCATTTTTCTTGGAATACTCTGTTTTGAAAACTAGCAGCCTAAAAATTTGGGTAGCATCAGGCTCAAATTCAAGCAAAAAGCATGCAGAAACTTCTCACAAAGCTTTATCCCCCCAAAAAGTAAAATTTTATGAAGCCAATGCTTTTAAAGTGGGCTGAAGAAAATAATGAAAAATTATTATTGAGTTTAAAAGAAAGACTGTATCAGAAAAATAGAGAGTTAAGTTGCAAGGATTATGCCCATCCTGCGTCTAGTGCCTTTGGCTTCTATCAGCTGGCCCCTCAGCTTTGGGAGTTCGGATTTAGAGGGCTGCGCAAATTCTACAGAGATTTAATCCAGAACTTGGAATATTTGCTTTGCAGGAACTATAAGAGTTAATATTACATATACTGATTGCCCGATGATGGCGCATTGAGCGCCATCATCGGGCAATTTCTATAATCCATAATTACATTCAGGAATTAAGCACTCTGAGTGACATTGGCTCATATCAAGAGCCATTGGTAGACTGCATTTGTATTATGAGCAGAAAAGCATTTCTCATAGCCTACAGAAAAACTTGTATCATTTACAAGCATCTGCTGATAAACAGTAAATAAAACTAGATCTCTATCATAGCACCATTTTTTGGTATCACTACTCATTCAATCGTAATTGCAAGTTCCTAAGCATTCAGGTTTGCAGCTTCCATAATCCTTAACTGCGCACCCATCAGCGCATCCACAAGCATAATAATCTCACTGACACTCTTTTGTATTCATTCTGGATCAAATAGATTATTTGCTAGCATTTTTTCTGAGCATTCAGAATTGCAGTAACCACAATCCCCATTGTCAAATTTACAGTTCAAATTATTGCAGACTTCATCATAAATCCCATTTTTCAAAAGATTATCAGAGCAAAATGGTGCACAAATATAGTCTGTTTTGTCATATTCACATTCTTCAACATAGCAGGCTCCATCGCAGATGGAATTTCCAACCATCCAAGTATTACAACCTGTAGCACAAGTCGAATTAACGCAATCTTCCATGTCAAAATTGCATTCAACATTGTTACAGACTTCATCGCATACTCCATTTCCTCAAATCGTCTAGTTGAGCTTTATTGCCTAAATTATATTTACAAGATGGTCCGCAAAAACTACAGTCAGCTAAATCATAGCCAAGATAAGCAGCATTACACTACTCATCGCAAACTCCATTTCCGCGATCTCCAAGATTGCAGTCAGCATATATAAAATACAATTCACAGTCTGTTGTAAAATCAACTTCATTGTTTTCCAAAAGATATGAATTAAAGTTGCAAAAAGAATTCATACAGTCTAGGCTGCATACGCCATTTCCTCTCTATGTAGTGTGTTACAGCCATTGGCGAGCATTTGTTTAAATTGCATTTTATGCGCATTCCGTGCACAGCAGCAAAAAGTGCTAATCAAATAAGTGAAGCAATACTATTAAATAATAGAGAGGCTTTATTGAAAGTTAAATGACTGGTAAATAAAAAAATTATTATTCAATTTTATGAATGCTTTATTAAAAACTATTTTAGGTTTTATTTAATTTCTTGTTGACTTGTGAATGCGCTATTTTCAGAAGGATAAGGGTCAATCTCTACTTGCTGATGAGATTCATTATTTTGATAACTTTCTAGGCCACTGACCTCAATTTCCTGTGCAGAATTAATAATCCTGGTAGATGTGATATATGTATAATTCAAGTTTGTATTTTTTCCATCGTCAACTTGGCTTTCATCAATTATATAATTTACTTTTACTCTTGATTTTCTGAATAGTATGCTTCCCATAAATAAAAGCTTCTCCTTAACGAACTTTAAAAGCTCGTTGAAGATTCTTAATAAACTATAAATAATAAACCAAATATTTGAGCAAAGTGTTATGAGGAATATCAAAACTGTCCCAGGATCCCCCAGTTCATCTGTCAAAAAGAAAAGGCCAGTAAAAATTGTAATTAATACAATTACCCTAGAATGCAGTTCCATCTTGTTTAAGGGCTTTTCTACAAACGGTTCATTTCTATTTTGAAGCAAAAGGAAAAAAATCAATAAAATTGTTGCAGCAAGAGCCTGCACAGAAATCGAGATATTTGACAAGAAGACTGAAAAACTGATTAACAAAATTTTGCAATACAAAATCACGAATTCTCAATAATAGTGTTTTGAGTTATAGCCATTATAAAGAAATCCATATTTCAACTTGACCGCGGTTTCTTCTAGTTTTACTTTATATTTTATTATTTTTATCAGCCATGTTGCAGGAATGACAATCCCCCATATTAAGATTGCAGGTAAAACTATTAAATACGAGTAAAAAAAATGATCCTTAGTCCAGCACTGTATGTCAAGATCAATATTAAGCCAAAATTCTCCAGAGTTAATTTCTCTACAGCTATAAATACTGAACAGAGTTTCAATAATTCCTGGATGAATTAAAAAAAGTACAATAATAACGATGACCCCCCCCCTCAATCTTCATGTCTACTGCAACAAAAATTTTTCGAAAAAATCTTCATGCCTCTGCAACACAGCATTTTTCTCTAGGTGAGTTTCTCAAAAAAAAACCATAAAGCAGCGCTACTGTAGGTGTGTTAATGACCTTTTCATCGAGATTTGGACGGCTATTGTCATCGCTCGCCATTTTATTAAACTTATCTAACTAAAAAGTACGGAAAAATTTAAGATGCGCATCGAAAATTTGTTATTAAAAAATTGCATTTTTGTTGCAATAGACATGAAGATTGAGGGGGGGTCATCGTTACAAGAAGAAATAAAATCATCTGAAAACAATCTCCAAGCATGCTTTATTAGCCTATAATACAATGCCCACAAAATGAAACATAAAGTTCATGCCGCTAATGGAACGAAGCTGATAAGAACAAGTTTTATGTAATAAATCTCTATTTTGGCATTAGAGTCCTGCAATAAACATTCAAAAGAAAATAATTGTTCTCCGACATAGTTCATGCTTAGTTCAATATAAAAAAATTCCATCACTCATCGTGGCCAATTTAAATTGAAGGTGGTAATAATGATTGTAATATGCAAGTAATTCCAAAATATTTTGATGTATATTGAAGTAAATGTGGATGAATTTAAAATATACTTTTTTGAAGCTTTTATAGTAAGCAAAGCAATAATAAAAAATATGCCAAAAAACCCTAGCATCCTTATGGCATTCGTGCTTGAGTCAAGGCATACTTTGCATTCATTTTTATATAGCCTTGAATATCCATAGGCACAAGACTGGCACATATTACCTTTATACCCTTTTTTGCAAACACCTGTATATGATATATTACGAATGTCAGGAGATCCCAAGCAAGCTGAAGGATAAGGGCATGCCCAGAACTGGTCAGTATATTTATTATCTCTCCAATACCCATGACGAGGCACCATTGTATAATTTCCATAACAAATAGCATGCTTGGGACATTGCAGGCAAGCACGATTATTAGGATTTAAACTATAGTATGACTCTTCACAAACCAAACATGTTATGTTTACCGTTGCTTCTCCAAATGTGCATAGCCTAAGATCGACATTTGCATAGAGAACTGAATTAGAGTAGGAATTTCCTTTTGCTTCTTTAATGGCTGAAGTGTAAATTTTAATTTGGGTTGAGGTTCCTGGCTTCGCTGTGATAACATAATCTGTAAAGTTAAAGATCCCATTTAATGCTGTAGTCATGGTTACCCCAAAAAGGATGGTATCAGAATTTAAATTAAGTAGCTGGGCTTGGCTTATATTGTCAGTTTTGACAACCTGATTATAATGATCAACTAAAGCAAATGACATTGGCTTATTATTTTTCTGGCCTGAAGCAATTCCGCTGATAGTTGGATTTTCCAAAATTCGAGTTGGTGAATTGCTACCGCTTCTATTTTCTTCATAAAACATCATAATCGGAAACGAAGCAATGCCATTTCCATAAGTTGCAGAATTTCTCTGAAAAGAGTTATTATCAAACACTGGCTCTATGTCAGCTCAGCTGATTGCTCCTCCATTATTTATTGCTTTATTTTCGCTAAAAAGGTTAGATGATAAGTTAAGCAAGCAATTGTCAAAATCTTTACAGCTAAGTTTAATCCCTCCTCCTATACCATCAATCACCCCTTTATCATTATTTTCTGATCTTAAAGAATCTGCAAAATTTTTCGTAAATTCAGATAAATAGATAGTCAAATTAATATTTTCAGAAAAGATTGCCCCACCATTATAAGCTTCATTATTTAGAAATTTTGAAGAGGATATCATATAATGGTCCACTGGAGAGCTTTGTTCAGTGATAAGATAGACTGCTCCTCCAGAATATGATGCAGAGTTTTTGCTAAATAAGCAGGAATCTATTAGTAATGATACACATTTTGAACAATAAATAGCTCCTCCATTCTTTCCTGATCCATTGCGAAATTCTGTATTTTCAATGCGTAATAAATAATCTGCATCTCCATAAATAGCACTGAACGATGGATTTATGAATAAAGAATGCTCAATATTAATAAAACTATCATATGAGTCAATATCTGAGCCTTTTGAGTTTTCAAATGTTGTATCGTTTATTCACAAATAGCTTTCTCGATAAACAAATATGGATCCTCCAATATTTGAAGTTAAATCATGAAAGAAAGAATTGAAAACAGAGATATTACTTGAAATAGAAAATATAGCAGCACCTGTACTACTGCTTAAACCATTAGAAAATTTTGAATTTTGAATTAAAGCATAGCTATTTGATTTCAGCTGAACAAAAGATCCTTGGCTTCCATGCTGATCTAAAAAAGTAGTATTTTGTATTTTAGCTGATGAAAAAGTCATTAGAATTCCTGGGTTATCATCATTTCCTATGTTATTATGAATAATTGAGGAATCTAATGCAATGGCTGATGACAGAAGATATAATGCACCTCCATCTACTGACTGATTTTCACTAATTTCACAATTTATTATCTCTGAAATTTTACTTAGGCAGCGGATCATGCTAAATGCAGAACCTTTACCTTTGGATGAATTTTTGATTATTTTTGAGTCTCTGATAGTGAAAAACGAATCTGAATCTGCATAAACAACTCCTCCTACATTAAGAGCGGCATTTTCCTTGAATTCACAGAAATCACAGGTGAAGTGAGAGTTGTAGCTCAATGCAGCAACTCCACCATTTGTTTTGCTTGTATTATTATAAAATATTGTGTTTCTAAGACCTGCGACTGCAGAGTTGATAACTATTAGTCCTGCTCCGGGCTCCTCTGAATGCCCATGTTGTATGATTGAGTCATTTTCCACTAGCGTATCATTATCCAGAGAAAAAATTGAGCCTAAGTTATATTCAAATAAACATTTATGAGTTTCTAAAATTGATCTTTTATTTTCATCATCCATTAAAATGATAATAGGGCCGGAATTTTTTTGAAAAATGCAAGAGTTTAATATTACTCTTGAAGGAAAATTTTTAGAGTCCTCATTAATAGATATATGAAGGGCTGAGCTATACAATCCTTTATTTTCAATGAATTTTGAATTGTTTATTGATAGTTTTCCATCAGCATAAAAAATCGAAAACGAGCCTGAGAGTGATGCATTATTTGCTTGGAATACACAGTTATTAATTGATGAGCTGTCCAGCAGTTTGATGAAATTGCTTATATGTATCGAGGCCCCGTTGAAAGCTTTATTTTCATAAAAGTTTGTATCGTGAATTGATAAGGATGTTTTGATGCTTGAGTAAAATTTTTTGTTTATATATATTGATCCACCATTAAGAAGGCAAGAATTATTTCTGAAAACAGTATTTGAAATAGTAAGTTCTGAGTAGCTACTTACTGTTTGGGGCAACATATAATAAATTGCTCCCCCAGATAATCCAGGTGATTGGTTTGATATAAAGTGACAGCCATTAATAGCCAGATTTTGGCCTGAAAAATACAATGCCCCTCCTAGATCAGCACTATTTTCTATAAAAGTACAATTTTCTAGTGTCAAAGCATTGTTGATCGAGAATTCAATTGCTCCTGCACTTCCGCTCAAATAATTCTTGTTGCCGATAAATTTTGAGTTTTTGATAGATGCTGAGTAGCTGTTTTGAAAAGATAAACAAATACCAGTATTACCTTTTCCTGTATTTCGTTCTGATTGTAGACTATATATCATGCTTTCTTGTGTGCTATCAATAATAATTGCAGGCGAAGAGTTTGCACAATAGTTATCAGTGATATTGATGCTTTGCATTAAGAAATTAACTGAGGCACTAATGATTGACATTGATTTACAGGACAAAATCACTGGGTTTGGTGCTTCAAGCTTCAAATAAATGTTATCGTTATTAACATAGTTTCTTAGGATTATCGAATTTACCTCCTTACTTTCATTTGAATTTCCACCATTTTCATTCATTTGAGTGTCTTTTATCTCTATATTTGCCATTTGTTTTATTTCTATTAAGCCAGAGCCTCCTGAATAATTATCTGTAAAAGTGAGATTTTTGATTTCTAACCACCGAGGTAAAACTCTGACAGTGACTGGTATTCCGCCTGATGTTAACGAATTTATGTTTTTACCATTGATAAATTCATCTTCCTGTGTTTGACTTCAGATTGATAGCAAACTGCTGCTTTCAACTCCATTTGATATAAACCGCGAAGATTCTATTAGGAAATTCTGAGTTTCATTGAAATAATTTGCAGGATAATTAAATATGGCATTTCGGTCAGAGACCCTTGAGAGCATATTTAATTATGCCGATTAGATTTTTGCTAGCTTATAAATGGACAGTGATACAGTCCAGAGGTTTTTTTTTGTCTCTGTAAATAAATGGATATAGAGCTGGAAAGGGCAGTCTAGATGAAGTCTACGTACACAACTAGACCCATCAGGAATTCCAGTGTGATACTATGCGTTGCACCCCAGGCTATGTTTTTCTACATCTAGCCTAATTAGCCTGAAAAAAATTCTTGAAATTTTAACTGGAAGCCCTGATGGATATACTGTGGCCAAGCCCGACGAGAAGGAGACCCAAAGAATTCCAACTTTCATATCACTACGAGGAGGCCGGTGAAAAAATAGGACTAGGCGAACATCTTCATCTGACGGAAATTCTGAAATTGGTACTACCCAACTACTGTCAAATAAGATTAAGAACAATTTGCAGATAAAATTCCATTTTTTTGGCCATAATTCGATATAAATGATGTATTTTTTATATGCAAATGAGTAAAGGTTGAGTAATTCAAGATTAAACTTTCATTAAATTCAATTGCATATTGGGTTTCAGTGTTTTGTATATTGATAATGCCCAACTCGCAGTAGTTATATAAAAACGTGCAAGAATCAATCTTATCTTACCTTATAAAATTTATAACGCTTAACGTCCACTACGGGGTAGCCAACTCCAGAGCTGCCACCATATTTGTACACGTGTCGGGCCTGTGGACCTCTGGATCGATCCCTTTTGATCACCAAGGCACGGACAAATAAGGCGTTCCGGCTTCGACGGGTGCAAGAATCAACCACTAGTGTTTCGAATCATCCAAGCTCTATCAAAGAGGCTGAACCCAAGACATTCAGCGGATTCTGATATATCATATTATATTCAAACTCCACATGTTTGATCACTATAGACGTGATATTAGGAGCATATAAAAACCCTCTTAAATTTATTGGATCTCTAAATTCATAACCATTATTTAACCTGCTCACTTTTCCATGATTGTAGTAAAGATTTGCAGGTAGCGTTTTACAATAATCCTGATAAGCATAAACAATAATTGCAGAATCTTCTATCTCTGATAATTTTATATTATCAAATGATACATTCTCCATAGTGATATTGCTGCCGCACGAAGCTGATATTATTCCCTTATATCCAAAACGATAGTTTTGTATGGTTACATTGGTTAATATTAAGTGGGTGTTTTTTAAATTTATTATATAAACGTTTCGGTATGGAGCACACCAAGTTGAAGATAAATATTCAGATATTTTTTCATGTCTATCATTATAATACTCAGCAGGAGAATCTGAGTTTGCATATACAACTGGGCAGTATTCACAATATATGCTGCTATTACAAGTCAAAAAACCTTTTCCCTCCACTATGATATTGCGGAATTCTACTACAGAATTTCGTGCTTCAATCAGAATGGTGTATGAGTCATGAAATTTGATTGTTACATGGGATGAATTTCAAGGAGTAAAGAGATAATTCCTCGATGTTAATCCAAGATTTAAAATCCCTAAGTGCAAGCTTGAATAATAAGATTCCTCTCAATCTAAATCGTAATCTCCGTCATCCAAAAGATAGACAATTGCATTAGTTGTCAAAGTAAAATATATAGGCAAAAGAAAGTATCTATAAGGAGACTTAGCTGTGCCATCACCTTCAAAAAAATTGGTTGTATTTAATGCGGATACAAAATAAATACGTGGATTTTTTGCTGTTGAGATATCACTTAGTCTATTTATACCTAAGGATCCATCTGGGAAATGTCATAGAAAATATGATAATTGTCTAGTGCATCCTTGTTCTCACCAATATAGAGTTTTACAAGATAGGCAGTTTTCTCCGCTGCCGTCTCCGTAAGGCCTTGCGCAATCTTCCTCCTGAGATTGTGTTGAATTGCAATTACCATTTGCAAAGTTACATTCTGTTATATTGCATTCCTGAAAACAGTTTATCATATCAAAAACTTTGTCGAAAGAGCAAGCATAATTTGAAGCTGCATAGCAATCTTCTAAGTGAGCCACATATTTAAAATTCCTATTTATAATTTGCTGATATGAAGAAAAAATAGCTAAAGAGGTGTTTTGGCATCAAGAGTTCGGATATTGGCTTATTTTGTCATAATTGCATTCAATTACTAAGCACTCTGGCTTGCACTTTCCATAATCTAGATAAGTGCAACCATCAGAGCATTGGCAATCTTTATAGTCATACTCGCAATCATAATTATTGCACTCAGAATCGCAAATTCCATTTCCCAGCATTTCTGGATAGCATCCACTAGCGCATGCCCCACAATCATGATTATCTAGTGTACAATTTCAATTATTGCATGCTTCATCACACTTCCCATCCCCAAGCATTGACTCAAAGCAGCCAGGAGAACAGTCGCAATCATAATTATCAAAATTGCATTCAGCAACTCGACAAGCTTCTTCACAGATTGAATTGCCAATCATTCACATATAGCAACCAGGAGCACATGCTAAATTTTTGCAGTCACCCAAATCAAAGTTGCATTCAGGGTAAGCACATTCAGGGTTGCAGACCCCATTACCTAATAAATTCGAAAAACACCCAGAGTGACACTTTTTACAAGTCCCAAGTCCATAATAGCAAGATGTGACATTACAGCTGGGATTGCAGTTTTGATACAATTTCGCGCTTGTGCCTAAATAGAGCTTACATGAAGGTGCGCATTGTCCGCAATCTCCTCAATCATATCCGCAATTTTTAGTATTGCACACATTATCACAAACTCCATTTCCAAGCTTTTCTTTTTTGCAGCCGTCTATATAAATGCAATTTCAATAACAATCTGATTGTTCTTTGCGAATGAGAGCATTAACTGATGAATTTGTATCATAATTACAGTAAGAAGTCATGCAAGCTGGGTCACATTGACCATTTCCTTTCTAAATTAATTTTTACCTTTGAATCTGGGCAATCAAATAGGCTACAGAGTAGTCTTTCACTCATAGCTAATTTAGCAAATGTTCAGAAAATAAAAGTAAAGCCAATCATTTATTTTTATAAAACTTATATTCATATTTTAATTATGAACTTTTCTGTTAACAATTTAATTTAAAAATGTATTTTTTAATGCTTTCTCTGCGCTGTGGCTATAAGAAGACTTTAGGTTGAAAAATAGCTTAAGTCTCTATTATTTTTTAACTCTTTATAAATATAAGTCTACTTGATCAATTTATTAGATTATACACTATAAAATTGTTGAAAAACAGCTCGAAAATTAGACAAGCTAAGATATAGGTTCGGGAAATTAAGCCTCAGAAACGAACTAGCGAAGAATTTGGCAAATAATTCATTTGGTAGGATAAATTTTATCAAAACTCTTTTTCTCCGAGACATTGGTAGTAAGACTTTTTGCTCATAACCTCCTTTTTCTCATTATAGCCTATTTAAAGGAAATGTCTCAGAGAAAAAATATCAGAGAAAGTGCCTACAAGAGCATGCCTCAGGGGATATATCTTAGGGATATGCCTAAGACTGATGTCACTGCTACTTATCTCTCTCAAATATCTTCTAGGAAAAAGCGATGAGAAATTTGTGAGAAAACGTCTTAAGAGAATCATTTCTGCAAGTGTCACAAGAGCAAATGTCATCCGAAGAAATGGTTGGTATCAAAGCTGCCGAAGCAATTTCAGTGATCTGAGAATACCACACGAAGTTTATAGTTGAAAGGCAGCACAATTTCTGAGATTAGTGGACAGATTGAGTGATTTTTTTGAATCTTTTAGCTCTTGTAAAAATTTAAGATATGGTATGAACATGAAATAGAGAGCCATTATGTAATTAAAATAAAAGAGCCAGAATTTAATATCAATCAGAAATTATTATGTCCTCCAATTAGGATTCAAAAGTTGAATCTGAGAAATCAAGATTTTAATATTTTGAAACTCAGTCAGCCTGTCAGAGCATTCATGCTGCATGTGTTCGAATGATTCAGCTTGTTCAATTCAGTGTTCTTTATTATAGGAGCACTGGACTTTAGCTAAAGTTTTTTTGCTGGATTCTGATTGGTTTTTGGAGCATTTGAGCATGTGCCAGATGATTCTGTTGGTCTTCATATGATGTGAAGGGTTAAATGGAAATCCAAACTCTGGCTGCTGAGTTTCCATAATTCATTTTCTTTAAATAACAAAAAATTAAAGATAGAAAATACTAATTTTTAAAAAAATTAATTCTCATCTGTAAGAATAACAAAGTTATTTATAAAAAATATATAAACTGTTTAGCTTTATAAAACTTTGATACTTATCTTATTTTTTTATATTTAAATAGCTTACTTTTCATTTTTAGTTGGAGTATCCAAAATAAGCACATCATCATTTTTTTTTTCTGTCTTCTTCTCATTACACTCTGAAATTTCCTTTTTTTCAGTATCATTGCGCTTATAAAAGTTTTTCCCTAGCAACTCCTTCATCTTTAGTGCAGCAGCTGATAGTTTTGGCTGGCTATCTCTTGGAGACCTATTTGGTGACTCCTTCAGTACAATTCTTCTCGAAAAAGCAACCTCTTTAGTTCTATTTGTATTTAACTTCCTATCAATAAACTTGCTTTCTTTTGTAAGATGCTTTTGATTTTCATGTCGTTGTTTTGGTGGTGAAATCATTCTTTTTTGAGGCAAATCTTCACTCTTTTCATTATCATTTTGGGGTTTTATTTCATCTAAAAATTCCAAAGTTTCTTGATATAGCTCAATGGTTTGACTAAATTCCAATAAAGCTTCATGGAAAATTACTGATGAATATCTAGGCAAAATATCTGAGATATAGTATCGGTAAAATGTGCTTGAATCCCCATCAATTGCCATTCTCATGCATAAAGATCTACCAATTCTACCTAATTTGTGTATTAATTCAGGTGATTTATCAACTCTAAGCAGTTCTAAATGCAAAATTAGTTGGAATTTTAATTGGGTCTGAATAAAATTTACTGAGGATAGGAATCTGAATTCTTCAAGTAAAAGGGGCCGAAAAGTAGTTGGTAATATTAGGTTGACAGGAACACCATTTTCTGAAATCAAGTCTATTAAGGAGTCCAAAGTGCTTAGAAATGAGATGATGCTGGTAGATTCAGGTATTTGGTTTCATCTTGATATAATATTTGTTAATTCTTTTGAAAAGAAATCTGGGGCACATGATTGAAAAAATCTTAGGGTTACTTGGTTATCCATGGCAAATAACTAATTTATTGTTTTCATACATCATTTTATAATTAAATCATCAAAATGATTAAATTTACCCCAATTTTAATTAATTTGATAATTATTAAAAAATTGGGCTATTGAAAATTCAATAGTTTTGCTTAGTTTATAGATAGAAGAAGGACAGCTTATAAAATATTAGCGCATGTTCTTTTCACTGAACAAATATCAAATATAAAGCATCCAAAATCTAAACCCTGTAAATTGAATAAAACTTTCATTTTTTGAGTAAATAAGTTTATTATTGCTAGGATACTAAAGCAGGAATTACTAAAATCATCTATAGCATTAAACAAAAACTAAATAATTGCCAAGAGCAAAATGGAGAAACTGATCCTTATGATTGAGTCAAAACAAAGTACAATTCTTACAGTCTGTGATCTAGAGCATAAAATAATATCTGATATCCCTATAATGATTCCAATAAATTTAACGAGATTCACTTGCATTGCTCAACTTCCAAACTATGAGTTATTTTGCTTCGGAACTGAAGGCATCCCATCATCTGGGTTTGCTTGTATCATAGATCTTCAAAATTATTCTTTAAAGAGAAGATTGACTCTTGGATATCCTTGCTATTCATCCTGCGCGCTATATTATGATGGCTTTGTTTATATTTTTGGAGGTGGAAATAACACAAAAGGAGATTTACCTAATTTTTATAAGTTTGATCTGCAAAATAATAGGTGGATAAAACGATTGTCCTTGCCTATATCTTCTCATTCCTGCTCATCTATTATCTTTAGAAGCAATATTCTTGTATCTGGATTTAGTCATAAACATCTATATCAATATAATATGGAACTGGATAGCTACTCGATAGCTTTTTCTTTTGAGTCTGGAAACTCTTGAAAAATATTACTTGCTGAAAATAACAGAGCGTATATAATAGAAAGACTTGGGAGAATTTATGAATGTGGAGCTGAAAATGTTTATAATTGAAATGATGTTGGAAAGTCAAGCATGGACTGATTTTTACAACATTATGTAACTTATTATCAGAATTCTGCGTATATTGGAATTAATATTGGAACTAGTAATCTCTATTATAAGTTTGATTTCAAAACGAAAAAAATACAAAAATTTTATTTTGCGAGCTAGCTTGAATGTCTAACTCCCCCCCCTCCGTGAGTGAACAAAACCATTAGAAAAATCGCTATTTTTTGCCCAAAAACCCACCCTCCGTGAGTGAACAAAAATTTTTTATGGAAAAAAATTTTGATATATAAGTGATAATTAGTATAATGAAATTTAGAGCTAATTCTGTTTAATTTTAAACGAATTGTTTTTTAAAACATAAATTTTGCAAATTGAATTAAATATTTGCTTTCCAATTTTTGTGAACTAGGATTTTTTTTAAATTTCGAACAAAAAATATTTTTTATAAAATTTATATATATAATTGTTTTAAAAAAAAAAATTAACCCCCCTCCGTGAGTGAACAAAATTTTTTTGTTCACTCACGGAGGGGGGGGAGTAAGCATAATTATTCATAATTCTAGTTATATTTCATTATTAAAATAAATAAGTATATATATAGTCGATATTTAGTAGCTTTAGCTTGCATCATGCCTTAGTTCCTTTTGAGTATACCTTAAATATCCAATTTTCGTCGATTTTAATTATTTTTTTTGGCATGTCAAATATGTTTGATATTTCAGCCAAAAGTGCGTGGCGTGTCTTCCTATAATTAACCACGATAGAAAAGGCGAAATGGAAAGCTAATTTAAACATCAAGTTCACTAGCCAATTATTTTATATAATGTGTTCTAGGCATAAATTGATTAAATTAAAGCCCAATGTAAAGGATAATTTTAATTGCAAATAATTTCTGCAGTTTTGAAATTTAATATTTTCAACATCTTTTAGTGATAAATGAAATAATCTAACGTATGGGGCAGCTAAGTTGTAAAACCTGTGACTGTAAGAATAAGGAGCAACTAACAGAAATCAAATTCACAGAACCTGATAACACTATTATGGATGACACCTCAAAAATTGAAGAGATGCATGAAGTTCCGGAAACCAACCTTGCCATGTTGTCATATATCATACGAATTCAAGCGAATTGGAAAGCTTTTCAGGAACGAAAAATGTGCCGAGTTCTAAGCAAACTTATCCCAAAATTTACTTTTTATTTAAACAGAGAAGAAATGAGAGAGACTTTGAGTTCTACTCACCCTCCTCCACCGCACCGAGAAAATAAACTTACATATCGATATAAAGATGGTTCTAATTACATATAAAAGATTAAATAATTTATTTTCATCCTTGGAGCGACACAATTTTTGAGCATTATAAAAGCTTTTAATTCTGCATGGCTAATGGAAAAAATCTAAAATAGTATAGGAGATTGAAGAGGTGGGTTTAGAGATGGTTATGGTACGATGACATGAATTTCTGGGGCTCAATACTCAGGCAATTGATCCTGGGGAGTTCCATATGGGTATGGAAAATTTACCTTTCCTGATGGAGATCACTTTGAAGGATTTTGGAAAGATTTCAAAGCCTCCTCAAGAGAAAAGGTAAATAGTGAGTCAAAACGTTCAGATGGCTACTTTTGGCTCCATCAAAAGCAGCAATTTCTAATAAAAGAAGCTCAGCTAGACCCTTTATCTCCTTCAAACCTTGAAAAACTAACAAAAATTTATCAAAAATTGCAATTTATTAATGCTCAAATTTCTGACTCAATTAAAATCTCAACAAACGCAGGAGTTCCTTCACATAAAGTCTCTATAGGAATAAGAACTTTTAGACAAAAAATATATCAAGACGGGAGCTTATATATAGGAGAATGAAAAGGAAATCGACGATGTGGACGAGGTAAATTTGTGAGTAGAATAGGAGAGAGCTATGAAGGCGAATGAAAAAATGATATGGAGCATGGCTCTGGGAAAAAGTCATATAGCAATGGAAGTACTTATATAGGCAATTTTGTTATGGGGGAGAGGGAAGGGCATGGAGAAATGAGATGGGAAGAAGGAAATGTGTATAGAGGAGAATGAAGAAAAAATGAAATTGAGGGAATAGGAGAATGCTGCTGAATTGATGGAAGAAAATATACTGGAGAATGAAAAGAAGGAAAAAGTGAAGGATTTGGAGTCGAGATTCTAAGCAGTGGAGAAAAATATGAAGGGGAGTGAAGCAATGGGAAAAGAGAAGGAAAAGGAATATTAGAATGGAGTGGGATTTTAACGGAAGGAGTTTGGAAGGATGGAAATTTTTTAAAATAATGGGAAATAATTACAGTAAAATCGAGTTTTATATATAAATAAGCAAGCTTCAGTTGTATAATTTATTTAATAAGGTAATAGCGCTGAAAATATTTAAACTAATATTCAAGATTTATAAACTTCAAAAAATGAATTAAAACATGGTTTCTTCAAACTGCATCAATATTCTGTTCATGAGAAGTATTATATATGCGATATTCATAAGCAATGAATTTCTGCGAAAATAAACGCTGCAATTGCATTGGAAATGCATTTTGCCTATGCATGCATATTAAAATGGCGACGGCGAATCAGCCCTTTTTCTCAACACCTGTAGCCGATGTCCCACAGGTCGTCGGAGACCTTGTGGAAGGGAATTTGGCCCTCGGCATATGTATCCAGCTAGGTTTTTCCTTGATACAGTGGAGCGCAACGTCAAATTTGGTTGACCGCAGCTCATTCTGAGGTCAGGGGTTTTTTACCTCAGGGGAAATTGTTTCCAAGGTTGGAAGGGGGGCTATACCAAGGATACCCACTTGATTAATCGGGCAACTTCCTAGCATGAAACTGGGCGTTACGTCCCAGGCTTTGGATTTCCATTTTGGCCGAGAGTTCTACCAGAAAATTTGTTTTTCAAATTTTCGGAATGGGCAACTCTGTTGGCGTACGGCACGGTGGAGTAACTCATCCAACTTCGGGTAGCGAGTGCACATTCTCGTCCAGAAGAAGCAACACTTTGAAGGCTGTAAGACGGTTGGTGGTGAGCAGCCGAGTGGAGCGTTTACGGGTGAAGGTAGGCCTTAGGTGGGAATTACGGTGGACTTCTCTATATATTAAGTTAAAATTAAAAAGCATTTTGTCTATGCAAATCAAAATTTTACTGTGAAAAGCATCTGAAAGAGCACCTTCAAGCTGAATCAAAAAATCATAAATTTGGATTTTCTTATAATAATCCAGATTTGACAACCAAAGACGATATTCTGAGCTTTCTAGATTCTCTTATTGTATTTAAAAAGAGACATAAATATAGTCAAATTATATCCTCTATTGAAGAAGGTTCTTGCTTAATGAAAGAATGATACCAAAAATTAAAAAAAATAGTCGAAGATATAGATTATTATCAATTTTTAATTATCGAAATTGGTAATGTCAAGAACTTTCTCTAAAAACTGTTAAATTTCCCCAATCATTATTATTTTTTCCTAGTAGAGTGGCAAGCAAATTATTAAATCATCATCTCTTGGAAAGATTTCTGAAAATTTTTCTTTACTTCCTCTTATTAAAAAAAAGAATAATAAATACATATTTTTATAATAATATTTATCTATTGTTTTAATTAAAACACTTTAAATTTTACTCAATTAGGGTAATAAAACATAGTTATAATGATTTTTTTAAAATTTTGCAAAATAAAATTAGGCTTTATATAACCCAAAATTTGAAGAAAATTTTTGTTCATTCTAAAGAGGGAGTGAGGGGTTAAAAATGAGATAATTGAGAGTAAAGATATGATAAAGCTGAAGTTAAAAATTAATCAAATTTTACTACTAGAAAAGCGTATGAAAAGCATCATTAAAAGCCAAACAAACATAAAACTCCCTAATTTTAATATCACAATGAAATTACTTGATGATTCAAAGCAATACTGAGATAATATAAATGGATTAATATCGAATATAAAACAAGTAAAAAATGATCAGAAATCTCTTAAAGTGATTTTCAAGAATTTGAATGATTATAATTTGGAGCGCTTCTATCGAATTATATACAACGAATTCTTGGAAACTGCCTCTTCTTTTCATAATGCAATTGTCCAAAAAGAAAAAGATTTAAGCATTCACCATGGTAAAATTATTTACAGCATCTACCGAAGTAATATTTATAGCTATACAGTCATCATACCTTTTGACTGTGATTCTGAAAAGTCTGAATACAATATAATAGATAGTGAAAAATACACAAGAAAACCTTTGATCGATATTTCTTCATGTATTACAGCCATTCCAAACTCTGGATTCTTTGTATTTGGAAGATATTTTACCTCTTGAGATAGGGGAAAAAGTTATGCTGTCATAATTGATGCAAAATTTCAAATGAGAATTATTGAAAATTCATCTAATCGGAGTTATCCTGGATGTGTTTATTATCAGAATTGTGTTTATGTGTTTGGAGGCACTTGGAATACAGTAATGGGCTTATCTATTGTGGAGAAGTTTAACTTAGAGGCAGATAAATGATTTAAATTGTCCCCGCTTCCAAGTCCTTCTTGTTCATGCGCATGTGTAGCTTATTATAATTCAATATTGGTGTCTGGAAATAACCATAGTAAAGTTTATAAATATGATATTGACATTGACGGATACTCAGAAATTTTAAGCGATTTAAATACTGGAAATAAAGTTTTACTATATGGAAATTCAAGGATTTATGTAATTGAACAGCCTGGGGCAATTTATGAAAGTGATGCAGAAAATGAGTTCAAATGGAATAAGATTGATAGCTCTTTTATGCATGCTTCAATAGGACAAACTTTCTGAGTCTTACACAAAAATTCAATATATTTTTCTCAATGTCAAGGATCATATGCATTTTACTATTATAAATTTAATTTACAAACCAAAAAATTCAAAATTCTGAAATCAATTACCATAAGAGGTGGTGAATAGAACCAAAAAAAATAGCATTCAAAATTTCTTAATTATTTAATATGCTTTAAAAATAAAATTTTAAATACTTATAGACAATTAGCTAATAAAGATATTATTTCCCAATATTTCTAATTAATTAATATTTAAACATAATGAAATATTTGAGTGATCTGAGCCATAATTAATATTAGATTTATATTTTCTTATTTTTTAAATTAGATAAAATAAGCCACACTCTTTGCAAAGAATATGGATGAACTTGCAAGTGTCTTTCAAAATGTCAAATTTAGCTGTCATTCAGAGTTAAAAAGCTTTTTCTGGGCTCAAATAGCAAAGCGAGCCCTAACAAATAAAGAAAATTGCAATGAAAACCTAAGAAAAATGCAAAATGATACAGAGATAAAAATCAGCAAAATTTTATCATACGAAGCCAAGTTGGAAGAATTCTTTAACCGATCTCAAGCAAGCAATTCTAAGTATCCTTTAGAAGAATATTGCAGCGACGATATAGAAATCGATCAAGGAGGACTCAATAGCTTAATAGAAAAAATAAAAGAGCTATCAAAAGATTTTACAAATTCAGTGAAATCTACTGAAGAAAACAAAATTTTTGAATTCTTATGTGGGTGTGATAACGAAATCAAAGCAGCCTGTTATCTTTATGCGTACCTTTATAAAGAGTCTTTTGATAGGTTAATTTCAAAAATCAAAAGCAGATCAGGCTCTTCATTATTCTGTTGCAAGTATCTCTATAACATCTCTGAAGCTCCAGGAAAGAAAACCCGCCTGGTTTCTTATGATGCAGACACACTCAAGCTAAAAGTCACATATTTAGATACACCTGAGCCTCTTCACATCCACACATGCGTAGCACAGCTTCCGAACAATAAAATTTTCTGTTTTGGGAATTCTTGCCCAGTTTCAGGAATCACGCTTATAATAGACTCAAATTGCGACACTAAACGATTAGCCAATGGAACTCCTTGCTTTGACGCTGGAGCAGCCTACTTAAACAACGCAGTTTATGCTTTCGGAGGTATTACAAAAAATTCTAATTCGCCATCAAATTTTGCTGAAATGTTTGATTTAACCAAAAATAAATGGTACAGTATACAGCCCCTACCAGCAAGTTCTCGATGGTGTTCTTGTGTTCCATTTAACCGAAGTATTTTAGTTACAGGGAATTTGCATTCAAAAATATATCAATATGACACAATCATTGATAGCTTTACTGAGCTTCCAATTGAGCTGAAGCGAGGTGAAAAAATCCTTTTTATTGCAAACTTCAAAGTTTATGCGATTGATGACACACAGACAGTTTATGAGAGTGAGGTCGGAAATGAATATTCCTGGAAGAAAACAAAGATATCAGGATGTATAGCCTCTATTCAAAACTATAAAACTTTTCATAAGGACTGCATTTATTCAAGTGGGATAAATCAGTATTCAAAGTTTTGCTATTACAAGTTCAATTTGAGTGAGAAAAAGCTGGAATATCTAGAATAATGCAAACTTAATTTATAAATAAAGCGAAATTTAGTAATTCTATTAGAATTTTAACTATAAAGGTAATTAATTAATAATCAGAATCAATGAAAAAGAGACTTGCATGAAATTTCCAAAATCATATAATTCTACAGATAAAGTTGCGACTGTTAAATTAGCCAAAGGAATACCGTTTTCTGCCTCAATGCAAGCCGGCCATAGTGGATAGTCATTGCAAGCAGTAAAATGGCATGTATAATTCGTAGAAGGATTCAAACTTGATACAGTAAGCGTTGAGTTTATCTCTGCTGTACTATTTATACAATTTCCATGAGCAGAGGCTGAATTACCATCAAGTGAGTCAATAACTTGCCAGGCATAAGTAGCTTTTGATATTTCTGAGCTGGTGCATGATACACAAATGATCCCATCCTGCGTTTGCGTTGCAATAAACGTCACTTGTGTGTAGGTTATGCCTGCCAAAATTGGATTTTCAGTCCATAATGGTGACACCCCTAAGGATACTCCATTTCATGAATAAGTTGGATTTATGCCGACCAAACTGGCTAGCTCATTTGTAGCTTGGATACTATTAAAGTTAGCAATAATCTTAGCAGAGTCATAAAAAGATTTACTTCTGTCACATAGCACATAATAAATAAAACTCGTGGTGCCTTCGCTTTGAAGCCTTCTAGAAGATGCGGTCTTTACTCCTGCACTTATAAGCCAATCTGGGTTAATTCCCATATTTTTCCCCAAAATATATCTGATTGGCTCAGTGTTTGTTGTTGAAATACCCCCAGGAAAATTAACAGAAAAAGCTTGCATAACCGGGAGCGGTTTTGTAGTGAAACTTTCTATGGTTGGAATATAACTAGAAAAATTAGAAGACAGTCTATTATCAAGATATGTCGCAAATGTATATGAAGTGCCCGCCATCAGGAAACTCAAATTAATCAGAATTGGCACTTTTGAGTAAAGAACTTGAGAAGAAGCCCAAAAAGTTGAGCAGTGCTCGGAATGTTTTCTACGGAAGAATGAGCTGATGTCTGGATCTTTTTTGGGATCATAATCGGTTTCGGTAGCAGCATATTCTTTATCAAGTTTATCTTGGAGAGTTGCTTGACTATTAGGGATCACAAGATCTGAAGTAAGATTATACAGCTCTTGGAAGGTTGGAATAATTGAGCCAGAACAAGAAAGATACCAATAGACTACCCCATTTTCTAATGAATTCGCTGTAATAACAACTTCAGTGCCACTAACTATGTCACTTTCAAGTGATATTTTAGCCTGAGGGGTAGAAATTGCCATTTCTATTACGCGGACTGTTTTTGCTGATGGTGTGGAATATGCAGAAAAATCAGTTCCTTCTAAAGTAAAGCTCACTTTAGGATAGTTTACACCTTGGCTGTATGAAGGGGAAACTTCAATCTGAAAGTACAATATATCAATGTCTGGTAAAAATGATAAAGTTGAAGGATAAATTGAAATTTCTTGCGAATCAGTATTTAATTTTATCATCAAATCATTGGCTGGAGCATATACTTATTTATATAAAATAGGCTGATAAAGGCTTGAGTATCTTAAAGCTTAGAATTTAGGTTTTTTTCATAAGCAAGTTGACAATTAGAAAGCCAGGAATCAAGCAACTCAAGCCTTATCAGCCTATTGAATCAAGATAATTATACTCAAGACTAATAGCTATCGGAATACTTGTAGTTCCCATATATAGCTTTGGAATATCAGCTACATTAATTGAAACTAATGAATTTTCTTGACTACAAACTTCAACCAAAAAGCTCAGTGGTGCACTATAAATCGGATTATCCACTTTCTCTTGTGTGATTTCCTTAATATCCCAATCAATGCAATAAATTCCATTGTCGATGCTTATATCTGCTGCAACTCTGAAATATATTTTGGACACCATTTGCCACATAATTCAATTATGGTGAATAGAGGTATAGCTAAGTTTCCCATTATCTGGATAATTCTCATTAGTTTTTGGCATGATTTTCAACGATTTTGACCTTAAAGGCCAATTTGATGCCAAGTAAATCGGTATATCTTTGCTTTGAGTTCCAGGGATTTAAGATTAAGATTAAGATTAGCCGTTCGCACTTGCAGGGCCGGAGATTTGCACCCCTTCACGCTCTTCGCCCATGGTGAGGCCTTGGCGGACACCCTCCTTGTTGCCTCAAACAAGGGATTCGCACAACGTGGGTTGCCTTTCCGAAAATCCATAAAACATGGATTTTCTGGTCGGTAGAAGGTAGAACTCGAAAGCTTGGGACGTAACGCCCAGTTTCACGCTAGGGAGTTGCCCGATTGGTCCAGGGGACTCTGCTGGGCTTCCCCTTTCCAACCTCCGTACTCATCTTCCCCACGAGGAAAAAACCACCTCTGAATTTAGACTTGGGCTAGGCTCTGAACACAGCAGAATTGCTTACCTAGCATTGCTGTCCATTTCTGAAGTAGTAAAACCTTAACGGATATAAATAAAATATAAGTCGAGTATGCATGGCCGGGAGGCCATGCCCAGACGAAGACGCCATATTTTATTTATGAGTTCCAGGGATAATCTGGACCTTATTTGCTATTGTTTTCGGATCATAACCATTGATATCAATAAGATACGAGTTTAATGAGTATCCTAAAAATCCTGAATGAAGAACTCCATATGACCTAGAACTGACCAAATGAGTCTTTGTATTTAAGATGCTCACCTCAAATTTCTCACTAAATAAAGAATATCAGCCAAATGAGGATGGATCTTGGATATCTCATAAATCATCAAAACGCTGCAATCCTCACTCAGGATTATTAATGTCATAAATATTTAAACGGATACGAGATTGAGACTGAAATTCTTTAGTCCCTCCCTCTTATAAGCGAGCAAATTTATGTGCCCGCTCTCCCGGGGGTTTAATTTTTTATGGTTTTTAGCGAATTTTTTTTTAAATTTAAAGGAAAGTCGTAAAATTTGGAAAGAAAGATTAATTTAATTTATAAAAATATGTTTTAGAATGCAAGGCTATTTAATAGAACTAGCTAGAGATTTTAGATAATAATTATTACTATTTATCAAAATAGATTTAATAAAATTTTTTCGCTGGCTCAAAGAGTGATTTAAGGTTTTTTTGCCCTTTCATGGAGGGAGTTAGACACCCCAGGCGCAATTAACATAAAAACTGAGGAGCCAGACACTGTGCAACTACCATCATTATTTCATGCCATTCCTGCAATCGGATTATTAGAGTCGTCAAAATAAGAGGGAATGCAGCCAACAGCCCTATTGAGGTTTAGTTTCAAATTATATTGAGGAGGGAAAGTTATATAAAACACATAGTCAGAATCATATATTCCTGTTGCATATCAATCAAAGAAATATGAAGCCCTATCTGTAGAGAGCTCTGTATTTTCTGTAGAAACTCCTTTAAAAGTGACTAAATTAGGTGCAGCTGAAATTGAAACTGTTTTTTTGGTGCCAATAAAAGCTTTGATTGCTTCCAACTCATTATATTGCAATATGCTAAAATATCCAGTCACTCCTGCAGAAGGATTTTTGACACTATTAACTGTTAGGTCTATATATTTATTTTCAGCCACTCTATACGAAATTTCATCTACTATAAGATACCAATGGTCAACCCTACATACAACTTTTCCAAGCAAGCTTGAGCTGCAATCTAAGAATCAATCATCAGGAAAACAATCAGGGAGGCTTTGAACTGCATCTCCTATATATGCATCAAAGTCTCTAGGAAATTGAATAACAAAATAGTCTCCAATTTCAACAGCCACTTCACTTGAAAAATTGAAGGAATACGAAGTGGTTTCTCCAGTATTTTTTCTATCATTCACACTTATCCCTCATATAGAAATTTGCGCATTGATTGAGGGCTCTACTTTGAAAGGGATCCCTGGCAAGCTATCACTTGTTATAGTTACAGAATTTCAGGAGGATGAAATTTGTCAGCCATTTGAAGTTACCCCAGCATTTATAGGAAGATCTAAGGCAGAGTCTAAATATATCTGCACAGTATAGTATTCATCTAATTTTTTTGATAAAATCAATTCAATTTTTCCATTGTTTATATTACAAGACAGGTAATCAATATTTGACCAGCAATAATCTTTTATGTCTCCTTGCTGAGTTCAGGTAGAAAAACCTGGAGATATATAAATTATTGTGTTCCATGGGAGTGGTTTTGTAAAGGAAAAAGTCAGGAAAATATCCACATCTTTTGCTCCTGCAAAATTTGGGTAGGCAATAGCAGAAAGTCCATAACAAGTTCCTGGTAAAGATGAAGAAATTAGTGAAATTTGCTGAGATAAAGATGAAGCAGTGTCAATAGGAGTATTTCATAGGCCATAAGTTGCTATTGAGCTCACACAATTTGCAGTAGACCCAGAGGAGGGTGGAAAAGTGTGCAAGATATTTATAATAATTTCTCCAGCTATAAAATTACTAAACCCTGTTATTTCTAAGCTGGTTCCGGAAATCGCACAATTAACTTTAGTAGTATCATCATAGTCATCAAGGCCTTCAACTTCACAATTGTTATCGAAATACTGCCAATTCGAATCCAGCGCTATATCTATTTTTCCATTTCCTGGAATATCATGAATAGTTTTTACCGAAATCGTCATTTCAGTATCAGCTGAATCAGGCCCACGAGTATAAATTTCTTTTGGAGAGCAAGAAATATCATAATTATTTATAATTCCAGGGTTGACTGTATTTGTAAGAGTGGCATCAGCTAAATTGCAAGCTCCTCCCACTGTTGTCGCACTAAAAATATTAAAGCTAAATGACCCAGAATTATATGGCGCTCTAATATTCGTCAGAGAAATTGTTGTTGGAGTATTAAAAAATGACGTAGAAGCAGTACCTAATATAAATCCAACACTATTATAATTAGTATAAGATGATGCATAATATAATGAGCTCATTGGAGAATTGTTTATTTGAAAAATCGGATCAGAAGAAATAGAAAAGCCATATGGAAGATTTATCCCTATATAATCTCCTGATGAGGTTGGGGTTGTAAGAGTAGCTCCAGTAATTAAAAGACCACCTATTTCTGAAACTGTCCATGAGCTTGATGTTGATGCAGAGCTGGCATCAAATAAATGAGAAGATCCACCTAAAGCTATTGAGCCACTTGTGCTTTTATATAAGACATAATGTAAAGTAGGATCACTTAATCTTGTATAGTAAACAGTCATTACTGACTGAAATGATGGCAAGGATGTAATATCTCCAGTAGCAATAAAAGTTTTTATGGTGCTTGTCGATGGACTCACAACCCCAAGTCCTCGAACTTTAATGATGCTGGAACCGCTGCTGCTAACAGTTAAGGATGCATAGGTTCCGTTTACGCTAGAAGAAATAGGGATTAAGTCGCCATCATTTATATTTAGTCCTAACTTTCCTCCATTGAATATTTCTATTTCAACTGCAAATAAGTTACTTTCTGATGTAAAATCAATAGCCATTATTTTTGCAATAAAAGTTATTAGAATTGGGATACCAATAGCATTATTGTCAGAACACAGAGGAAGTGTAGCCAATCCTACACCTAAATAATCAGTTGTGAAAGCACTGAAAACTGAGCTTCCTATTTCAGTTTGTGTCCCTGTAGTCACTTTAGCCCAGCACTCATAAAAAGTTCCTAAGTTTGACTGGACATATGGTAAAGCAGAATTTCCACTATACGAAAACACAAGATAATGACCTGCTAGCAAGGCACTTGGATAATATATAAAAATAAATGAATATCTTAAAAAAATTAATAACATAAGCACTTTTTAGAATTGAATATATAAATTAGCTATAAATCTTCTTTATAAATTCTATACATAGAGAATATATAATTATTGAGTTAGTCTTTATAGATAGGGTATAAGTAGCTGAGGTATGTGAACTTAAATACTGTTGAGCTGTAAAAAGATCAATCAAGTCATACACATTTGAACTATCAATATATGATTCAGTTAGAGCAAGAGATGTAGACATCGGAAGATAAACTTTTATTAGTGTCGACTCAGTCCATGCAACTCCTGCATGCGATTTAATTGCCCAATACAAATCCTTCGATTGGTCAGCACCTATTAAATCTCCACTTGACCACGTTGTGTTATAGCCTATTGACGGATATTTATTTGACACAGCAGATTTATATGCGTGATATTGGAATTTTGAGAGCAAAAAGTTACTTGAGCTGAGTTTTCAAAATACTCCGCTACTTAGAGCATCAATTTTATAGAGAGATGACGTATAAGTTGTGATTGAGTTGATTTTTGCAGCAGTTGAAAAAGTGGTTAGAAGGGCAATAGACATTTCTCCTAACTCCCCCTCCCCTTTAATTTAAAACTAACTTTATTTTTTAAATAGTAAAATTAGTTTTGACCTAATTTAATGAATTTTATAGAATATCATTTAAACAATTCACACTAAACAGATTTATTTTTTGAATTAATCATAAAATAATTTAAATTCAAAATATTGCATTCAACTTATATTTTTTAATATTAAGAAAATTTAATATATATATTTTGTTTTAAAATAGATTAACCCCCTTTAAATTGGAACAGGATTTTTGGTTCCAATTTAAAGGAGGGTGAGGGCTTTCCAATGGAAAATTTTATGGTTACTTGAGTTTTGGAATCAATAGTGCAAGAAGCACCTTCAATATAGGTTGTTAAGTAGCATAAGGAATTTTGCGAATTTGATCCATCTAAATCTGACCACCAGCTTGGAGTTTTAATATCAACATTTGAAAAATTTATAATACATTTCCCTCCTGAAGGGACTTCATGTGGATTTGTAAAAGTGACTTTAGTAAAGATAGTTGCTCCAGCTGGTATGTCGCTTGCCAAAATACTGCTAACCGGTGCTCAGCTGCTAAGCTTAATCGCCCCTGCTCCTGTACTAACAGGTCCAATTAAAGCTGTATACTGAGCAATTAAAGTATTTGTTCCCCATCTCCATATGTTTATGCTCCAGCTCTCTTGTGTTGCAAGTCTAGTGTACCCAGGCAAAGTAAATGTTGAGACTCTAATAATTACTGGAAGTGATCCATCTTTAAGAAAAACATCTTGAGAAATCCCATAAATATAAATGCTATTTTTCCCAGACTGTCCTGCTTTATATTTTGGGCCTGTTATAGAAGAGCTTTTTTCTGCTAATGCACACGGTAATTTATTATCAGAATTTGGGCCATATATAACATTTTTTATTCCAGGTATGTCTTGTGAATTACACCTTACAGTTGATGAAGGAGTCCAATTATCATCTGGAATTATTTCAATTATATCATGCTTTCATAAATTTATTGTTAAAGTGAATATAAAATAAAGTCCATCAGTAGATTTTACAGCAGGAGTATGATAACCGCTGACAGTTGAAATCAGTAGAGAATCATCTGTTGTAGCTATAGGAGAAGTCGCTATAAATCCAAAAATATAGTTTATATCGTAAATTTGTCCAGTTTGTGAAGACCTTGAAACGACTCCAATAGGTCCATGAGCGCCAACTGTTGTTGGTAATTTTAGTCCTGAATAATAAACGGAAGTGTCAGTATTTGCTATTAAAGAGCTTGAATTGATTATTAGAGAGCGGGTAATGAAAGTTGATGGAAAAATGACTTCAATTATAGAAGAAGAAAGACTTGTGGAAGGTCTGAAAGAGATAGTAATGGAAACGACCGAGCCAACATTTGTTTTTGAAACTTCGATAGGGTTATTAACTCAGTTTTCTTTTGGTCATGTGATTCTGCCCGGATCTAGAAAGGAATCGTGAGAGCCAATGGAGAGGGCAGAAGTTGTCACGATATGGATGAAGAATAAAATTGAAACGAATTTCATTTTTATATTTTCAAAAAGCAAAGTAAAGAAAATTGATTTACGACTCATAATTTAAATTCTAAATCATATAATATCATCTTTGAATTTGCTTTAAATTTGGAAATCAAGAATTTATTTAATTTGAATTTATGAGTATTCTAAATGAGAATTTTGAGCTTCATATTATGATTTTATTACAATGCTTATTTTGGTGGAAAAATAGTCGTTAGCTGTGGAAATTCTTCTAAAATTAAGTTTTGATTCTAACTTTTAATAAAACTGAATAATTAATATAAACCTAGTTTATTTTAAGAGAATACTTAAATATTCTTAGAAAGACAATATTTTATTAAATTACTGCTTATTTTTAATTTAGAGGTTAATGAAGCTTAAGCTTTATTAATGAATGCAAAAGTCATACTTCTTATATAAAGATTCATAAGAATTAATTATTGCGATTTAGACAATAAAATATATATAAATTAAACATTCCATGTGCCTGTATAGAAATAAAATGGTAAAGTTGACAGAAATTAGACTCCGAGGTGCATTCATTAGGAAGTAGGAGGATCATTCTGATGAGGCCTCTGTCCCTTTTTGAATTAGGCCTTTAGGCTTGGTGAAGACTTGCCAAAGAGGGAAGTTTTGTTTATCCCCCTAAAGTGTTCCTGTCCTTGCCAGATAGACTAGACTGGTTTTGCCTATCACATGGTTTCTCCTCATCAGGACCGTCAGGGCTCTGCCTTAGGAAGCTGATCCCTTGGACAGGTGGTTCAGGTTGGAAATCAATATGGGCAACCTTTTGGAGCAGGGATTGGCGACAGCTAGTGGGGTTTACCCACTTATGGCCAGCATAACTTATAACTTAGCTTATATGCATATGGAGAAATAAAATGGTGGTGTTTAAAGAAGTCGAACTCTAAGGCTGCTTGTAGAGCAGGCATGGCTTATTCCTACAATAGAAAGTGATATACTTTTGTCGCTGGGAGAGATAGCTGAAGGTGAGTAACTCTAACCAAGGAAGTTAAATACTTAATTTTGGCAGGGCCTTGCTGTATTTATACTTGGGCGTATATTTATCTTGCGTGTTCTACATTTTCTGGAGACGAGGTGTTACAAATCAGTGGCTTATCTAATTTAATTATAGCGCCTGCATAAAATTCATATTTTTAATAAATGGAAAGCTGTATTATTTAATCAATTTATCTTCTCCGACTAATAGCTTTTCCTGAAGACCTAACACTTTTTGAAGCTGAAGCTTTGCTTGCTGACTTTCCTGGGGTCTTTTTCGGTGTCTTTACTGGTGTTTTCTTACTCCCCCCTGTTAAATAATTCTGTTTCAATTTAAAGGGTTAATATTTTTAAAAAATATAAATTAAAACAATATTTTTATTTTATTAATTCAAAAAAAATAATAAAAAAACTGTTTAAATAATATTCTAATTGCATTTTTTTCTATTAACTTTGTCAAATCTAATTTTATAAAATTATTAATTCACCTATAAAATTATCTATTATAAAAAATTGCTCCGATTTAAAGGGGTTAAAGTACTCAAAAAATGGAAATATTATCGATATTTTGTTCCAATTTAAACGGGGAGTTAGGGGTTGTGGTCTTCTTTGGTGTTGGCTCAGATTTTTTAGCGCTTGGCTTTGGCGATTTGTCTGCAGCTTTTGCAGGTGTCTTTTTCTCATCTACTTTCGGGGCAGGTGCTGGTGCAACTTTTGGTGATTTAGGAGATTTTTGGGATTTAGGGGATTTTGGCGGAACTTTTTTCCCTGAAGATTTTGGTGCTTTCTTAGCAGGGGTTTTCTTTGGAGTGGCCTTTACAACTGGCTCAGGAGCAGGAGTTGGCTCTACTTTAGCTTCTTCTTTCTTTTCAACTTTTGGCTTTGCTGCTTGCTTCTTGACTGCAGCCTTTTTAGGAGCTGCTGCCTTCTTGGTAATGACTTTTTTTGGTGCTGCTTTCTTAACTGCTGCTTTCTTTGGTGCTACTTTGCTTGCTTGTTTTGTTTTTGCCATATTAATTATAATCGTGTTTTTAAATTGGTACCAAAAACGCCATTTTTTTAACGATCTGAAATATTATTGGAGGATTTAGGAGAAAGAGGATAGAAATATCAGCATGATAATTCAAGCTTAGTTAGAGTATTTTTAGGGAATCAAAAGAGTTTTTAATGATTTTAGGCTATATTAAATAATAATTGAACATTTTTTCGGTATATTTTTAGTTATAATAGGGACTTATTTTGTATTAAATTTATGGGGGTCATTTTGGATAAAAGTTGAGACAAGATATGAAAAAAGTTTTATTAATAGATATTGAGTGCTACAAACTATTTTTTATGGAAAAATTAAGCAGATATTTGCTAAATCGTAAGGAAATATCATAGGTTGTAGGCAAAATCGAAAAATTTGTGATCGTAGAAATAAGCATAATTCTTATTATTGAAATCAATGTATAATCTTGAAGAGCCAGTTTTATTAAGATTTTATTTATAATAAAGATTTTCGAATATGAGCTGAAATTCTGAAAATCAAATATGGTGCCGTTCAATTTTTCTGTCTTCCAGACATAAATTCCTCCCCTATCAAGTTGTTATTTAGAAATTGCTTTATCGATAAGATTTGTCCTAGATATGACAGGAGAGAAGAGCCCACAATGAGCAGCGTAAGTGTTTGCAAAGTGTCAAACCAGACCCTGCTGATGGAAACTGGAACCTTTAGCATGCTTCATTGACTCACTCTGAAAGGCAGTTCCCTAAATATCCAGCATTGTTGGAAAGCACGCTATTGCGATCGAGGCTAGGCGAACTATAGATCTAATGCCCTGGCTAGGTGGATGCAAATCTTGGCAGATGTGATCAAAGCATTGCAATAAATTATTAACTCCCCCTCTCCTTGAACAAGCAAACAAACTTGCTCGTTCACGGAAGGTGGGCACTTTTTAGAAAATTTGAAAGAATCCCAATGACAAAAATTGAAGGGTAAAAATTTAAAAAAATTCGAAAATGTTTTGTTTTAAATTAAGCTATTTAAATTCAATAGAACTAGCTCATATATATTTTTTTTCCTGAAAAATTAGAAAATCTTCAATGTTTTTACTCGTCACGGAGGAGTAGACTGAAAATCTGAATTTAAAAGCACATTTTGTTTTTATTCTATAAAATATGTAAAATATAGTTAAAATCAATTTTTAGTTAAAAGACTTATCTTCCTTACTCTCAATTTTCTGGCCCTTATTCTTTTTATGTCTTTTTCTTACCTCGCTCTCTTCAGCATTATTATCTTCTCTTGTACTTTCTTTAAATTCTTCAATTCCATTTAATTCTTCATTTCTTTCACTTTCTTTTTCTCTTTTTCTTCTCTTTCTTTTCTCTTTTTTTCTTTTTCTTCTTTCCGTTTCGCTTTCTTCCCTTTCTTCTTCAGCCTCCTTATTTTCTTCATTTTCCTTATTTTCTTCTTCTCTTTGAATTTCCGGCTGTGCAGGATTTCTTGATGACGTTGAGATATCTTCATCTTGATTTTCTCCATTTAATACCTTTTTACACAGAGGACACTTTGCATTAGTCTGAGTTCATTCATCTATGCACTTCACATGAAAAATATGTTCACAAATTAACTTCCTAACTTTTGCTTCACCTTCAAACTCTTCTAAACACACTGAACAAGTTTCTTTTTCTCTCTCTAAGCTACATCATGCTACCGAAGGATATAACTTTTCCATTTCTTCAGGAGTTAAAGGATTTGCAGGTCTATCATAAAGCATTTGTGCTAATCTTTCTGATCTAAACTTAATCATAGTCCTGATAGCAATTGGTATTAAGACACATACAACAAAGACAACAACTACTACAACGACTATTATCCAAATCAAATTTTTACCTGAAGAATCGGAATATGTAGTAATTTTGATAGCAAATTCGCAGTTGGCTTCTCCTCTGCAATTTACAGAATAAGTCCACAAATCTCAGTGAGAATTATCATAATCCACTGATAAATGAGTTTTTGTTTTTTCAAATGATGCTGAGAATAAATTATAGAACATGCTTGGAAGATATGGATCAGCCCAATAAGGATAGAAATAAAATTTTGGGTCTCCAGAGAGCTTTTCAAGAGTAGTAGTAAAACCGTAGCTATCTGAAATAGAAAATGCAAAAAATTTTCATTCACTCGGAGACAAGGAAAAAGTGCTGTTTTCATCAATTTCTGTTATATTATAAAGTATTGAGCAATCATTACCTGAGTATTTTTCTCCACATGAGCAAGATCCTCCTTCACAACTGCTATAATTTGCAGAGACGCATCCTGGAAGGCATACGCTGTTTAATTTAGGATATATTGAAATATAATAAGAAACATCTCAGATTTCTGAATAAATTCCAATGTAGTAAATGCTTCCAACAGATAAATCAGATTGGTGTATAGTAATAAAAGAATTGGCAGAGTTTTGAATTCATGCTTGAAAATCAACATAGTCCGCATCAATAAAATAGGTATCAGATGGAATATCATAATAAAAGTTTGGTTTTCCTTCTTTTTTAACTAGCAATATGAGTGGGACACTTGAAGACTTGGATGATAGCTCAATTGTAAGATTTGATGTAATCATGTCATTAGTTACTTGGAATTGAGTATATACGATATTTGAGTTTTGATTCATTAATTGCAAGGCATCTGATGTTGAATAGGTGATAAATCATAAAATTGCGAGTAGCATATAACTATTTTTTTGATTTTATATTAACAAACTTAAAGAATTTGAAGTTTCATTATTTTATGTGCTGATAATTTAGAAATAACTTGATTTTATATATTTTATTTCAAGTTCACAAGTTTATTATCATATACGATCATTTCGATTTAACTATTATTAAATTTATAGGGCTTGAATGTGATATAAAGGTTTCAAAATGGAAAAAAATACCAAAGCAAGAAGTATCTTTAGCTCCGTAGCTTAGACCTAGTCTTTGAATAATTCATATGAAACTTTAAAAATATTATAACTAGAATGCAGTACTGAGACAGAGTTATTAAGCTAATTTTTATAAATATCGTAAAAGGATATTATTTTTATATGTAAAAAAGAAATTCTTTTTAACGAGTATAACACCAATCAAGAGGCTGAGGAGTATTACTTAACAAAATTGATGAGCTGAAGATCTATATCTTATTATCTGATTGTATAAATCAATGAACTAACTTATGCTCTAGGTCTGAAAATATTTCTAGCAGTTGAACAGTCGTGAAGAAATAGAAAAAGCCTTGACGATTTCAGAAACTACAGAAATGGGTTTGAAGCAGGCAGAGGTTGGGTCTCAAAGATTAAAGATGGATAATTCTTTAATGGCATTTTACTAATAGATATTATTGATATTTAAAAAAAATAGAGCATTATAATAAAAGTTCTAGGAAATTTAGCTAAAGCTTCTTCAATATTTCTTGAGGATATGGACTTTCTCATGATCTCAAGCGCAGAGCTAATAATTTTTGATCCAGTCTAGGGTTTGAGGTGTAATTTTCGATTTAAGTACTCTTGAATTCTTTCCAAAAGTGAATGCGAATCTGAATAACGTTGAAGTATCCTTCCCTTTCTTTCTGAATAGCAAGCTTGGGAATTTCTTTCTCTGAACAAAAAGTCCCACAGAAGTGATTAAAATCCAACCACATACAATTAATGCTGTGTATGGGAAATTTGAATTTGTATAGAGTGATCCAAAAGTTGCTAGAAATGCAATTCAGGCAACTCCAATCAAGCTTAATAGTTGCCACCAGTTGAATCTCCCATAGTTATAAGCCTTGAATTTCCATATAAAGCATACTTTAAAAATTATTACAGCAGTAAACGCAAACCCATGAGCCAATTTGCTGCCCCTTTTCAAGGTTTTATTCATGACTACCAAAATTACTTGAATAATTGTTTTCGTCATGAGATACAATGGAATTGATTTGACATGCAGATTGGATTGCAGTTCTTGCCAAAGAGGCCTGCAAAACACTGCAAAAGGCTCATAGCAAATTAATGCAAATGATGATAAAACTACATATACTATATGAGTACTTTGCCAACAAAACTGATAGCAATCATTTGCAAGGTAGCTTTCAGTAAAGTTATTCCCAATTGATTCATCACATACAAAAACATCTAGGAGAGTGGAAACAAATGGAATGAAACATAAATTTCCTAATATCGGCATTAAATTGTCAGCTAAAAAGCCTGAAAATTTAAAAAATCAGATATTCCCATATTTTTCGTCAAGTTGATATAAAACTTCAAAACAAAGCAAAATTCAAAGTGCACATAAAGAAATGACTACAGTTAAAAGCCACCAAAAAACCCCATTTTGAAGTTTTACAAAGGTTCCAAGATCCAATGACGTAAGATCTCCAATATCAGCAATAAAAGAGTTTATAGGTCGAATATCAGGACCCATTGCAATAAGCTGGAAAAATTCAATTCCAATGCTAAGACCAACAATAAAATCTTGGATTGAAATTTCTTGGCGTTTCATCAGCTCATCAACCTTTATATTCCATCATTTTCGTCAAATTATAAAGGTCGCAATTGCAGTTACCAAAGCAACAAAGAAGCAAATTCCAAAAACTAGAGCTCGGCCTTTTGGAAACACTCTCTTTAATTTGTTATCAAATGGACAATCTGTTCTTGTCACTCTAAAATCTGTAGGCTTATTAATAGTTCCATCTGAATAAATGATAGGATGAATAATCGTTAATACTGTTGAACTATATGGCCTGAGATAACCTACAGTGTAAACAGTTATCCCTGTCTCAGGACTATACGAATTTGCTTGTACAGTGATACTGCTTGGCAATCTATCATTACTTCCTTTTTGTATATATACAGTCCCGGTGCATCCGATGAACTTGATATCTCTTATCGATTTTTGGAGGATTACAGGATCGCTATAATCAGCTCCTTTGCTAATCGTTCATTCCAGAGCATTTCCAATCAAATAAGCTGCATCATAATAAGGACAAGAATATGGCCCCGGCTCAGTCTTATTATATTCTGTATAAAGCTCATCATAAATTTGCTTTCCCTTATTACCTACAAAATTTGTAGGGAGTGCAATCATCAATGGAATCCCAATTTCAAGCCTTTTATATCTGTAGTCATCATCATTTGCAATTGAATTTATTTGATCTGAATAGAAGGAAAATATAAAAATATCTCCTTTCCTTATTCCTAAATCATAAAATAGTTCAAGAGCATAGTTGCATAGAGGAGCATTTAAGACCAAAAATACGAATCTGACATGCAGGTCTATGACCTCTTGAAACGGTTTCGTTCAATTTCGAAGCTGTTCTCGATTCGTGGAGGCTGGAATTACCCTTTGGCTATTAAGGATTTTTATGTTCTGTTTTGCAGCTGTTTGTGAGACATAATGATTCACTGATATCCCATTACTGATGTTTTGATATATTATTGCCATGCTATTTCAGCCCATAGCTTTTAATAGCAATGGGATTTGGGCATAATATCCATAGTTAGACAAGCTAACTCTTGAATAAAATGGAAAAAAAGTCGAATTGCTTAATACAGTATCAGTATTTGTCGCACTAACCATAGGAATAGTAACATTCAGTTTCTTAAATGTTTCGATTTCTCCTAAAGCCATCCCTGAAGTGAGTCCACCAACATGGGCTAAACCCAATTTGCTTATATCTTTTCCAAAGCAAGCTAGACAAAAAGCAGGGTTATAGATGCCAACTCCACAATCGAAATCATTGAGTTTTAAATAAAAATTTTGCAATATATCTCCAATAGTATTCACATTTTTTACAGCTAATGTGATACCTCTAGCATTAATGGGGCAAGATGGTTGCGGATTTCCTCCAGGATCGGTCGGGCCATTACTTGCACTAAAATACAATATTTTTTTTGATGATTTAGGAATTTCAGTAGAATTGCCTGGAAATATAATTGATGCATTTAGTATTAATTTGCTGCTTTTTATTGAGCCGACGATTTTTCTTTGTCCTTTATGAATATTTATAAGTGAAAACTCAGTTACACAATAGGAATTTAGGCATGCTTTTGAAATTAATTTTAGTGCGTCCTCTGAGCTTGAGATATTGCCCAAAATTTTTATCATTTCTGAAAATGTCGCCAATAAATAATTTGATTTTGAGTTTATATGCTCTTTTCCCTTATCCACAATTGCGAGAGAGCCTTCGAGATTTGAATCATAGCTGCTATCTTGGATCAGCAAGATCCCTGCTCCAGCTACCAATAGCTTTGAAGTAATTAAACTTTTCTGGAATTCAATTGAGATCTCCTTATCGAGAAATAAGTAAAATAAAGATGAACCCAAACCCATTATTTTTCTTTCAACTAAATCTTCAACTTGCGTATGTGATTCAGCAGTAAATATATTTATCCTTGAAAAATATTTCGAATCCATAGATAAGCTTGAATGCTTTTCTACATCACTAATTGCTACCCCATCAGTTCAATTAAAGTAAGACAAAACTGTAATGAATGCTTCATTTAAATCTTTTTGAGAACTTGACAGTAAAAATGTTCATTTATTTTGGCAGGGCAGCCTGTCAGAAACCAAAAAATGGGCAAGAGAATTGGCTTCCGAAATCTTACAGATCTCGAATTGATAACTTATACTATTCGTAATGTCAAAAAGTGCACTTAAACTCGAGTGCTGAGAAAGCTCATAATCTAAAAAAAAAATATCACAATAAAAAATATCGATCATATCTTTATAAGATGATCTTATATCAGCCATAAAGCCGGGTAGAGCACTTTTTGTAAAGTTTGAGTATACTATTAAAATTTCAGAGGATCCAGATATCGCAAAAATGACCAAAAATTGGAAGATTTTAAAAATTGGCTGAGCGAAGAAGATAGCTGGCATTTTATTAACTCCCCATCTACGAGTAAACAAAAAATTTTGTTCGCTTATGAAGGGAGGCTAAGTTTGTTTTTTAAAAAAAAAATTATATATATATAAATTTTATAGTAATTTTTTTTTCGAAATTTAAAAAATCCTAAACGCAAAAATTGGAAAGCAAATATTTATTATATTTTTTTACATTTGTTTAAAAATTAAACAGAATTAGCTAGAGATTTGATTTATACTAATTATCACTTATATATCAAAAGGTCTTTTCTTAAAAATTTTTATAAAAACAAATTTTTATTTGAAGGTGGGTTTGTGGACAAAAAATAGGGATTTTTCCAATATAGTTTTTGTTCACTCTTGAATGGGGAAGTAATAATGAACTGTTCAAAATATGACAATGTTTAGATATTTTATTTAAAATTTCTTATTATATATCGAGGTTAAAATATAAAAATAACAGCATACCTAAAAATTAATCCCATAATTATAAAATAATATAATTTTTTTACTAAAAAGTTACAGATAAATTACAGATTGAATTTGCAAATAAATGTTAAAAATAGGAAGATCAAATATTGATAATAATGAAATTATTGAAGCAGTGATCCTGCTTGGCTACAAAATAAATTATTTATATTCAAGTATTTTGCATTTCTTACGCAATTGCAATTTTATATACAAACTGCATCTTATAATTAATTGCAATTATTTTACAGCAAAAGTTTATGTTAAATTACAGCAATATAAAATATCAATAAACTTATTTAACGCCTAATTAAATCGACTTTTATGATCTAAAAAGCTTTTCCCTACTCTCATTGCTTAAAAATACCGAAAATGGATTTAAAGAAATTATATTTTTAAAATCTTATCAAATTTATAAAAATGGACACTATTCTTGATATTAGAGTTATAATTTATTAAATGGAAGAGCTTCCCACATTAAAAATACTGACATTAGGAGATGCAAGTGTAGGCAAAACTTCAATTTTGCTACGTTTTTCAGACGACGAATTCCCCAAAACTACAATGCCTACAATTGGGATAGAATACAAAACAAAATACACTGAAATTTCAGGCAGAGCATTAAAATTGCAAGTGTGGGATACTGCTGGACAAGAAAGATACCACCGAACTCTTGCCAGCACCTTTTATAGAAGAGCTAATGGAATTGTTTTGGTATTTGACTTGACGGATAAGACTTCTTTAGAACATGTGGAAAGCTGGATGAAACAAATTCGTGCAAAAGCAGACCCTAAAGTTGCAATTATTCTCGTGGGGAATAAAATGGACCTGATAGATCAAAACGATTTTCCTGAAGGCAAGGCCCTTGCAGACTCATATGGGATTCCTTTTATCATGGTCAGCGCTAAAAGTGGTAAAAATGTCGTAGAGGCTTTTAATACCCTTTCAGAAATGATTATTCTGCGCGACCCGACAGCTCTTCAAGACAACGTAGCAGCCACAGAAACTTTAAGCCAGAGACATAAACCTCCACCCAGCAATCAATGCTGTAGTTAAATTAAGCTTAATCTTCATAAATGTGTTAATTATTTATATTAATAGAAATGCCAATGTTAATACAGCAAATATCAAGTACAAAACACCTGCTGCAATTTTTACGATTTTTTCAGGAATGTGCTTCCCAATCACTTTGCCTAGGATTACTGCTAAAAATCCGATGACTGCAAATCCCATAATTGCTCCAATAGCGACAAAGACAGGATTTGAAAGTGCTGCAAGGGCCATGATGCTTGTGTTTGATTTGTCGCCCCATTCAGCAAAAAATACCATTGCTGCAGTTTTCCAAAAGGTTTTAAACCATGTTGGGTATGATATCAGAGGTTCATGATTAGCTCCTTCAATTTTTTCGCTTTCTCCTGCATATGCTTCATAAAATGATAAAATTGCATAAACCAAAAACATCACGCTTGAAGCAATTGCAATCCAGAAAGGATCAATCAAATAAATCACAGCTCCTCCGATAAAGGCAGCAACTGCAGCAATAAATGTCATAGCTAGTTGATTTCCTAACTCACACTTTCTTCAAGAGCGGCAAAACCATTGGAAAATACTAATTTCAAACAAATTAATCTAAAATTTAATATAACTAGCTGTAGATCTCTTAATACACAATATTTATATATATAAAAACATTTATACAAAGAATATTTATATATATAAATCTTTTAATAGATTTAAAAATATTTATAAATCTTATAAACGACATTAGCAAGTATATGAAAATCTGAAAAGATAATATGATTAACCCCTTAAAGAGTGAAAAAAAAAAACTTTTCAAGCTCTTAAAGAAGCGAGTAAGAAAATCGCAGATCTTGAGTATGTCATAGCTAAAACCGCAATAATAAAAAATGTTCTGTCGCCTATTTCAGCTATAAAGATTGTTAATAGAGAACTTCCTATGGTTTCTAGTGGAGAACCGTTAGAGATGATTGCTTTTGTGTCGGCCATTTAATATTTGTAATAGATGCTGGTGCATTTTTATAAAGCATCGTTACTGGACTATTCGCTGATCCATTTTAAAATAGCTTCAAACTTAATTTTGCTTAAGCTTAAAATGTAATAATTTTCATAAAATTGAGTTGTTATTTAAGGCAATTTCAATAGAACATTAAAAGAAGAGCAAGATTTTGTAGATTCAGTGAAATTAAAGGAGTTTATGAAATCAAGACCAAAAAGACCAACCCTTTATAAAGCATGAGCATAAGAACTTCATGCTATCCCACGACTATTGATAAGTTATGCCATACTTTAGACGCTGTAGAATATTCTGTTTTTGCGATGCTTTAATTATGAAAAGGAAATCATATAAAACATATTAGATCAAAATAAAAGAAACTTTATGCATTTTATGAATAAATCTCCTAACTCCCCCTCCGTGAGCGAACAAAACCATTGAAAAAATCCTTATTTTTTGTAAAAACCAACCCTCCGCGAGCGAACAAAAATTTATTTAAAATAAAAATTTTTTATGAAAAAATATTTTGCTATATAAGCGATAATTAGAATAATGAAATCTCAGCTTTAATTTAAAACAGCTTGCATTTTAAAACATATAGTTCACAAATTAAATTAATATCTGCTTTTGCGAATTGGGATTTGTTTAAATTTTGAAAAACAAATACTATAAATTTATATATAAAATTTTTAACCTCCTCCAGTCACTCACGGATGGATGGGAGTAAGAAGCTCATTAAAATCATAATTTTAAGCTAAGAAATGATTAGAATTATAAAATTATTCAGATTTATGACCTTTGATCTAAAAATTAATATAACCCATATGCACTTATAAAATGGGACACGAACTCGAATATCCTTGGTCACTTTATGTGACAAGAAGCAAGAAAAAAACCAGCCAACAAATAACTCTTCAAGCATGGGAAGAGCGTTTAAAGAAAATAGGGACATTTAAAGAAGCTGAAGAGTTTTGGCAAGTTTACAATAACATCAAAGTCCCTACAGACATTTATGGGAGAGGAGACTATTACCTGTTTAAAGGTGACGTTTTACCTGAATGGGAGCATCCAGCAAACGCCAATGGAGGAGCATGAATTCTGAGAACAGAATACATGGAAAAAATCAATGAGCAATGGCTGAATACACAACTTGGATTAATTGGATGCTTTTTTCTTGAGCTGATGCCACATATTTGTGGAACCGAAATGTGCGTTCGCATGAAACGGTTCAGAATTTGTCTATGGATAGACACAATTGAAGAGAATATTGCAATGGAGATTGGCAGGAAGTTTAAAGAGCTAATCGGACAAGAAACAGGGCTAGAGTTCAAAAAACATTTTGATGAGAAAATTCTTTACACGCTATAGATTAAGAAATATTTCAGTAGTCAATTAGAGATTGAAGTTAACTTTCTTTATTAATTAATAATTGAATTATTTAAGTATAATACATACTCTGCATGATATAGTATTCAGTAAACCTTGTAATCATCAGTGAAATGCTCCAAGCACATTCGAATCTTTCTAAAGTATGATATAAAAATCCAGTAACTTAACAGGAAATGTCCATTATTATCAAAATTCATTAGTATTGTCCATTTTCGTCATATCATTACTCCACGTAATCAGTAATAAATCCATTATATGATCATTTATTCGCCTGCCAAAAGTTGAATTATTTTTGAAAAATGGTGAAATTTATAAAAATAATGGGAAGTTCAACATCTGTCTCTGCTCAATCTGGAGTCCATGAAAAGCAGAAATATGACCTAAAACTTCCATATGAAAATGACTTTATTATCCAAATTCAATTGCCAAACAAAGGAAACTGCTATGAGTATAAGTATCCAGCATTCAAGGACAAAATATCATTCACCACGCTGATGAATTTATTATGCTTTGAAACTGAGTTTGATGAAGAGTTAGATTCAAATTTCATATCCAGATATAATAAATCAAAGGACAGGTTCGAGTATTTCGTGCAGAAACTTATGGGAATTGAAATTGAAAATGAGACTTCTCCATATAAAGGACAAATGTGGGTCGTCTATATAAATAATTCCCAATGGGATTGGGATGAAGTTTGTGAGAAAGACCTCAATATCTCTGTTAAAGACAAAATCATTTGGAAGTATCAAAAAAGCTTAAAAAATAATTAATGAAACCAATTTTGTTCTATTAAAACGTGTGGTATTCTTATCAAAATTTAAATAATAATTTTAATTCATAAGCAAGTTTTGAAATTTTATAATTAGTACCGAGCAGTTATCCTAATCCTAATTCATGCATCACTCATGACAAGCCTTAAGGCAAGGAGGAGACAGAAGGCACCGGAAGGGCACTCGCAAGAGGGATAGACCCTCTGGGCTGGAGTCAAAAAGTGGTAGAACATCCCGTACGGGAGGTCTTTGGTGACGCAGTCACCAAAATGGCTAGCGCCTGACTTTAATAATCCTAATCCTAGTACCGAGCAGTTACAATAGAAGAATTCTCGAAGACTTTGTAAAAGGACAGATTATATTTCTATTTTAATAATTTAAATATAATTATCAATTATAAAGAAACTTAAATTAATTGTAAACATAAATATAAATCGAATTTAAAAGACACTCATCTTAAAGATTATTTTTATAAAATAAACCATCTAATATGGAAATTCATTTTTAATTCACGAAATTTTGATATTTGATAGCAATTTTTTAGCATGCGAATTTAGATATGCGAGCAGGCAGAAACTGGTAAAAACAAAATGAAAAAATAGATACAACAAAAAACTAATACTTATTAGACAAAATTTTCGAAATATAATGATATCATTAGTATGTTATAAATTTACTTACCCCCCATATTTGATCGAACGACTCCATTGAAAAATTCCTAAAAAATTAGAAAATTAGCTCATCCTTGATCGAACGATTTTCATATATTACAAAATTTATTATAATTTATGAAAATTAATAGTTTGAATTGGCAAATTAAGAGTAATTTATCGTTTTTTTAATAATCTTCACGAAATTAATCATCAAAGTACTTTACTCCCCCCCCTCCGTGAGTGAACAAAACAATTTTGTTCACTCACGGAGGGGGTTAATTTTTTTTTTTTAAAAAAATTTATATATAAATTTTTTTAAAAAATATTTTTTTTCGAAATTTAAAAAATCCTAATTCGCAAAAATTGGAAAGCAAATATTAATTTAATTTATAAAATTTATGTTTTAAAAAGCAATTCGTTTAAAATTAAACAGAATTAGCTCTAGATTTCATTATACTAATTATCATTTATATATCTAAATTTTTTTCAATAAAATTTTTTTCTATTAAAAAAATTTTTGTTCACTCACGGAGGGTGGGTTTTTGGGCAAAAAATAGCGATTTTTCTAATAGTTTTGTTCACTCACGGAGGGGGGGAGTTAGCATAATAAATCTGGCCTCAAAAGCTTAATAATCTAAAAGATTAGAATTATTATAAATTAAAAATAATTAATAAGGAAAAGAAATATTTTTATAGAGTGGAAAGGGGTAACTAAAATTTTAAATTAACACAATATTAAAAATTATAAAAAACAATAAAAATAATACATTATTTTTTATACAATTTTTAAACCCCATCTTGATCGAACGACAGGTGTTCGTTTGATCAAAGATGTGGGGAGTTAGCATGAGCAGCGCTGCACCTTTTTAGGTGGCTGCAGTGCAAGTCCTTTGGATAGATCACCTATTTTAAAATTAGTATTCAAAAGTGGCACAATTTGAAAAATCAATGTATACAGTTCCTTCACATTTTCCCCTGTTTTCGCACTCGTTTCAATGTAGAGAGCTTCCATTTCTGAAGCTCTAGTCATTCCTTCTTCTTGGTTAACGATTCTATCCAGATCGATTTTATTCGCAACAATTATGATGATAACAGAATTTCCTGCTTCTTTTCTTACTAATCCTATTCAAGATTGCAGATTTTCAAAACTTTCTCTATTAGTAACATCATAAACTACAATAGCTATAGTACTGTCACGGATGTAGCCATGAATCAAAGATTTGTATTTTTCTTGCCCAGCTGTGTCCCAGAAATGCAACTTAAGAAGTTGTTCATCTTTGTATAAAGTCCTTGATAAAAAAATCAACCATATATTTAAAATTGACGTCTTGGTCTGGGCATCGCTTCCAAAACGTAGCCTCGAGCAAATTTAATTATATCCTGCAAGGTTTTGCTAACCCAGAAATGGACACAAAGCTAGGTAAGCAGTTTCAGCAGCGCGGGAGCCTAGTCCAAGTCTGCTTTCAGAGTTTGATTTTACCCAAAGGGGGAAATTTCTGGAATAATTAGCAATTTTCATAGCGCGAGCTGGGAGTTACACCTAGTCCTAGAATTTTTCTTTTTGCTGAGAGGACTCCAAATTCCATTTTTTGTGATTTTGTGTGGACAAAATTCGTGCACTCAAGCAGTAACTGCAAAAGTCCATAGTCCGCCCACTCTAGTGCCGCAAGGCAAGGAGGAGGCCCAAGAGTGAACATTTCACATGTCCCATGGCGTCAAGGTTCGAAATAAGAGCAAGTGATGCAGATCCTTTTCTCACTGGGCTTATCTCAATCATGGTCAGTTTAGCCGGCGGCGTCGCAAAGCTGAAGAACCCTAGAGAGGGTGCTTGGTGACTGTGCAACCAATCTGTAGGAGCCGACCTTTAATTAAGATTAAGATAAAATCAATCCCAATCGTCGCTGTGTATGCAGGGTCAAATATATTGTACATATACCGACAGATTAAGGAAGTCTTTCCTACATTTACATCTCCCAAGAAGATTACTTTATATTGTACATATGGGATGCCTTTCATTTTATAATTCCATTAAAAAATTGCAATTGAGAAACCAAGAATACATGAGCTGGCCTAATACGTAGAAAATATAATAATTGAAGTTACGGATTTAGGAATATTTTTATATTTAGATTAATTTGTTTTTGACAATAATAATGGTAATTATATAACTGATTATTGTAAGAAAAAGAAAGATATCTAATTTTTTCTTAATTTTTGGTTTCAAAAATTTTTTAATACATTTCACTAATTTTTTTCAGGCGTTAATTTTAGATAGCACTGAAAAATGTATAAAATAAAGTATTTGTTTTATTAGTGCTTTAGAGCTGACTTCAAAATCAATTCAATAAAATGATTTCCATTTATATAGCTAATAGTGATAACTAATCTCTATTATGCTACTCCAATAATTAAGAACGATATAAATTTTATGAAATTTGGATTATCATTTTTCTGTTGGAAAACTTTTTATTGAGAATGATATAATAATTTTTTGGTAAAATATGCTCAATCCAAAAGGGATAAACTAACCTTACATGATGATTGAATAGTTGCCTGAATTGATGAGGTCAATTATATTCTGAATTTTCATGCTTGCATAAAGACTCCTAGCAAAGAGCTAAATAAGACTGCAACAAAGAGTCCTTTAATATAATATTTGGATCAAATTCACTTATTTTGATCCAAATTTTCAGCTAACTTTCCTTATGACTAAAAATCCCTAAACCAGGCAAAGGCATTGCTTAAAAGTCCTTCATTATGCTGGCTTAGTCAAAGGATATGCAAATCACAAGAGAACAGTCGCAAGGTTAATTCTTCACCATGATCTATTCATCGCTTAAGCCCTTCATTTCTAGCTATAAAACCCTTATAGAAGCTAATCTTGACACTTATTCTTAGTGCAGACACTTTTCATCCTTCCCAATATCATCATTTCTTTCTTTTTTCCCTTTCAGTTTCTTTTCCTCTCTCAGTGTTTGCTCATCCTTACCTTCTCTCTTGTCCTTGCATGCACTATAGACATTAATATGCATTAAACTATCTAAAATTAACCTAGATGAGTAGGCTGATATAAATATGCAGGGGCTGCTGAGTCTCCTTTCTTTAATTGCACTTTTAAACGTTTACCAAGGACTTGGAACCCATTAAGTGCCCTTACAGCGTTCGAGGCACTTGTGGGGTTATCATAAGTGAGAAAACCAAAGCCACGACTTCTCCCTGAGTCTTTTTCTGTCATGATTCTCGCACTTACTATTTTCCCAAACGGAGCAAAATGTGCAACGAGCTCAGTTTCTGTTCATTCGTTTGGGAGATGGAACAGGAATAAATTGCAGCCAGACTTCGTCTGAGCCATTTGATGAGAATTCGTTTGGGCTGGAGAGGAAACTTGAATCTGGTCAACTGGAATTACAAGGGCATTTTCAGGCTTTTCCCACTGGGTTTCGCCAGTTTGAGAGTTTCAGTAATAAGGGCGGCCGTCTGAAGAAGTGTACTCAACAAATGTGGACACGAACTGAGCAGGGGCTTGCTTGTAATCGGCAAGTCGTTCTTCTTCGCCATCAGCCCATCGAAGAGTTATATTTTTCTATATAGAGCTGACTGGAAATTACCTTACAGTTGTCCCTCCAAGATCACGAATGCATTTTTCAGCTTGAGACTTTTTGGCAAATCTTACATAAGCGCATCCGAGGCCTGAATGAAAATTACTTTTTCCTTGTTCTTTGAAGGCTGATGTGTCAAGAATAGTTCCGTAAGATTCGAAATATTCTCTTATTTTGGTCTCGTCCCATTCTTTGGGGAGCTTAGAAACAAAAAGCTTCAAGTCAGGTTCAGAGGACATTTATTTTTATGCTTTTTAAGAGAACGTCATACTTCCCAAGATATAAATTCATTATAAACATTTTAGAGAGACAATAAATATATAATATTGTTAGATTCAATTTAAAAGAAGATTACTATAATGAAAAAATATAGAGGAAAGCTCAGAAAACATCAGAGTTTATAAATAGTAAAAATGGTATTGTTTATTAAATATTTTGAGCTGCAAATTGACTTTAATATTAAAAAATCATTTGATTATTCGAATTAAATATATTTGCTGATGTAAAATATGCAATATATTATATCTGCCAATGCATAAAATTCGGTAGTCTAATCAGTAAATAAGACAGCAAGTTAATAATAATTTAATATGAAGTTAATTAATAATAAAAATAGAAAAGAGTTTGTATTTTACAAGAAACTTTAACTTATATCAATAGTCATATTAAAAAAATACAAAATAAGGATTGGCAATTTCTGGGTAAAAGAAAAAAAATAAAACGCATTATATTTAATTTTTTGACCCTTGAAGAGATATTGTATCAATTTCTCCTTATCGAAGCATTTTTCTTTTAAAAATTAATTGAGGAATATTTTTATTAAGTGCAAAGGATTGTTTTATTCACACTGATATTAATTAAAATAGATTTTCTACTTTAAAAGGCCTTTAGTAATCATTGAGAGAAAAAGACGTAAGTCTATAAGTGATATTCTAGCCTCCGCCACAATATTTACTATATCATCTAGATCTATATCATCATGTCCTGGCCTTTGAATTATTGCGCTTTTATTTGCCATCACTGCATTGCATATAGAATTTCATTGTTTTTTAGCATATTCAGGGCATTTTTTATCTTCAAATATTTGAATTAATGCATTATTCATCTTTTTTTCATCAATGTCTTCTTTTTTAGTTATCCCAAGATATTTGAATAAAAAGACAACAATATTGTAGAGCTCCGCTCTTTCCAGAACCAAAATTATGTAAAATAAGATTAAAGATTAAATGGGCCTTTAAAGCCCCTGCTTTGCTAGATTGCATTCACTGGCTCAGCTGGCAACCTTTATTTCCAACCCAAGACGTTGCCTAAGTTTACGTCAGCACTGCCCTTTCCAGCGCCAGATCTGCCCATTAAAGGGCAATTTTTCAGCTGGAGAGACCGCTTTTCGTCATCTATCTCAATTCCCCCTTACCCAGGTCGTCTATGAAAAAGACTCAGCTGCGATTCAGGGCAAGCCACCACAGCAACTTGAGCAAGTAATTCATCCTGCTCCTTTCGGGCACCATTGATCCGGGTGCAGCAGGTAAAAATAAGTTGCAAGTGGATTAAACCACAATCCAGAGAGATCGTGTTTAGGCTCTCTCTTTGAGGCTCCAAAAATCATGCCCAGATATGTGTTAGTTACCGTCCATGAGAGGAGGTTCGCCTATTTTATATATTATTATGTAAAATAAAGAAAACTCTTTTCACGTCATTTTATCCCCTTCAAGCAGCTTTTCGTTAATTCCTTTCAGCACTCCAAAAGGCAGAGAATATTTCATGCATACTATATTCGGAGCTAAACCTTCTGCTGATTCAGATTTTAATTGAAGAGAGCAATACTCTGTTGCTATTGCTATTGTTTCATTTCGTGTCAAAGAATTTTTTAGAATTTTTTATAGTTTTTTACAATAAATAAACCTATATGAAATATGATAGCAGTTCACAGTAGGAGTAATTATATTCAATATAAATATTATATCTACTGATTGAATCTCTTTAACTACGTCTTTCATTTTTGGAAGCTTGGCAGGGGATTCTTCATTATGATATTCACTTGGCATTTGGAGAGTTTGAATTCTGTAATTTCGTCTGTCATTTTCCAGCTTTAAAGTAGGCAGTGAGGTTTTTCTAAACCCGCCAGTTCCTTCTTTTACTTTAAACCCATTAAGAGACTTTTCTCTGCCGCTTCCATAGGTCGAAGGTTTTGTTTCAAAGTTATTTTGAATTATGATTGATTTTCTGGAAGATTTTGGAAGACTTAATTTCATGTCTTGAACCAAAGCTCGCCAACTGATAAGCTTGGCCCAATGATCGTGCACTTTAATTGTGTGCATTTCATCGAAGAAATCTTTATATAGTTTTATTTGGCTGAAAGTTAAAGGCCAAAGTCCACTATCAAAAATGCTTTGAACAAAATTTTCCCTATGAATTTCCCACTATCAAAAATGCATTGTCATTTGACATCGCCCGATAAGCTTGGTTTCTTCAATATTTGCAAATAAAGGCAATGTTAAAGGCATATCAGTTTTTCCATTAAAATGCTGCGTACTTTTGCTACGTTTAACAAGAGGAAGAAATTCTATAAAATTGCAGCATTTTTTCTCAGATTTTTTGTTATTTTCAGTCTGCTTACCTTCTTTATTTGGAGATTTGTTTTTTCCCTCTATGACTGTTTTGCCTCTTTTTGGCAAAATTTTGAAAGTACCTCCAAGTCCAGGGTCGAGCAGCGATGTGTTTATAATAATCTGAGTGTCTGGGTCATAGCCAGTGAGTGAAGGATCAAAATTCAGCCTATTTCTTGGGCTGACAATAAAGATATCACTTTTTTCTGGGAGATCTTCAATTTTAATGATTGGGAAATCACTATACGAAGAATAAAGATAATGAAACACTTCATCATAAACCTCATCCACAGAATTTCTATAATAATCTCTAATAATTTTGCTTTGGGGAAATTTTGTTAAGATTATATCAAGAAGCTTTTTCAGTTTTCAGCCAACAATAATTTTTATGTCTCCAGTTAAGAAATATAAAAAACTTCCAGTCTCTTTTTCTTCTTGAGAAGGTTCTCATTGAGCTTTTAGAGGTTGCCGCTCTGAAAAGGCAGCACTTTGAGAGCTTAGCCATTCAATGTCTCTGTCAGTTGTTTTCGGTTTTTTTGAAGCTTTTTTACTTCATAGCAATATCGATGTTTGAGGAAGCGTTTTGCGAGGAAATAGACTTGACTTTACTTCTCTTGGGACTGAGCTTTGATTTGTCTGATTTTTTAGCTGGCTTTTGAGACTAAAGGCTTTAGTTTCTAGAGAAAATCCACTTTTTATGTGTATACTTTTTGCTGATTTGGTTGAAAGTGTGAACTTGTCGCCTTTTTTTGGATTTTCTTTAAAATCGACATTTACTCAGACTTTGGATTTATTTTCTGATTGTAGAGAAGTTTCTGCAGCTTTATCATCAGTCATGACTAAATGCTATTTATAAATAATCATATTTACTAGCATCTCAAAATTAATTGTTTATTTTCATCATATCCTTGATTTAAATATTATTTGATCATTAGATATATAAGAAATAAATTTTACAAGATTATTTTGTTAAATTACCAATTAATGCTCTGGTGGTGCCAAATTTAAAATATTCTTGTAATGCAATAAATGTCTGGAGCACGACACTCTTTTCAAGAAGTCATACCAGGACTTTTTATTGGCTCTCAGTTTTCTTTGAGTCTTATAAAGCATATAAAAGCTGCTGGAATTACACAGCTTCTTTCAGTGAACAATTTTAAAGATATGCCAAGCGGTTTTACAACAAAAACTCTTAATGTTGAAGATGAGACTGATGAGGATATTTCAATATTTTTTGAAGAGTGCATTGAATTTATTAAATCAGGGAGCACACTTGTTTTTTGCACTGCTGGAAGATCAAGAAGCGCAACAATTGTTGCTGCTTGGTCAACCCCTTTCTGGGTCTATCCGGGTCTGTGGATCTATCTGGCAGTCTGGCAGTCAGCTTCTATTTGGTAGTCCGGGTCTATCTGGCTCTACCAGGCTCAATAGCTCTGGCTCTACTTCAAGTTCTATAGGGATTTTTATGAGTATTAATAGTGTTTTGTAACGAGAGCCATCTAATATTAAATCAAAATAAATATCTTTTAGCCAAATTCTTTTGCTTATATGGCTTATGCATTTTTTTAAAATTACTCTATAATAAGTAATCTTAATAGTTGAAAAACAGTAAAGGCATATAGATAAAAAATTTATAAAAATTAAAGAAAATTTTAATTATCAATTTATATCTGCTTTTTTTAAACTTACTCCCCCCCCCCCCTCCGTGAGCGAACAAAAAAATTTTGTTCGCTCACGGAGGGGGGTTAATTTTTTTTTTTAAAAAAAATTTATATATAAATTTTATAAAAAATATTTTTTTCGAAATTTAAAAAAATCCTAATTTGCAAAAATTGGGAAGCAAATATTAATTTAATTTGCAAAATTTATGTTTTAAAACGCAATTTGTTTAAAATTAAACAGAATTAGCTCTAGATTTCATTATACTAATTATCACTTATATATCAAAATTTTTTTCCATTAAAATTTTTTCTATTAAAAAAATTTTTGTTCACTCACGGAGGGTGGGTTTTTGGGTCAAAAAATGGCGATTTTTCTAATGGTTTTGTTCGCTCACGGAGGGGGGGGGAGTTAGGAACAAAATCTTGACATATAAAAGCTAATTATATATTGAAAAACAATTTAAATTCAAAAAAATAATTGAAAAATTATGTGGATTATCTACCATATTGCTCAGTTGATCATTAATAAATAAATCCATTAAATTCTTATTTTAAATTTTATTTTGCTCATTTTTAAAATAATTTGTTTAGTAGAGAAGGTATACATTGATGGTAAAACCTCTCAAATAATTTTTTCGTCTAATATTTTAAAAAGAATCTATTTTTTAACTTTTATTCAGTTAAAATTTAATATTAGTATTGAAAGTAAATTCAATTTTTCTTCTCTTATTCCCCTTCAAATCCTACCTTTCTATATTAGTTATAGTAGCAATTTTGCAATATTTAAGCTAATAAGTAGTATATTATAGTATAATAAAAACATTTTATAATATAAAAATATCTTATCAATCAATATAAATAAACTTCTCTGAAAATATTAAAATTGGTAATATTTTAAAGGAGCAGTAATATGCTTCACTTAGAAAATAAGCGATGCAAATTATTGAGTCTATAAATTAATAAAATCAAAGTTATTTAGAGAGTTTACGAATATTTACATCTTTAAAAAATTTATATCTATTGCTAAATTTTCAAAAATTAATCAAATTTTCGTTCAAGATGTGAAATGAGCCTCTTTTTCTATATGGTTATAAGTTTTCCCTTATATAGTCCTGCAAGGGCTGCGGATTATGCCCGGAATCCTTGGTTGGTGGAACCAACTCAGTGCGTTGGTCTGACCAACTCACTTGCTGATTCCACCAGGCAATAGTTTAAAATATGGCGTCTTCGTCTGGGCATGGCCTCTCGGCCATGCATACTCGACTCATATTTTAATTATATCCGGCAAGGTTTTGCCATTCTGAAGTGAGCAGGAATGCTAGGTAAGCAATTCTGGTTGTGTGCAGAGCCTAGCCCAAGCTTGTCTTCGGGGTGGATTTTACCTCGTAGGTAAAGGTGACAAGTGGTGAAAGGGGAAGCCCAGCAGAGTCCACACGACCCATCGGGCAACTCCCTAGCGTGAAACCGGGCGTTACGTCCCGGGCTACTTGTATTTCCTTTTTGCCGAGAGCCTACCAGAAAATCCATTTTTTGGATTTTCGGAATGGCAACTACGTAAGGCACGGCCAGTAACTCACTCATGAGTCGTCGAAGTCGGTAACATCCCTCCAAGCCTGCCCTGGCGAACAAAGCAGGTTGTGCCGGCGGCCTGTGGGCCCGACAGGTGGAAGAGAAGGTGATAGGTCCGGTTCTTGCTGACCTCCGCGGTGGACGTTAAGCGTAATAATTCTAATGTAATGATTCCACCAGGCAAAGGATTCCGGACAGAATCTACAGCCCTTACAGAGCTATATAATGGAATTCCTTATTCCAACTTCAAAAACATGAAATTAATTTTGCTAGAGCCAAACTGCCAGAGCCAGCTAGAGCCAGACTGCCAAGCTGCCAGACTGTCGAACTGCCAGGTATAGCTAGACTGCTAGGTAGAGTCAGACTTCCATATATACCCAGCCATGCTGCTTACCTTATTAAAGAAAAGAAAATGAGATTGAAAGATGCTCTCAGCACTATCAACCAAGTGAGAAAGGTTAATCCAAATCCTGGATTTCTAAAGCAGTTGAAGAACTGGGATAATAAATTGCACTGCGAACTATGCAGACTAGAAAAGATATCCGAATGGTTTTTTGACTGTGATGATTTCGCAGTAATGATTTGCGATCAATGCGAGCTCCCTATGGCTGTATATAAGAAGCACACAAACTTTGCAAAAGAGTCACATAGAAAAGAAATAAAATCAAAGCTGAGTCAAGTAGCTAACCAATATTTTAAAAATCAACATTGGAAAATTGATTACAACCAAAGGACCATTAAAGATCATCTTCACTGGCACGCAAGACCAATGCTGATCGTTCCAAAGCTTTAAGTATAAATAAGCATAAATTACACGATTATCTGAATATTCCTAAATCATATGGGGTCCTCATTTTCGCTCTCATTTCCCTCGGTTTCGAAGAATAATCAACATGTGTAGTTATATCGAAATACTCGACCTGATACTTGATTACTCCTGGTTTTTGGTCTCCTTCTCCCTTTCTGTTTAAATTCATAAGATAAAGGGTATTGTTAGATCTACAGAAAGTAATCGGCCAAGCAGTCTCTGTAGGCTCATCTAAAGGCCTTAGACAGTCTTCAATTCTATATATCTCTGCACCTCCTTGCGGATTATATCCTATTCCTTGCATATCTAAGGAATTTTCAATATACATTACAAAGACTCAGTGAGAGCCAGTTCCTCCCATAATGGCAATTCTTCTATTAGTAATAGGAAAAACAGAGAGCCTAGCTAGTGGTCTTGGAATTGTAGTAGTTAAAAGTTCTCAATGATTGAATAGAATATTATACCGCTCTATTGTGTTACCAGTTGGAGTGATTGGCTCTCCTCCAAAAACATAAATATAAGTAGAATCCAGCGCAGTACACGCTGCAGCTTCATGGCGGATGTAATACATAGAAGCTATAGGCTGCCAAGATGACTTTGTATTTATATTAGTTCTCTCGCATTCTTTCATACCTTTTCCTCCAAGAACATACACATAATCATTCACTAATAGACAAGTTGGGCATTCTCTAGGATAAATCATGCTTTTATAACTCTTTAGTGTATGGTATTTCTGTGGTGAAAATGTCCATACATCTCTCATCTCATTGCCAGTTTCTCTGCTTCTTCCACCAATTATCATAATTGAGCCTTTGGATAGATACACAAGTCTGCTGTTTCAATTAAAGCTCCAATCCCCTCCTCTATCTCTTTTCAGCGCTAATTTATTTCTCATTTTGGCTTGCTCCCAAAATTCTCTATCAATATCATATCTTCAAATATTCTTCCCGTGCCACTCAAAATAATACAAATAGCGGTCATGGAATTTCTCCATATAGCCTAAGTGGTCTTGATGGAGATATTGCTCTAGCAATGGGAGATTTAGAAGAGTCAAAGCGTTTTCCATGTACTCAAGCATAGGGTTGATTTTCATTGCAATATTGATTTGCCCTTCACATTTCACGTACATTCCTTGGAGTTTCCATTGCTGTGTAAATATAGGGTTTCCTGGGAGAATATATGGTCAAGCACAGGTAGCAACCCTACACCCCCACCCCCCCTAAAAGTGATACCCCCACCCCCCCACCCCCCCCCCTTTTTTAATGGTACCCCCACCCCCCTAAAAAATGGCACCCCCACCCCCCCTTTCGCAGATGGCACCCCCACCCCCCCTTAATATAGCATAAATATATGACAAATGCCAATTTAGAGCAGACGTAATAAATAAATTATTATTTTAAATATTCAAAATTACTGATTTATACAATATCCACATAGCGTAGCACAATCGATTAAGGAGTAGGTGGAATGAGGTGAGAATTTCCTATAACTACTAAGCACACCACATATAAAAATTTGATCTTTGGTATTAATTAGCAATATATCCTGCATATATTTATGAACTTTGTGGAATAATGGCTAAAAGTCGAATTAGAGATCCAAAAGTAAAACTGACAATAGCAAATACTATTTTTTATTACCACTATTGAATCCTGTTACCAATTCAGTCCTGCAATCCTTATACAATGGATATTAGATTAGCTTTAATGTATGAATCAATAAATTTAATGCAATTTATTGTGTTGTGCTTGGCTCATTTAATAATTAATGCCATTATCTATATCTTTGGCATTATATTTATAAATATAAAAAACAAATTTAATATATTTTCTAATTAATTGCTATTAATTTAAATTTATTAATTAATCATAAATATAAAGTAATTTGTGGACTTAATTTATCAATATAGTGTTTTAATTGGGTTATATTTAATTTATTTTGCTTGTTTCCTATCAATTATATCTATAGAATAAACCCGAGAGGGGGGGTGGGGGTGCCATCTGTGAAAGGGGGGTGGGGGTACCATTTTTAGGGGGGGTGGGGGTGTAGGGTTGCTACCTGTGCTTGACCAAATATACTCCTTTTTTCCTGACGTAAAGGTAAACTTGTTTTCGTCTAGAAGTAGGACTTTTTTGACAGTGTACTCATCAAAGGGGAAGTAAAAGACAAGGTCGTCCATTTTAAGTTCGAATTCTTCTTTAATTCTGATAGGCCTGAAGTATCTTAAAGCTGTTGCTGTATGTGCTTTAAATGCTATAATGGTGAAACCATCTTCTATAGAAGTTACAAAACAGCGGTAAGGATCAAATTTGAAAATTTCGCCGCCTCTGAATTGTGCATAGCAATTAATAGCGATTTCTTCTTCAGGAATCACAGAGTGTGCAGTCAAGCACAAGTTTTCGTTCAATAGAATCCCTATCCCATTTGGCATTCCATAATATCTTTTTTCAGAACTATAGCCTTCACTTTTAAAATAAATTGCGAAAATAGAACGAATCATTCATTCTTTTGGCCATTCCGGCTGCTTAGGTTTAGGAGCAATCTGCTTATAATAATTATCTAAAAACTCTTCTTCCTCATCAATATTTTCACTTCTTGCTGCTTTTGAAGGTGAGGCTTTTGACATTGTATATCGGGAAGCTGATCCTCTGACAGTTCCGTTTCCTCTTGTGATAAGGATGGGGTTCATTGTGTCTGTGTTTATTGGCTTCGTGAGAGTAAAAGAATTTAAATCTTTTGCGCTTTGAACAATACTGTTTCCAGCTCGTTTTAAACTGAAAACTGATGGGTTTGTCATCAAGCCTTTAGACTCGTTCGCTGCTTTGGAGTTATTCATAAATAAATATGGTGTTTGGCCCGGGTATTGCTACTTGGGGAATACAGACTCGAGCATATATTTAATCATATCGGTGAGGTTTTGCCAACTCAGAAATGAGATAAGCAATTCTAGTAATGCACAGAGCCTCGTTCAGGATTGGATTTTACTACAAAGGCTGGGTTCAGAGCTGGAAAGAGAAAGCACAGCATCGTCTGCAGGCAATCCCTAGACAAATCGGGTATTTTCTAGTATGAAACTGAAAGTTATGTCTTAAGCTTTGATTTTTTCATTTTTACCAGGGAACTCCTTTTTTAGTAGTGTACTCAAACAGAAAGTGCAGAATCCATAGCCTTCCAACTTAATACTGGAGCCGACAAGGCAAGGAGGAGACGAAGACATAGAACTATACTTCAGATGACTATGATAGTAGTCGCTGAAGGATAAGAAGGGTGGTGTCTGAGCCTTGGCTACGCTACATCATCAGATCATTCGAGCAAGTTGTCCTTGGTAACGTCCCAAAGAGTATGAATCCTTTGCAGGGATCCTTAGTGGTTGCGTTACCAATAGGCAACCACCAGCCTATATTAGTTTAAGCTTTGGGAGTTATTCTGTGGGCTTTTCGACAAAACCTGGGAGTGGCTTAGCGACTTGACACTTGCATTACCAGAGTTTTCCTTTATTGAAATTTCAGGACGATCAATATTCCGAGTATTATAGAGTTCATTCATAGCTTTTGAGTTCATTGATGGATTTTTTGATAAGACTTGTGAGTTACTTGGGGATCTTGTTTTTGATTTATTAGGGTCTTCTCTTATCGCAATTTCAGGAGGTTCAAAATTTCGACTTGAACTGTGACTTAGCATTTAATTTTATAATTTTTAAAAGATATAAAGTTATTTAACTGAAGACTTCGTCAACCATTTCTTGTCGTGTTAATTGTCCTTCTTCTAATCTAATCACCTCATTTCCATTTTGGTATCTAATGAGAGTTGGCACACATCTCAAACGTGTTTTTTGGTGCTTCCTAAAGCTGTTTTCTGGGTTTTTCCACACATCTCTTACCCCTACTTCACTAATGATGATGGTTTTTTCCCCACCAGAAGCATAAGCATTATGGATAAAAGGATGGGCATTTCTACAGTCACCACACCAGTTTTCTCCTGTGCTTGGGTCAACTGATCCTACAAACAGCGCAAGAAGCGGTCCTTCACGCTTGTGCTCTTCAAATTTGGCAACAAAATCTTCTACGCTTGAGACGAAGACTTCTCTCATATTTTTCTACAGCTTTATAATTTAAGACAAAAAAGGATTACCGCAATTTAATTTCTTCGAGCTTAATAGCGTTTTCTACCTTCTCATTATTGAGAAACTGAGATAAAGAGGTAATTGTCCCGCTCATTATCGCACTTACAGCTTCCTGCGTGAAAAATGCCATGTGAGAGGTTACAACTACTTTTGGGTTGCCGAGGAGTCTCATCATTGTTTCGTCTTGAACTCCACTTGTGGACCTGTCTTTATAAAAGATTGAGTCTTCATATTCATAGACATCTAATGCAACCCCTGAGAAATGGTCATGGTTTAAAGCTTTGATTAAGGCTTTTGAATCGATAATGCCCCCTCTGCTGACATTTATGAGGTATGAGCCTTTTTTCATTTTAAATATATTTTCACTATTGATTAAATGGTGAGTGCTAGGAAACAAAGGGAGAAATATAGTCAAAATATCGCTGGCTGCAAGGACCTCATCGATAGATTTATATTCTACAAAGTCTGAGAGATCTGGATTCGGCTTCGTATCAAAAGCAAGTAGCTTGCATTCAAATCCTTTCATTATTTTACAAAAAAGAGAACCAATACTTCCTGTGCCAAGAATTCCAATAGTTTTCTGATAAAGATTCATCCCCATAAGTCCATCAATTTCAAAATTGCACTCCCTTGTACGATTATATGCTCTATACAGCTTGCGATTCAACATTTGGATCATTCCAATTGCATACTCAGCTACAGCATAAGGAGAATAAGAAGGGACTGCTGCTACTGTGATCCCTAGTTCTTCTGCTGTTTCAAGAGAAACCATATTAAATCCAGAGCACATGCATAAAATAATCCTGACTCCTAAATTATGTAGTTTCCTAATTACAGTCATATACATCAAAATGTGGCAGTGCCAACCTGCCCTCTTGGCGTAACAGTACAGATCTTATGACTACGGCGAACTGATAGGCTCAAGAGATTTGTATCCGGGCCTGTAGCTGTCGAAGGAAGGCACTTCGGCACCAAAGACTCCAAGGAGTTGATCTTTGGAATCAAGCTACTTCAATCGCCCGCCGCAGGCCGCAGAAATCCATAAGCTGCCCATCTCAAGACTGTAGCCTCAAGGCAAGGAGGAGACAGAAGGCACCGGAAGTGGCACCCATTATTTGGGGGATAGACCCTCTGGGCTGAAAATGAACCTTACATATAGGAGGTCTTTGGTGGCTCGTCACTAATATGGCTAAAGTCTATCTTTAATAACCTAGCCTAATCTAATCCTAATTACAGCCTCAGAAGCATCATCATTTACAAATATTGCGACACCTGCACAGTCCTGAGCTAAAGAGACTGTTTCTTCATTAAGTGTTGTTTTGAAGAATTTTGGCTTAATGTACGCTTCCATTTGTTTTTCCTGAATTGCTGACTGAATTCCGTCCATGACATATTGCTTACCTCCATATACCCCAAGTTTGGCCATTGAATTTTTTATCAGAATTGAGGAAAAATGTCGAGCTCTATTCATATTATAAAATCATAATTCCATCAAAGAAAGCTTTAAATAAAAATAATTAAAAGACTAGAACCATTAATTAATGAAGCTTAATCATTATTTAGCCTGCATTACTTCAATTCTGACCTCATTTTCTACTTTTTCATTCCTCAAAAACTGCATAAGTGAAGTCAAAGTGGTTTGCATTATATTTCTCACAGCTTCGACTGTGAAAAATGCCATATGGGACGAAATGATTACTTTAGGCCAGCTTAAAAGTCTCATTACTGTGTCATCAACAACTCCAGTCGATGAAAGATCATGATAAAAAATTGAAGACTCATGCTCATAAACATCCAGGGCGACTCCTGCGAAATGATCTTGCTTTAAGGCTTTCAGCAGTGCCTTGGTATCAATAAGCCCTCCTCTGCTCACATTGACTAAGAAAGCTCCTTTTTTAATTTTGAAAATATTTTCCTCATTGATTGTATGATAAGTGCTGGGATAGAGTGGCAAAAATACACTTAAAACGTCACTTTCAGCAAGAACTTCATCTAATGATTTGTATTCCACGAGTCCTGCCAACTCTGGGTTGTGGTATATATCATATGCAATGATTTTGCACCCAAACCCATTCATAATCTTGCAAAAAACACTTCCAATGTTCCCTGTGCCCAGAACTCCGACTGTTTTTTGGTATAGGTCAAATCCCAACAGTCCTTCAATTTCAAAATTGCACTCTCTGGTTCTGTTAAAAGCACGGTGGATTTTTCTGTTAAGTGACATTAGCATCCCGACTGCAAATTCAGCCACTGCATGAGGAGAATAAGTAGGAACCCTTGCAACAGTAACCCCTAATTCTTCTGCTGTTTCAAGAGAAACCATGTTAAAGCCTGCACACATGCATAAAATTATTCTTACTCCAATTGAGTGAAGCTCGCGGACGACAGCTCCAGATGCATCGTCATTGACAAATATTGCAATGGCAACGCAGCCTCGGGCGGGCGAGAGAAACAGTTTCGATTTCAATTAACTAGGTGGTTAAGGCGTTTGGCGCTAGTTCTTTAAAAAGAGGATTAGGCCAGTCAACAAGTGGCGTAAATGGTGAATTCATTTTGGCAGGTTTTGCTGCACATCTCACCTGCGCATTTGCCATCGCAATTACAGACTCAGCTTTCTGAGCATTTTCCACCTAAGGTCGCCTTCTCTGTTATGCGAATCGAAACCCTTGAGCCTCGCAAATGCACGGGGAGCAGCTCCTCTTGCCTTATGTGGCTAGAAGTTAAACCGTTATTGCTGATTAGAAGTTCTCTAACAAAAAATTTTGTTCGCTCATGAATGGGGTTAGTGTTTTTTAGTAAATTTTTTGTGAAATTTAATAAAACCCATCTGCAAAAAATTGATTTAATTTGTAAAATAATGCAAGCTGTTTAAAATTTAACAGAATTAACTAGATACTTTATTATATTACTAATCCCTTATATATCAAAATATGTATTCATAAAAAAATTTTTTTATTAGCCCATGGAAGGGGTATTTTTAGACAAAAACTAGGGATTTTTCCAATTTTTTTTGCTCGCTCACATGGAGGGATTAAGTAAAGCCAAGCCCCATAAATAAAAATTCCATTAGGGATGAAATTTTGCAAAGCTAATTTCTCTTAAACCCGAATGCCATTTTATTATTTGAGAGAAACAGTTTCAATGTTGAGGCTTGCTTTAAAATAGTGAGGGATAACTGCTTCACTTAAGTTTAGCTCTTTGATTGCAGCATCCATGCCGTCGTTAACATATTGCTTACCTCCGTAAACTCCAAGCCTAGCCATTTAAAACTAATGACGAATTAAAATGATGCGGTTTTCTCGAAGTTTAAATGATCAATTAAAATTGATTTAAAGACAAAAACAAAATCTGATGTACCATCTTAATGATATTTATTCTGATTTTTTGGAAAGACCTATAAATAACTATTTGATTTTGATTTACAAAAGCATTTAATTAGTAGAAAGATTTATAACTGTATTTTAGGAAGTTCACCAAGAAAGATATAAGGATGTATTTGATTAAAGCTAAGCATGTGAAATAAGCCCTATTTTTTATGCTCTTAAGTTCTTTTTACTGGGCAATTCTCATGCTGCTTAAAATTTTGTGCCATAAATACAAGTCAATATTAATTTAATTAAAGAAAATATTTGTTGCTTTATTGTAAAGTGATCTCAGGATCCTGTCATTGTTTTCAACTTCGTTTTTTTGAATTAAGAAATCGCTATATATTCTATGATCTTTAATTCGTCTATGCAGTTTTGAGATAATATCTCTTTGTTTGTCTCTTACTCTTTGAAGGTTTTCTTGGCTCGCAAATGGAGGGGTTTAATTTTTTTTACCCAAATTTTAAATGTTAAAAAGGGAAAATCTAATTCAATTTATAAAATTTATGTTTTTAGAATGCAAATTATCTGAAATTTCATTGGTATAGCTAGATATCCCATCATAATCATCAGTCATAATATTTTGGCTTAATTTCTGATCGGCTCCCACGAGCCAAAAATGGGTTTTCACGTGGAATTTCCGGATTTTTCACACGTGGAATCCATCTTTGGCTCGTGGGAGCTGATCAGAAATTTTAGCAAACTAATTATATATGTCAAGCCATCATTTCTTTAAAATATTTATGCTAAACAACTCACAAAGGGATTTAATTAACCCGAAACTTAGTTATTTTTCTAATGGTTTTGTTCGATAGCCAAGGGTTATAGTTAGAGGTTTTTGGGCTAGATAAATTTCTCATTGAGAAAACCCTGATTTTTGAGAAAAACTTGAATTCTTGGAAAGTATAGGCGTTCCATCTCCGTGAATAGGAACAAGATGATGATTTATTGGGGGAAGTAGCTTTGAAGATTTGTTACTGACATGCATGCTTTTAGATAGGGACTGGTTTCGGGGTTTAGAGGCTTGACGGCTCACATTCAAACTGTGTGACTGAGAGTGGCTGTTTTTCATATATATCAATTATTGTTTTGATTATATCAATAATATATAGTTATTTTTAAATTATCTATTAAGAAGACAGAACGTAACTATTAAGTTCCTCACCAATTGCCTTGATTTCTTCAAACTGTGAGTTAATTAAATACTTTGAGCATCCAATAATCTCAGGCTTAATTTCATCAATGCATTTTCTATCTAAAAGTTTTATTAGGTCCACAATTTCACGATATAGTCTACTCTTATAAGATTGATCTGAATGAGGCTGAAGCATGATAATCTTTATATTTGGGAAAATTCGTTTTGAAAATCTTGATTCAGTTACAAAAAATTCTGGGTTTTTTTGAGATATTAAAGAAAACAGATTTAAAATTGCTAATGATATACCGAAACAATTTGAGTCTGCCAATGATTTCATGCAAAATACAAGTGATGGAAAATATTCATAAGAAATTTCAGTTAGAGCATTCGGAATTGTAACATTGAGTCCTTCTTCTATAGCGAATGGAGATTTATCTAGTCTATCAATTTCTATTGGAAAATTAGATAAGCACGGGACTGAAGATATATAAAAGTTGATTGTTGCCATAATAAGCTTACGATTTTCAAGCTGATTCATTTTAAGAGCTAAAAATAGCTTTAATCTCATCAAAATGCTTCTGATAAGATTTGCGTTCTGGATTTTTTCTGAAATCTGGAATTCACGAATGTATGGAACTAGCATTGAAAATAGTTCAATATAGCCGAGCTTAGTTTTCACATCCATAATTTGATATGATTTATCAAATTTCTGCAGGCACGCAAGCAATGAATCTGTCAGCAAATCGACATTTTGAGAAATTTCAAGAAGACAAAGCAAGGCTGATTTAATTTGATCAATCCCAAAGATCTTAATTTTCGCGATCATTGATTGCTTCAGACTTGAATACTCCTTTTTAATCATCTCATTAATGCTTTCGAAATTTTTCTCTTTTGATATTGTTTCAATTAAATTTAAGCAAGATTCTTTTGTGGATTCTTCATAAGTTAGCATGATGCTATCCAAGATGTCAGTAAGCTCCATTTCTTTACTCCCCCTCCCTCTGTGAGCGAACAAAAAATTTTGTTTGGTCACGGAAGGGGTTATTTTTTTAACCAAAAATTTAAAAAAAATCCAATTTGTGAAAATTGGAAAGCTAAAATTAATTTAATTTGTAAAATTTATGTTTAAAATGCAAGCTGCTTAAAATTAAACAGAATTAGCTTGGCATTTTTCATTATAATAGCAATCATTTATATATCATCACAAAGATTTATAAAATATTTTTTTATTCTTTCACAGAGGGTTGGCTTTACCAAAAAAAGGGATTTTTTCAATGGTCTGTACGCTCAACGAGGGGAGGAGTTAGAATGTTTTAGAGTTAATTGCAAAAGCAGACTTCTAATAATAAATTTATTTTCAGTCTCACAACTTTTAATAGTTAATTCTTTGAGGATGTAAATTGAGTTTTGTGGCCAGCTGAAGCTTAGGAGATAAGCAATTTTCAGTAAGTCATCAGCTATGCCAAAATCATTATTTTTAGCTAATTTTCTTTGCCCCTCACTCTGCTCCTCTATCAGCTGATCAAATATTTCATATTTCACAATGATTGTTAACAGCTTTTCCAGAGACTTATGACAGTTTTCATCTCTTTCACAATATTCTATTACATTTTTAAGGCTGAACTCTCTTAAAACCGAAACAGAAAATTTGATAATTTGTTTTATAATACTCACAATTTCATTTGCTTTTCTTGTAAGAAAATAAGGCAAAGAGTCTCCTAGTAGTTGTAAAGAATAAACTAGAGAATTCATTGATCTTTTTTTCATGCTTATATCAGTGATTAAAATTAAACTTTTCAGTAATGAATATGATATTGAGTATAAATCGTTTTTATCTATAAGTGATAAAAAAGGAAATACTTCAAGATCAGCTGAAATTAATATGTAGCACTTCAAAATTTCTTTGAAATTTAAATCGAGAGTTTCTTTCAAATTTTCAAGGAGAAATTTTAGCAAATCAAGCATTATTTCTTTTGAATAATCGTAATTTGATGCAACTATAGAAATTAGCTCTTTAGATAAGCTTGATATAAAACCTTTGCATTTTTCTTTGGCAAAAATCGTCCACTCATCATTATTTCTATCAGAAATATATTCCAGCACTTTAATTAAGACTTCAATTGTTATCCCAAACGCATATTTTGATGTCCCGAGCCCCTGATTATTAAATCTTTCAACTTCACTTATCAAGCATTTCATTATTCCAGGATAGCACTTTTTGATTATTTCTTGTTGAGAAATTACTGTAAAAAACGAATTTAGTGTACTCCAAGCTTCTTTTCTTACCCGTGAATCACTCTCTTCTGCAAGCTTGATTATCCCGCTTAAAAGAATTGTAACATGCATTTCGCTTTCTTGAGAATTTTCATTTAGCCAAGATGAGTCGTAATTGGTGAGAAGCACGCTTTCTATTTGCAGGGCTCTTATTAATGTATCAGAGTGTTTTGATTTCTTTTTGAGAAAGCCAAGCTGAATAAAGATTTGTTTGGAAAAAGATTCAGGTATTGCAAAGTGTAGAGATAATATTTGTTGGATCAGTTGAAGAGATGTCTGCACCTCTTCATCAGACTTGGATTTTAAATTGTGGATTGCATATAAAAACTCATTGGCCAGCTGCTGAATTTCGGCATCCATGGAAAATGCTTTATAAATGTTATTACACCAAAATGGAAATGGATAAAGCCAAATAAAATCGAATTATATTTAATTTTGTTTTGAAACTATTTTTAATGTATTTCTTAGTTATTTGTTGAGATTTAGCAACTGACTTTATAAGGATTTATGATCATTTTGAACTTTCAATTCTAATTAGAAAAAATTAGTTTAAGATCTATCTCCATTATTACTTTTTTTTAAAAAATAAAGAAAAATATGTAAATTTTACAATTTACTGGAAGATTTTGAATTTTTATATTCTGATAACAAAATTAATGATTAAATCAGTCAATATTATTAGATTTTATATGCTTCTTATGGCTTTTTTAATAGTATGCTGTTTCTAGCAAATATTGAATTCCGAATATCCATTTTAAATTCAAATTATGATACCTTTTATATAAATAAGGATGATAGGGCAACAATTCAGCTGCTACTACACATGGTGCGACAAAAGTTTCAATAGCAAATATAATCTCAAACGACACATTAATGCGACTCATATCGGTATTAAAAAATTCAATTGCGATATATGCAATAAAAAGTTAGTAAGCAAGCAAAACCTTACCGAACATATGTATACGCATACAGGGGAGAAGCCGTTTAGTTGCGAAGAGCCAGGGTGTGGAAAGAGCTATCGACAATCCTCACAATTAAGCGTCCACAAAAAGGTTCATAAAAGAAATCAAAAGAAAGCAGGCTCAAGGAAAGTGAAATCCAAAGAGAGTTCAGACGATGAAGAGAGAGAGCAGGCTGTTCTAGAAGGTCTTGAGCTTCCTCCAATTGATTTTGAGAGTTATTTGAGACAGCAAGATATTAAATTGCCTATTTATCACTCACTGCTAATATAATGCACCATTTTTCCATAAATTTTTCATATTATTACCGTTAAATTGTTCTGATTAGTGCTTTTTTTCCAGTATAAATTTTGTCTTTTACAATAAAACTCCATATTTGAGGCTAAAAAGAAATAACTTGAATGTAAAAAAAATTCCATCTGCTTATAAAATTATCTTAATAATGACATTAATAATTTATTTTTTATAGAAAATCGTCAAAAAGCAAATTATTAAATTAATATATATTAATCAAAATAAACAATTATTATAATATTTTACTCTCAATGAGATGCTTCTCGAATTATAAATAAAAGTCATTATTCGTGCATAAAAACAGATATTAAGATAATTAAATTTTACAATTTTTTTTTGAAACTTATGAATTTATTAAAGCATGATAAAAAATCCCCTTTAAGTTTTCAGCCTTCATCTTTAATTTTATGCTTGCAAGAGAAGATCAAGATACTGTAGAGGAGTCTGATGAGCAGCAAATAAACGAAGAATATAAAATATGAAAGAAGAATACACCATTTCTCTATGATTACGTAGTAACCCACGTTCTCGAATGGCCCTCATTAACAGTAGATTGGCTTCCAGTTGTTGATGAAAGAAATAACACAGATTACACTGTGCACAAGCTCGTGATAGGCACTCACACTTCAAAATCAGAGCAGGACCAGCTCATAATTGCTACTGTTAAAATCCCTACTGAAGAGTCTATAATAAACTCAAGGGTTTACCAAGATAACACCAAAGATGTAGGAGGAGTAGGACTTCTCGCTAACACTGAAAACAAAATAGAGCTTTCTGTCAAAATAAACCACGACGGAGAAGTTAATCGAGTTCGAGTTATGCCCAAATCAGAAGGAATTCTTGCTACTAAAAGTCCTTCAGGATTAGTTTATGTATATGATTACACAAAACATCCTAAAGTTTCTGATAAAGGTCCTCAACTTATCTTGCAAGGACATAGAAAAGAAGGATATGGGCTTTCTTGGAACCCAGAAAACACAAACCTTCTAGCAAGTGGCTCAGATGACCGCTTAGTCTGTGTATGGGACATTATAGGCCACGCCGAGGCAAATTCTAGACTTAACCCTTATAGAGTCCTGTCAGCCCACACAAATATTGTTGGAGATGTCTCATGAAATTATTCGAACCCAAACATTCTGGCTTCAGTCGGGGATGATAGAAAATTAATTTTGTGGGATTTAAACCAAGAAAACCCTATCGAAATTATTGATGCTCACAGCAATGAAATAAATTCTGTTGATTTCAATAAATTTGAGGAGAATTTATTAGCGACAGGTAGTAAAGATAAGACTGTAGCGATTTGGGATATAAGAAACATGCAGAAGAAGGTCCATTCCTTTGAGTTTCATAAAGACACTGTATTTAATGTCAGATGGTCACCAACTTCTGGGACACTTCTTGCATCAACAGGAAAGGATAGAAGAGTGCTGATATGGGATTTATCGAAGATTGGGGCCCCGCAAACAGATGAAGAAGCTTTAGATGGACCTCCTGAGCTGCTATTTATACATGGAGGACACACTTCGAGCATTTCAGATTTCTCGTGGAATCATTATGAAGAATTAATGATGGCTTCAGTTTCTGAAGATAATATTTTGCAAGTTTGGGAAATGACTCGTGCAATGTTTTCTCCAAATGACGAAGATTTAGAAGGAAGCGATCCAATGGAACTTTGCAATAATTAATTTTTATGCCAGCTGGTTCAATTTGCAAAAGAATAATGATTAATCTGATCTTTATAATATTAAAATTTGAATTCATATAGGAAACTCCCTAGAATCGCCTGGAATAAGCTGGCAAATGAACCTTTTCCCAATCGCCTACTTTAGCATGAGATTCTAGGTAATTCCCTATATTTAATTTAAATATCAATCGCATATCTTAATGGATGCAAGATTCATTAATGATAGTTCATATAAATGTTATTGCACAATTGCAGAAGATCCGCTTCATCTGAATTCCATCACCTATTCAAGCTCCTAGTTCCAGAAAAGACCCTGCTAATGAAATTTGCATTTTCTTTAACAGTTTCTTCTGGAGTAAGTCTCTGCTTTCCTCTAGCCTTGGTAAACACTATTTAGCAAGATATATATAACCTATGTGCCGTTCCTACCACATCTCAGCATGAAATTGTCAGAGTTGTAGGAAAATGAACCGCTGTCTTTGGAGCTGGTGCATTATCCACCTATATGAGAAGATTGGCCATTGAGGATCTGGTATGGTCTATATAGTCAAATACTGTTGCAATGAAAATGAGAATTGAATTTTTCGAAGACCTTTTAAGAAAGAAATACCAGGTTTTCGGAGAAAACACAACAGGGGACTTGTCACATCAGCTGAATAGTGATATATGGACAATTGCGTACACAATAACGAATGAATTTTCTTCTGCGATGCGTGGCGTAGCTTTTTTCACTGGCGGGGCAGGATTTTTGTTATATACGTGCCCTCCGCTTACGATGATTTCTTTGTTTCCGATGATGGCGCTTGCATCGATTTCAAAATATTATGGAAATCTGCTTAGGAGGGAAAGGGAGACTCAAGCTATTTATTTAAGGCAGCTGAACTCGTTTGCACAAGAAAGACTTGTTCAGATAAAGACAATTAAGCATTTTACTGCTGAAGGTATTGAGCTTAAGAAATACGCAGAAAAGCAGACAAAAGTATACAATAAAGCTATTGATGTAGCAAGGTATTCAGCAAAGCACCATGCTCTGATGGAAGCAATGGGCCAAAATGCAGTTCTATGATGCTTAGGTTATGGAGCTTATCTGATTTCTACAGGCTCTGGGCTAAGTGTAGGAGCTTTAACAGCTTTTGCAATGTATAGTGTCTATGCTGGGCTAGGATTCAGATTATTAGCCTCAGGCTACACTGAATTAAAAAAGGCAGCCGGCGTTTACAATAAAATTCTCGAAACAAAATCTTCTATCGATGACAAAGAAGAAATTTTAATTTCCCCAACAATTTTGCCAAAATCCACAGTAGGACGTAATTTTTAAACAGCTTCCATTATCTTCAAAAATGTCTCCTTCACCTATCCAGGAAGAGAAATTCCAGTGCTGGATAATATTAACCTAGAGATCAAATCTGGAGAAATATGGGGAATAGTAGGGCCAAGTGGCTGCGGAAAGTCAACTTTATTTCATTTATTAACTCATCTTTATGCGCCGACCTCTGGGCTAATATATATTGATAACGTAGATATCCACACAAAGCCAGCTTGGTGGGCACGACAACAAATTTCTATTGTAAGCCAAGAAGCTCCCTTGTTTTCAGGAAGTATCCTAGACAACATAAAATATTCAAATCCAAATGCGACGATGGAAGAAGTTATTGATGCCTGCAAGAGAGCAGATGCGTATGATTTTATCAATAACTTTGAGGATAAGTTTGATAGTGAAGTAGGAGAAGGAGGCTCTGCTCTTTCTGGAGGACAAAAGCAAAGAGTGGCAATTGCGAGGGCACTTTTGAAGACACCTCATATGCTTCTTTTAGATGAAGCAACGTCTGGGTTAGATCATCAGTCAGAGAAGACTGTGCAAGGGATTCTTGAAAGAGAAGTCAAAAATAGGGGTTTCACAGTATTATTGATTTCTCATAAAATCAGAACGCTGAAAGCTCTGACTGATAGAATAGCAGTACTTCATGCAGGTAAGATTATTGCTACGGGGACATTTGATGAGTTAAAAGAAAGTAAACATATTTAGATATTCTGGTTAGATAATAGATTAATTTGAATGATAAAGGATAGTTTTAGTCTAAGAATTTTTATGAATCATTAAGTTACTTGGTAAACTGTTGATTAATAAGAATATTCAATATTTTACCCCTCTTTGAAGAAGTAAGATTTTTGGTTTGCTCTTAATAGGTGCCAATGTCAAGTTTGTTTAAATAATATAATAATTTTACTTGCACTTATATAGTACAAATATAACTAATTTTATAATTAGCCCCTCATTAAAGCAATTTTCATATAATTTATTATTCTCAAATATAAAAATTATGTTTGATCCAATTTAATTTATATAAAACTTATCGATGTTTGTTTCAATTAAAAGGGCGAGTAAATAATTTCGCTAGTATCTAATAAAAATACCAATATACAAATTATATTAAAAAAAGCTTTTCTAATCCTAAATAATTAAAGATAAAATTTTAAAAAAGATATTCTTGATTACAGAAGGATACTAGATACATAAAAATGCTATTTGGGGAAGGATTCCGATTAAAACTTAAATTTCCATATTTTAATAATTAATTTTAAAACCATAATTTGCAAAAGCAAATAAAGCTCAGAAAATAGCTTATGTCTAAAAAAGTATGCTTTAAATAATTAAGTTAATTGTGCTATCTTACTTCTTATCTTCAAAATTATTACCATAAACTTGAGCTCTATCATTTACTTGTATGAAACTCAATCCTATAAATCTAGTTTTATGTGCCAGTATACTTTCAAACTTTTATTCTGCTATTATCTATTTTTAAATACTTACCCCCTTTTAAAGTAAATCAAAAACTCTGTTTCGATTTAAACTTAAAGATGGCTAATTTTAAAACAATTATTATAAAATTTATTTTCGGAAAATTGATGCATTAATTGAATATTTTCTGAAGAATTCATTAATAAAATTGATCGATCCAAGGCTATTTAAAAATATTCTGCTTGCAAATCCCTCGATTAAAATTTATCAAAGCTATTTTTATAAAAATTATTATTCATTGAAAAATTAAAATTTTGTTCCATTATAAAGGGTTCATCAAAAAATAAAAAATTTGCCATTATTAGTTCCAATTAAAGGAGTTAAGATAAACAGTTAAATTAGCATCAAATCAAAAAACCGAATAAAAATAAAAAAAGGCTTACGCGTCATATTATCACCAGAAAAATATTTTGAAATAGATTATTAAAGCAACTCTATAGCTAGATTAACTTATTTTATAAAAATTATAGCATTAAAACAAAAAGAATGAAAATATGCATTTATCTTTTATCTTTTTTTGCCAATAATAAAAATATGCAAAGTGGAAAGCAATTATTATCCTGCGAATATTTTGATTGCGAATTTTATAAAATGGATTCATTATATTCGCCTTATGCTTATTCTTTAAACCAGGAAAGTCATCAGGGTACTCGTGTGAAACTGCTGACTATCGAAGATAATTCCCAAGCAAAAAATGAAGTGAGTTATGATAACAAGAGCTTATCGATCATGATGAATCCACAGTCTTTGAAATCATTTGCAATTATGGTCTCTTCTATCCCTCAAAATATCATCAGCTTATCCATTGTTAATTCTTATCTGGGACATAAAATTGTCAGAAACCTTGCTCCATGTTTGAGGCACCTACCAAGTCTGGAATATTTGGACTTGTCAGGAAATTACATTGAGGATAGAGGAATGAATTTACTTAGGGAAAGTGGAGATTGTCTAGAAAAATTGGATACATTCATTATTTGTTTGAACCATATTTCTTATAAAGGTGCGCTGCTAGTGGCGGACTTTTATATTTTCCGAAATCCTATGCATGCGATTGTAGGAAATTTTAACTTACATGATTGGGAAAAGTATCAAGAAGCTGTTAAAACAATTGATTTAACATGTAAATTCGCTTAATGTCCATATAAATATTACCGAATTATGCAATTAATAATTATCAATATTAAATGATGAATCTTAAAAATATCTGATATGGGAAAATAGACTCTTAATTTATTTTAAACATAAGAAAAGGAATACTAAAGTGAATCTTCTGTTTAATCTATATTTTTTAATTTAATATTATAAGAATTTTGAACCAAAAATTTTTGATGCTATGAAAATATGATTATTGCAATTCTATTCTATTTTAAGTTTACAAATCTATATTAATTAAGCAATTCTATATTTAGAATTGATTTTTTTGCTTCGATATATTACGCAACACAACGGTGATCAGTCCTTACAACCAAATTTGAAATATTTCTTGTCAAAAGTTTCGAAAAATGACCTGGAAGTGAATCTTTATTAATTCTATAGTTTTGGGATAGCCTTTGGAGATTTTTTCTGTACAGTCTTTTATTTTCCTTTTCTAAAGCAGTTTCGCTATTACATCTACAATGTGATAGCTTTAAAGGTGATGCTCTCCCCTTATTAGTTTCGTTAATTTCAAAATTAATTTGTAAACTCTTCTTTTGCAAACACTCAATAGGCCTGCATCTATCTTCACTTTGCCTGTAAAATTCTGGACTTGAGTATCTCGGCTTGGCTGTATTTGTAATCACTTTAAATGGGTTTGATGATTTCTCTCAATTTTTGGAATTGCTGCAATTTCTTTCTGTTATGGATTCAAACGGCCTTGGCAGATCACAATTTCTTTCTGGCGAATTTTTCTTTATTAAGCTTAACTTAATATGAACTCTTCTCGCTAAATTATAATTACGTTGAATTTTCTTAGTATATCTTGAACTTGTGCTCATCTTTAATTAACTGTATAATAATTTTAACACCATTAAGGATAGAAATCTACCCTGAAGAATTATTATTAGTCATTTTTTTAAGAGGTAAGCTTCTCTAATTCGACACATATAATTAAGATAATTTTGAGTTAAGTTTAAGAAACTAAGCACTCAAAGACTTGAATTTGCTACTTTCTAGCACTTTTGGATGTTTAATAGGTGGCAGAGTTTTCAAAAAGTACTCTTCTGCTTTCTTATCGTTGCTTTTCAGCACTTCTTTTTGGTCTGCCTTTAATCCTACAAGTTCAGCTACAACCTCAGGGGAGAACTTTTCAGCCTTGGCCTTGAATTCATCAACGTATTTCAAAACTCTTGGCAATAGAGGATCACCTTCATAGCTCATTTTTCCTTGTCTGATTCCTTGTAATGCTGCTTGGAAAGCCTGTTTCTTAATTTCACCTTTGTCAGCTTCTAAATCTTTTTCCATTTTCACCACAGCTGAGTCTAACATGTCTCGAAGGAGTTTTTCAGCATTATCCTTTTCAAATCTATCTGCTGCCCTCAAGGCTGCAATAGTTCTTTCATAAGTATGCTTCTTAAGCAGAAGTCTGCTAGTTTGTAAGTGTTTTTCTAACAAAAATGTCTTGGTGCCGATATATTCGTTGTGGATTCTCATATAATCAGCTTGGCTCACAGATTCTTTCTTCTTCTCGAAAGCTCCGTTTTCTTCGTTTTCCCAGGTAGCAGAGATCATTTGGTTCATGTTATATTCCATCCATATATGTTTCCATGGGTTTGGAACAATCATTGCAGTTCCTCTCATGAAATAAATAGCTAGTGTATAAAGCCATATTTCTAAACCGAACATCATGTTAAAGACAACGAAGCCAAATGCATGGTTTTGGTGAGATCTCATTACAATGCAAAAACCGAGAAAGAGGAAGAAATAGTTGAACCATTTTCCAAACTCCTCAATGCTATCGAAGTGAGGAGAAACTGGCTCAGGGCCTACAGTCTTTAGGATAATTCTATATAAGTAGTCGCCGTGAATCGAAATTGGGAACTCCTCAGTGCAGTAAGGATGCTTGTAAACTCCAGCTTTCGGCAATTTTTCATCATTTTCTTTCAATAGCCAAGCTTTGGATACTTCTTCGGTCTTTTTGGCTTGCAGTGCTGCCTCAGCTAAGAGAGCCTTTGTGCGTTCTACGAATGGGGCTGTAGTGAATGGTCTAACCAGGTTACGAGTGACAAACCTGCCTGCGTAAAGCATTTTCCCTATTTATTATATGTGGACTGCAATTTAATTATGAAATTTAGTCAATTGAATCTCTTAATAAATATCCTAAAGATGTACATGCTAGATTTAGGCTGAGCTCGCATTGGCAGCTTATTAGTTTTCTGTCAATTATTATAAGGTGCTGAGATGGCTCGCTGGAGCAGAAGTTCCCTCCAAGTTCGCGGATTTTGTCCTCTATTAAGAAAGGGATCAATGGGAAATATTCGTCGTTTCATTGCTGAATTAGTGGGACACTTGCAATATTGAAACCATCAAAAATTCATTTACCTTTAGCATCTTTACTTTCAAAAGCTGCGGCAATTCCATGGCCGATACAAAGCATTCCTTTGCATTCTAGATATACTTCTCGGAGAATTTTCCCTAATTTGTTTATGAGGGGCTCGCCTTTGAAGTTTGCAATAATCGCAGGAAAACTGGGAATGATGATGGCAGAGTACTCGTTTCCTCGGATTTCATTGAGGTTTGTTGGGGAATTTAGTCTTTCTAAGTAGCTTCGATAGAAATCAACAGCGTCTTCTGAACTGTCATCATTTATTACTGATGGCTTTTCGCCTTCTAATGTCCCGATTTCCCAATCAAAAGCAAAAGTAGTAAGAACTTTGTGTATACTCAGTAAATTTGAAATTTTAATCCCTGATTCAATATTTTCAACCCCTTGTGGCAACTCTAAGTGGCATGGTAAAGCCAAAATTAATATTGAGCCTTCTGAGTATCTTCTGCTTGGACTCTGTTTCATAGACATAGAAATTTTATGTATTTCATATTAATTGCAATTGAGAAAAGATTAGCCAAAATTTATTATTTAAAGCGGATTTTGTGACCTGAAATGCTTCATTAAGTGGTTGTTTTTCATCCCTTGTCTGAGATCGACTGCTAGCGTATCTTTGGCTTGTTGAACTCTGTCTTTTGGAGCCTGAGGCCATGATGTGCAAATCGCTAAAGACTTGTATTCCTCTGCAAGTACTGCTTTGAGCTGCTGCTGATATTGAGGTCTTGGCCTGTAGTACTGTTTTATAGCATCCTGCCACAGCACTTGACCACGGGCATCCTGCAGAGGGTCAAGAAGATGCTGGAGCATAAAAAGTGAAGGCTGAGATGGAGCAAGTGGCGAGCAAGTCTTATACCTACCAGAATTCTGATCATAAATTAAGGATAGCTTATAGTATCTTGCAAATTCTTTAGTTCCAAGAATTTTCCCATTTTCAAGCCTCAATTCTCCAGTGCTAGTTATTTCAGCAGTGATTCTATTTCTATGCAGCAGCATAGTGTTTCCAGACTCTTTTTCTTCCTCTTCTCCTTCTTCATCACTGTTTGCCCAATTATAAAATTCTTCATATTCTTCTTCATCATCCTCTGTGTTTATAAAGCAGTGCTGCTTATCCCTCATATGCTGTTGAACTGCTTGAGGGCTGTTAAAATTCACCCCCTTGTTATTGCAGTATAGACAAATCATGCCTTCTCTGACCTTTTTTTGTAAATAAGCCATCATAGCTTCCACATTGTTCACATATAAAACGTCAGGAATGAAAAACCCATGCTCTTGCATCATATGTTTTAAGTTATTGTCCAAGTTTGAGCTTGAGACACCACAAAATAAGCAAGCCAGCAAAGGGTTGTATTCGGCCTGAGACTCACTCATACTTTCTCTTTTTCTTTTTGCTTCTATATGCTTCTGATAAGCTTTGGCTGTATTGAATTGTTTCTGACAGCATGCGCAAATGCATTGGAAATGAACTTCTGTGGATATTTTTTCAGCTTCTGCTTTTTTTGCAGTGAAGATCTCGAGAGAAACAGGGTCAAGCTTAACTAGTTTTCTTTTCAAGTTGTATTGGTGGAAATCGGATTTGTAGTGTTCTCTTTGTTCGTCTTGGGAAGTGAGTATCACTCTGCAGGATGTGCATGTGACACCGTCCATTTTAATTATGATGATAATTAGTGCATAATGCTTTCTGCTAACTCCCCCCCTCCGTGAGTGAACAAAAAAATTTTGTTCACTCACGGAGGGGGGTTAATTTTTTTTTTTAAAAAATTATATATAAATTTTATCAAAAATTGGAAAGCAAATATTTAATTTAATTTATAAAATTTATGTTTTAAAAAGCAATTTGTAAAATTAAACAGAATTAGCTCTAGATTTCATTATACTAATTATCATTAATAGATACAAATTTTTTTTCCATAAAAAAATTTTTTCTGCTAAAAAAATTTTTTTGTTCACTCCAAGGATGGTGGGGTTTTTGGCAAAAAATAAGGGATTTTTCTAATGGTTTTGTTCACTCACGGAGGGGGGGAGTAAGAAAATGCATCTCTAAGTCGTGTGGCTTTAGAGAGATAAATCTATCTTTATCTGTTGATCTTATTTATTTTATAAAATTTTTTCTAAAAAATAATAAATAATAATTTTTAATAGTCACAAATTATAAATTAAGACCATATTTAAAAAAAGAATAAAATTAATAAATTAATAGCCCCCTTACTCCCCCCCCCCCCTCCGTGAGTGAACAAAACCATTAGAAAAATCCCTATTTTTTGCACAAAAACCCACCCTCCCGGAGTGAACAAAAATATTTTTAATACAAAAATTTTTTATGGAAAAAAAAAAATTGATATATAAATGATAATTAGTATAATGAAATCTAGAGCTAATTCTGTTTAATTTTAAAACGAATTGCTTTTTAAAACATAAATTTTATATATTAAATTAATATTTGCTTTCCAATTTTTGCGAATTAGGATTTTTTTAAATTTCGAAAAAAAATATTTTTTAGAAAATTTATATATAAATTTTTTTAAAAAAAAAAAATTAACCCCTCCCGTGAGTGAACAAAATTTTTTTGTTCACTCACGGAGGGGGGGGGGGAGTTAGTAATTAAATGAGCTTAATATTGCCAAGAGGTTTTAGCAATAAACTTTGAAGACATGTGAACCTCTGAGTCTCAGCTCAAGCATCTATGGAATAAATCAGTCAAGAAAAATGCAGCAATGAAAAAGCCCTTTGTCCTCAGACTAAATGGAAAATATTGCTTCGCAAATGAAAAACTCCAACTTACCTCAGACATCAACCACAGTTCTCTAAACTTATGAAAAAGATGAGAAAATAAAGAAAAAGACCAAAGCAAATGATCAAATAAAGCTCAAGGAATAGCAACCCAATTTTATCGACTAAAAGACAAAATGTGAAGCGAGAACAACGCAAAAGCAAACGAAGAGAAGAAATGACTGAGAAATTACCTACCAGAAATAATCATAGACAGCCCCGCAACATTAAGCAGCATTTTGAAATCAACAATAACCAAGCCTGGAAATATAAGCTATTTTAACCCTACTCCTCCAAGATCTCCCTTAGTCTATTATATTGCTGACAAATACAATATGTGCATCCACAATACCTTTTTCCCTTATCGAGACTACTATTACGACGCCAAAAAAGAATACGAAACTCTCCCAAAATATATCAAAGAAATGTATGAAAAAGCTAATGAGCTCGATACCTTGCGAAACCAAGCTGAATCCATGAAGTGTGCCAATGCAAGCTATTTAAACTATTTAAATGACGCAATTTCTTGAAGAGAAGTCTATAGGCGTCCTTTGTCATCATGCTTTGGAGAAAACTTAAAAGTGATGTGCAAGTTATCTGTTTTTATGGCGATTAAAATAGATAATCTTATCAGCCACTTAATGAGCAAGCTTGAAAGTATCTACAAAGATAAAACAGGGAAAATCAAAAAAAGCAAAGTTTTAAAAGAAGCCGTGAATTATTGCATAAAACAATACCCTCAAGATGGTCATGTTTGCCATTACATTATTTGTGGGGAAGACTTGAATAGCTACTCTCCGACTCTTTCTATAATTGAACAAGCAATTTTTCATAGAGATACTTGGTTTGAGAGTAGTGAGAATAACGGAGAAATTGTGGACTTTCATGGCTGCCCACTTGTGAAGCCGAACAAAATTGTTAATTTAGGGTATGGGATGACTGCGAAGCTTTTTAAGATTGAAGACGTTTGATTTGATAGTGGATCTACAAAGAAAGTCAAAGAAACCGAAAGCTATTAGCTTATATGTAAACAATTTAATAATGTGTTAAATCAACCTTGTTAAATAAGGAGAACAGTGTCTTTTCATTGGCTCGATGTGAGAATGGTTCATTTCTTTATGTGTAGTATGTCTCTCCTTTGGGTAAAGCCTTTGAGATATTATAAAGGACCTTGGACTTGCACTTTTATTAAGCTCTCTGGAAGAAACTTCTTTAAAAGGGTTCGGGTTTACGAGCTCTAATGGAAGCAGAAGCTTTGGGATTTTTTGGACTGACAAACTTTGCTTTAATGGCTGAGCGATAATTTTTTTCTTTGCAAAGGCTGATTTTTTTGGGTCAACATTTTTTTTATCATCTTTCAGTAAATATTTATTTGCTGGAGTGTGGTTTCCTTCAATTATTATTTGGAGAATTTTAAGTCTTTCTTTTTCTAACTCTTTATCGTCTTCTTCTTGAGAAGTTCTTGCCATGCTTCGCTTGTTTCTGGACTTTATCATTGTTTTAGAGACCATGTCTATAAATCCAGGGTTGAGGGTATGGTCTTTCTCCTGCTCATGTTTCGATGTGATGCTACTGAGCTTATAAAGGCTTTTCATGATTTGAAAACTTTCTGGGTGCTGAAGAGAGTTTTTGAACTTGTTTGGATTTGATTTGAGAGATTCTATTGATTTTGTGCTTTGGGCCGAAAACGCACATTTGAGGAACCCTGCGGCAAGTATTTTCAGCTTTGAAGTTTTTTTGAGCTTTTTTCATTCATCAGACTCTGCTTCAGATTCACTGTTATCAGAACTATTTTTATCATGCAATCTACTAGAATTTGCTGCTTGGGCATTAGAATTCCTTATAAGCTTGAATAAATCCAGACTTGAAGAAGATTTATTTGTCATTTATATTAAACAGCACTTGGATAAATAAGCAATGTATTAGCTCTTTAATAAGATAAGCTTATAAAATATAGCTTATTATCAATAATTAAATGGTAGTTTATACAGGAAGCTGCCATTGCCATGCTGTAACTTTTGAAGTCGAAGCACCATCAGACCTTGTCGTGTGGCGTTGTGATTGCTCAATTTGTGTAATGAAGCAGAATCATCATTTCATAGTTCCTGAAGCTGCAATGCATATTTTAACTGGAGAAGATGTACTTACAGAATATAGATTCAACACGAATGTAGCTAGGCATTTATTTTGTAAAATTTGTGGAGTTGAATCTTTTTATAGGCCGAGATCAAACCCTGATGGTTATGGAATTAATATATATTGTATCGATAAAACACCTTCAACTTCTATTATTTGGCAAACCTTTGAAGGAAGTAACTGGGAAGAATTTTATAAAACAGCAGATATTCAAAAATATTCTAGGGTAAATGATTCAAATACTTTATAATTTGAATTAATTTATTAAATATTTATTATTTTAGGACAATTATTTTAAAATAAAGCTAAATATCAATAACAAGCTGCCAAAACCAATTTGAAAAATCTAATCAAAATAGAGCTTAAAAGTAACATTTAAAGCTCAGCTAATATTTAAGTCTTATTCTAATTGAGGAGCAGATGGCTGCAGCATAACACCTGGCATCTTTATTGGATTCCAATCATTTATCTCTGGATGCTTTTGTCGTTTTATTTTAGGTAATATATCAATAAATATTTCAATGTTTGGATTAGGATGCAAAGTAATTGAGTTCAAGTAAACAGTAGAAACAATTGAATAGGAACAATTAATTAAATTTCCCCTAGTAGAATACGCCTCATCTATTTCTTGTTTAACAAATCCTTTGTCCAATCCAAAACAAATCTTAAGACTCTTAGGCTCCCTTTTTGCATTTGGCCCTATATTTGCCATATTCCTATGCTGGATGATTCTATATTTTATCATTTTAGTAGCTCTTTTCTCGCTCTTGAATAGTACAGTTTTATATAAAACAGTTTCGACTGATGCATGCCAAAATATAGTGAATTATAATTTTTTAACACAGGCGTATTATGATACTAAAGCAAAAAGGGTAATATCAGCAAGTCAGAGATTAATTATTCACTATAAATGGGGACATTATTATGTCGTATTTCTGAATATATTTCTAAGTTAATTTCAAGCTTTTCTCCTATCAAATAAGCAGATTTATTAGTATTGGCTCTCATAAAAATATTTCCCTGATGAAAACAGCATCACCTTATTGGCTGCGATATTGTTGCTGATGAAAGTTTTATTATCTTTTCTGGCTGGTTCTGAATCTTAATCTTAATTTAATTATCTATAACGTTTAACGTCCACTACGGGGTAGACGTTTCCAGAGCTTCCACCATATTTGTACACGTGTCGGGCGCGTGGACCTCGGATCGATCCCTTTTTTCACCAGGGAACGTGCAAACATAGCGTTCCGGCTTCGACGGGCTATGCTGTCGCCACGACTTTATTCGACTCGACTCCTGCGCGTGTTCCGCCTGAGGGTCCACCTCCTTGGGTGTGTCGAGGGGTAAAAATTCAAGGTCTTGAGTGCACTGAGGAGCAGTTCCTCTGGCTATCCCCAAAGTTAAACCGCTATTGCTGTGCAGAAGTTCTCGAGGTAAAAACCCAACCCCATTAATAAAATTGCTTGAGTGAAAAAAAGTTAGCAGAGCTAACTTCACTTGAGCGAAAGCCATTTTATTAATGGCTGGTTCTGAATCAGCTTTATTTCTTGCTTCCCTAAAATAGGTTCTGGAATTGAGTCAAGAGTGGCAGATATAACATATTTAATTGCCGACTGCGTCATCTTTGAAGAATAGCTAAAGCTTCCTGGGAGATTAACAGGTGGCATAATAACAAAAGGAAAAGAATACTTTCCATAGTTCATCTTCCTATTATGGCACTGATATAAGACTATTGAATTATGACAAATAACTTCATATCCCTTTCTTATGGCCACTTTACTTTCTTCTTTATCTGAAAATTCTTCTCAAAATGTCTCTTCAAATCCTAAAAATTCCAAAACTAAAGTGTCGCATTTTACATTCTGTATTAATGATAAGCACACTTCTCCAGAAATGACTTCTCCAGCGAAAAAACTAGTGTTTTTCAAATTGATATAAATCGAGCTATTTTTGTTTCCCATATTTATTTTATTATTTTCGATTAGGTTTAGGAAAACTCTGTTGAATTGCTCTCATCCACTCCTCATCTTGATTTCCATGGGAACCTTTACTTACATTTGGAGGTGGCCCAATAGACTGAAAAGAGTCTTCTCCAGACGATACAAGAATTGCTTGGGCATGGTCTTTTTGGCTTTGTTTTCTTATAGGCGACCCAAATAAATGATAAGACAGAACCATCCTAAGCGCGCCTACTAGTTTTTGGTCTCTAGCAGACCAATAAAATAAGCTGATTCCATTTTTATGACAAAAATATCGCAGTGCTCTTGCCATTCATTTCCTATTCTCACTTTCCTGGTCACAAAACACATCATACTTCGTAGCAGCTACATATACAGGCACCGGAATTGGTTCCAGTCTTGCTGAATCTTCATGTTTGTTTCATTTTTTTGCAATTCGTTTTTGGTATTTTTGGGCTTCTTTTGGAGGGAGATGAGATAAGATTTCATTAATTCGGTTCCTGACAACCTGTAGCCAATAAAGAAGGGAATCAATAACTTTATATGGATGTGAGAGGTCAATTACAATTACGATCATCAGCTCTGAAAGCGTTTCTGCTGTCATTGGAACTGATACTAAATTAGCAAGAAGTCGGCCACCGCCTAGCTCATAAATATATCCTAAATCACGAGTAGAGTTTATACCAAGAGGCGCTCGGGCGTAAGAGTATTCTAAAGCGACAGTAGGTCTTGGCTCTTCAGTGTTGGATGATTGTGATATGAAGTTATTTACTAATGTTGATTTCCCTGACTTTCTTTCTCCTAGCACAAATATGGTTCGCTCGCTGGGAGTAGATTCTTGAGAGGCTGTTTGTTCAGACAGAGCCCATATGTCTGGAATCATTTCTTTATTTAAATAATTTTCATTTTTTGTATTAGTCCTTGTATTTTATATTAAAATGGTGGGCAACTGAATTGACCTCGAAAATCCTTTAAGCAATGCCTTACAGAGATAGGGGATCATGGGGAAGAGAGGAGGCTCTTGGATTCATATGGGATAGGTTTTATTGACGCAGGTGGAGTGGTGGTGCTGAGCTAATCAGCTGAAGCTTAATCCTAGGGCAGGTTTTTAATGGGGAAACAGGCCAACGTTGGAAAGGGCTTATCCAGTAGTACCAAAAATTTTCTTGCCAATAATGACACTTACCCAGCTCATATTAGGCGCGTTGCCGATTTTTCCATTTTTGCTGTCAGCTCGCAAATAATTCGATATTTTAAATTTTTTTGGAAGGAGACTCTGTCGGCGAGTGGCATGATAGCACAAATTCTCTAACTTCCTGGAGCAAATGCAAGTCTTTGTCCAGAAAAAGTAGTATAGTGCATGGCCATGCGCGGACTGTCAAGCAAGCTTTGAGGCACTATGGAATGAAATTAGGGCCTCGGCACCTAATCCAGATTTCCCTTATAAATACAATTAACGATTAACGCTTTAATCCTTGTTAAGAGTAATATCTAGCCAAAATTGATATATAAACTTATAATAATTGCCTGCATCTAAAAATTTGTTTTTGACATGTGCAAGCCTATTATCTCATGTGAAAACAATTTTCGATTACCAAATGAATTAAACATCTAACAAAATCATTATATTTTTAAAGATTTAATATTTCTAAAATATATAAAACTGATTTTAAATAATTTCCAAGAGAATTGTTTTCTATAATTCAATTCTTCAATTCTAGCAGTTTCTTTCACTTTCATAATTTTCATAATGGACAGTTCCAGCGATGAGTTCCAAGAGGACAATGATCCTTCAAATGAATTTGAGACGAAGCTTCAAGAATCTTATCAGTTCCACAAAGAATCAAATTCAAGGCCAATATCTTCATCTTCTTCGAATAGACCGCAAACCGCTTCTAGACATCGAGATGACCCTGACCCAAGAGTAGCAGTCTTCATAATACCTCCATTTCAAGTCTATTCAAAGATCGCAAACCATTTGACAGCTCAAGGTATTCCTAAATCTGAAGTGGTCTCAGCTTTAGGTGAGTTTTCAACACTTGAGAAGTTTCGAAATGGCTTTTCCACATTGGGACTTGAATTGACTGAGGATGAAATCTTATGCTCTGCTTGATTGAATTGATAAAATTTAATAAGTCTAGGCAAAAATTTTAAAATTTGAAATAGTATATTGGATTTAGTTGAATTAAATGGCTGGAGAATAGTTTTATTCAGAGATAATGGCATCTCTAAGAACGGGATCTTGAGGATAAGTGAAATATATTCCAAAATTATCAACGAAGTAAAAGAAGAGGAAGAAGACACTTCTCATCATTCTCAAGATAACAACCCTGATCAATTAAGAAGAGAAGCTGAAAAGCTACTACAAGCTACTCAGCCAAAACTCGCAAAGAAACTTAACTCCCACTCCGTGGACGAGCAAAACCATTAGAAAATCCTAGGGAAAAAAATTCTGTGGGAGAGACTTTTGTAAAATAAAATTTATGATAATTATATACTGATTTTATTCAATTTTAAACAACTTGCACTCTAAAACATAAATTTATAAAATAAATTAATTTTAACTTTATAATTCAAAAAATAATCCACTTAGAAAGAGATAAGGGTTCCTATCTTACAGAGGGGAGTAAGCAAAAAAGCGATCGATCTTTAAAAAGACCTGTTTCTGGGGCTATAAGATCACATGGCTCCAGTGCCAAATCATTCAGACCTGTCAGTGCTTACGAAGGATCCAAGCTTTCTCAAACTAAACCAGACAGGGTTATTTTTAAGAAAAACTACCTTCAAGAAACAAAGTCCAAACAAAAAGAAGCAGAAAAAGAACTAGCCTTAACTGTTGATAAATGCAAACGAGAATTTGAATACGAAAGTCTGCACAAAATGGGTGAGGCAAATGAAATTGCCCAGTCCATGGGTTTACCAACAATATATAGAGCAATAAAAAAAGAAGATGGGACAACCAAATGTCATATTTATCATAACGACCAATTTGTTGAAGAAATCACTCTTGATAACTTTCTAAGAGAGTGGAGAAGGCTGAAAAGAAAGCAAAAACCTGCCATTAACATGCAACCCCAAGCAGCTGCTATAACTACCCAGCCATCAGTAAGTGAAAATCTAATGAAGTCTACTCAGCAGCCTTCTGCAAAAGTAAATAAAAAAGAGCGCCAAGAAGAGCTTAAAAAACTTTTATTGGAAACCAAGGAGCTCACAAATAAGCTGAAAGAGCAACTGAAGATACTTGAGAAAAAAGGGATTGTGTCGAAATCAATGCATTCGTCGGTAGCAGGCTTCTCATCATCTTTAATATAATATTGATGCACGTCTAGAAATTATAATACCGAATAATCTTCTGTCTGATTTTTATATAATAAATTTTTTTGTATTAGAGGAATCTAAATCTTATATTAATCCAAAGGCTGTCTCTTTTATATATCTAAAAAGAAAATGCCCTTATTCATCAAAAATCCACGAAATTGCAAAAAAATAAGGTAAAATCGTTTATGTGGTATTTTATTTTAATTTTACTTAAAATCATCATAATTTAGTGGAGTTCTTTTCTCTGCCACTGATCACGTATGCCATTTCACCACAAATCATAGTAATAAAATGGAAGGCAGCGAGGAGGTCAATATCATTCAAATTACACTTATTGACCCAGAAGAGCAAAAGCACAACATTCGGCTGACTCCAGCAGATTTTCTGATTGAACTGAAGACATGTTTGGCTGACTACGCACCCACTTCTTACTTTACAAATTACCATTTTGAATCCTCAGGACACACACTAAGCGATTATGTCGAGCTCGCTGAGCAAGGACTTCAGTCAGGCTCCACAGTCCGCATTGTGCTGGACCCATATAACGAAAAGGCCATAAAGACACACATTAAAAGGATAAAAGACACAATAGCGAACCCATCTCCCCCGAAATCAAACATTTTTGTGCAGGAAAAAGAAGAAACCAAGACCCTTTCTACAGCTCCAGATAGTTCTTTACCTTTATTAGACCAACAAGAACTGCTTTGTGTGCCTAACAAGCTGCTTTCTCCTCCATCACAGCTGCCTATATATGAGACTGATATAGAGGAAATCTCAACAGAATTGCCAAAGTGTGTGGGCGCGATTAATTTTTATGAATTAAGGACTCCTTCACCAAAAAGAAGACTTTGTGGAGATTTGGCTTATCTTGTGGTCCAGACACTGGAAGGGGAAACTTATTACATTACTTGCTCAGTTGTCGGATTTTATGTGAATGCTACCACAAGTGATAATGGGAGCATCATATTTAGACCTGAAATATCAGATAAAAAAATTGCAGGGAAAACATTGGTGGAATTATTGAAAACAGTGAGTATACTTGATAAATTTTATTTTTATTTTGGGGTAAATGGGATTTATTATCTTATATTTATTTTTCTAGGGGATAAGAAATTTAAAGATGACTGGCAATTGCTATTAGTAAAAGCTGCAGAATCAGAAAACTACAAAGAAATAAAAACAAGCTTGCCAACTCCAGAATGGATTGTCCAAGTCAAGCCAGAACCTCAAAGAGAAACAGAGTTTGACGTAGAAAGTATAAGAGACTGGAACGAAGAGTTCCAAATGATAAGAGACCTTCCTGCAGAGTCTCCTTTACAGAGGATACAAAAAGATAAAGCTTTAGCCAAAGTCTACTCAGACTTTTTAGAAGTAGCCGTAAAAGGTGCAAAAACAATAATTGCTGGTGGCTTGAAGCCATTAAACCCAATGGATCCTCTAAAGCAGCAGCTTTTCATATTTAACCATATTTTTTTCAGCTTCATAGACGACTCAGAGTACGTCCAACATCAAGGCCCAGATGCTTGTTACACCTTGATTTCTGCAAACCACGACCTAAGAGCCATAAAATTCTTATGCAATGCTGAAATCCCTGGCCTGCACTGCATTGCAAGTGCATTTGTAGATTACAGGGGCTATAGAGTTTTGTGTCAAAGCATCATTCCAGGTATTTTGGACAGAACTCCAGAAACCAGTGCTCAATACGGCAGCATTGACGATGGTAAAACCATCCATACAGACCCAGAATTCCACGAAATCATGAAGCAAATCTGTGAAAAACTCTGCCTTTCCAAATCAGTCGTCCTAGACTACGAAGGAAACAAGCACGAAATTTGGGGAGCTGTAGATTCCAAAGGGATCAGAGGATCTGATCAAAGAAAATATTTCTTGGAAACCCTACGACTTACCCCACGAGACGCAAACTTTTTAGGAGAAGAATACGCCCTTTGTTTATTGAGGCCTGAATTAGTAGAGCAATTCCAGCAGATCAAGACTAACGAGTTTATCGAAAACAAAGCTGAAGAAGCCATTAAGAAAAAGAAGGAAGAAAATACAGAAGAAAGCAAGTTGACCATTGAAGAACTACAAGAAATAGTCAAAGCAGCACCAAAGCTGGAATTCAATCCAAATGTGTTCACGTCTGCAAAACTTGCTGAAGGACAAGAAGAAAGCGAACAAAAAGTGCTTGAAATCAGCACATTTTTGAGAGAAAAGCAGCTGCCATTGGTTGCAAAGTTAATTTGCAATGATGATGGAAGCTGGACAAGAGTAGGGAACAGCTTTATTGAAGTGCTGCACAGGTTTGGAGTCAATGCTAGATATTTAGGAAAAATCAGCACTTTAATAGCAGAGCCAGAGCACAAACACGTGAAAATTATGTGTGAAAGACTTGCAGTGGCAAGAAGTGCCAAAAGAGTTATTAATGAGCACTTAAGAAACACATCAGACCTTTATCTTGCAGAAACTATTGCCCACCTATTAAACTGTTTAATGAACAATTTGTCAGCTACCCAAGAGTCAAAATCAGGGAAAAAAAGGAGAAATAAGAAAAGCAAAAAGGCGCAGTCAGAAGTCAAAGCCAACCTTATTGAGTTTGAAAGGCCAGAAGCCTTACAGATTACCCCAGAAATCTTGTGGGGACAAATAAAGGCTAGAGCTGACAAGCACTTTGGCTTGAATCTGCCTAATAGGATTGAGTTCTGGGAAGCAGCAAGCTCTCCAGGGCTTAGAATTGCCTTTTTAAGAGAAGTTTGTTTACAAACAGGCATCCAGCTGAACCACTCAGTATCTTTTGATTCACCTTTTACCTCTGAAAGCGTTGCAAGCCTCAACATTCGTGTAAAATCAATAGAATGGAAAAGCATGGAAAGCCGATGGCTTTATGAAAACGCCATGAAATCCCTTAACGAGCAGAATATTGACATGGCGGCCGAAATGCTAATACAGAGCGCAGGTATCCAAGAGCAGGTTTCAGGGCCACTTCATCATGATATCAGTTTTGTTTACCAGAAACTAAGCCAAATTTATCTTTCACAAGGAGATTTGCACCAAGCAATAAACTACCAGCACAAAGCAATATTGATTATGGAAAGAATTCTCGGGAATGACCATCTTATGGTTGGCCAAAGCTACATGAATTTCGGGTATCTTTATCAAGGTATCAGTAAGTATAAGCGCGCTATGAAACATATGTTGCATGCTTTGCAGATTTTCTTTGTAAACAGTGGAGAAATGAGCCCAGAAGCTATACCAGCTTTGCTTAGCATTGGAGTTATGTATAGAGAGCTTGGACTTCATGATACTTCTATAGGAGTTTTGTCTCATGTCATGGAAATGTGTTTAGCACTTTATGGAGAAAAAAACTTAAGGGTTGCAGAATCCTCACAGATTTTGGCAACTGAGTATAAGTTCATGAAAGATTATGAAGCTTCTAAGCTGTGGGAAACTAGAGCCCTTGATATTTTTAAAGCAATTCTACCGGAAAACCATCCAAGAATGAAGGAATGTGAAGAAAACATCGAAAACTTGAAGAAACTTGCGGCTGGGACTATTGCAACTGATCCTAACCTTGCAAACCAAAGAAATGCAAGACCTAATGACAAAAAAGCATACTTAAAACAAAAACTACACGCCAGAAAGATGAAAGCCAAGCTCGGTCTCCCAATGCACCAACTCTACCAAGCTACTGCATTTGATGAGATGCCAGGAAGAATGACAAAAGAACAGATAGACCAAGAAAAATTGAAGAAAATCTTTGAAGAAATCCAGAAAAAGGAAGAAACTAAATAGGATTAACACTTTTTTTAATAATATATGGGTAAGAAAAAGAACTTAATAATCCCAGAAATCACGATATCGACAGCTACAGAGCTTGTGCCATTCATTACACACGAAACAAGCTTAAAATCAAACCAGGACCCCACTTTTAACTCTTTTTCATTTGATGACCTATAGAAATTTCCCATAGATGGCGCTGTTTGCCCTTGATTTGCCCACTGGGGAAATTTTTTGGTTCGACCAGCCCCATATGGTTTGGTCAAACCAAAAAATTTTTTCTCATGGGCAAATCAAGGGCAAACAGCGCCATCTATGGGAAATTTCTATAGCTGACAGCACTCTTACAGAAAGATGAAGAAACCATATTCTGTCCAGGCCAGTTATGAAAATCGATTTAGCTAAAAAATTACAAAGGGCTGTTATTAGGGTAAGAGGAGTCTTATTGTGACTGAAAATGATTGAAGATATAAAAACTTATGGGACTAGTGCATGTCTTTTTGGAGTGGAAGGGACTTATAAAAAGAATATATCAAATATTGTGGAAAATAATCAAGTTAAGGTTAATACTCAGCATGAAGTTGCAGTAACTAAAGCAAAAATCATATACCCTAATTCGAAATTTAAAAAATTCTGGAATCCGATTGTGCTAATTGGGCTGCTTTATACGTTTACTTTGATGCCTTATTCGATGGCTTTTGAAAATGATCAAGCTATTAATGTATGGACATGGCTTGACTATTCGATAAATGCAATTTTTATTGCTGATATTATTGTAATTTTGAATACTGCTTATTATGATAAAGATGGGGTCTTACTCTCCCACGGCTTGCAGGCAAGTTTTTTTCTTGTTAAAGAGAGGGTTTGTTTTTTTTAAATCTGATTTTAAAATTTTGATGAGGATTAATTTATAAATGTATATTGTATAGTTCGCGGGCTCAGCTTAATTTTACTTACTCCTCCCCTCTTTAATTGGAACAAATATTGGTAAAAATTATTTAAATTGAAGAAAATTTTTTTCAATAGGAAAAATTTATAGGTAAATTAATTTGAGGAAAATTTAAGTAGAATTATTTAATAATTTATATGAAGAGAAAATTTTTATATAAAATTTGTTTTTTAATAACAATTTAATCCCATTTAAATTGGAAGAGGATTTTTTGTTCCAATTTAAAGGTGGAGAGAGCTAGAGATGCCCTTGAGTTTTTGAGTTATTTTAAATGTTTTCAATTTTTTTGCCATGAAAAATAGATTTGACAAGGAAAATCACTTTTGTCTGGAATTTCAAAGATATTTGCCAACAACATAAATTTATAATCGATTGTGACTAAAGAATTAACCCTATGGAAAGTTAAAAAAGGGGACAATAAAGTATAATATGCAAACTATCCAAAATTTATTATCTATAGATCTCACTATTATAATCACTAATTATAACAATCGATCTCCTTGAGCTATATATAGATCGTAATCTTTTATACAGCAAAAATTTATACTGAAAAAATTATTGTTTTCTATAAATTTAACAAAATATTTGTATTCATCCACGGATTAAAGTAATAGTTAGTGACTTCAAGAAAAGCTATTTTTTATAACTACGCCAAATCAATGCTAATAATTGATATTATTTCAGTCATACCATTTTCTGAATTAGCTGGAAATAAATCAAATGTTTTTGTAAGATTTTTAAGACTGAGTAGGATTACTAAAATTGTGAGAGCAAGGACTTTAGCCTCTACAGTTAAATTTATTACTCAATCTGAAACATTAGAAAATCTTTTGAAGACTCATCATGGGATATCAAGGCTTGTTAGTGGACTAATTATTATTGGGATTATAGCGCATTTTATAGCCTGTATATGAATATACTCAGCAAAGCTTGATGATTTTGGTCCTGATACTTGGATAGTGAGGTATGATTTGCATAATTCAGGAAGAGGAAGAGTGTATTTGACTGCTCTTTATTGAGCTATAACCGTTCTAACTACAGTCGGGTTCGGGGATATTCATGCTTTAACTGAAACAGAAATGTTGATTTGTATCATTTGGATGCTTTTTGGGGTAGGATTTTATTCATTTATTGTTGGTACAATTACATCTGTGATGACTTCTTTAGACGAGAAAGCAGCCAAAATAAATGGCAAGCTATTAAAGGTCGACCTATTTGCTAAAGATACAATGATTCCTAAAGAGCTTGCAGATAAAATCAAGAAAACAATGAAGGACGTTGCTGACTTGTCAGCTCTGGATGAGTCTGAAAAAACGAATATTATTTTGCATTTACCGAAAAAACTTCGATATGGCATGGCAATTGCGATGTACGACAACGCAATCAAAACAATTGATTTTTTTCGAAACAAAGATGAGTCTTTTATAGCAGATATTGCATTGTGGCTCAAATTTTTAGAATTAAATGAGCATGATTATTTATATAAGTACAAAGACTATGCAGATGAAGTATATTTTCTTATAACGATGACCCCCCCCCTCAATCTTCATGTCTACTGCAAACAAAAATTTTTCGAAAAAATCTTCATACCTACTGCAACACAACATTTTTTATAAAAACAATTAATGCATTTTTCTCTAGGTGAGTTTCTCAAAAAAACCATAAAACAGCGCTGCTGTAGGTGTGTCAATGACCTTCTCATCGAGATTTGGACGGCTATTGCCATCGCTCGCCATTTTATTAAACTTATCTAGCTAAAAAGTACGGAAAAATTTAAGATGCGCATCGAAAATTTGTTGCAAGAGGATTAGGATTATTACAGACAGGCGCTAGCCATATTGATGACGCGGTCATTAAAGACCTCCCGTACGGAAGGCTCTATCGCTTTTTTCGGCTCCAGCCCAGAGGATCTATCCCTCTTACGAGTGCCCCTTTCGGTACCTTCTGTCTCCTCCTTGCCTTGGGAGTTCAGTCTTGAGTGGGCGGCTTATGGATTTCTGCGGCCCTGCTACGGGCGATTGGAGTAGCTTGATTCCAAGGATAGGCTCTTGGAGTCTATTGGGTGTCAAAGTGCCTTCCTTCGACAGCTACAGGAAAAAGATTGTTCCCTGTGGCCTGTGCCAAAACCCCCAGTTTCTCGTTAGAGGAATACCCATGGGTCCTCGGATCCAAGGACGTTGTTGAGCACCTCCATTTCCAACCACAGGAAAGCAGCCAAAACCTACCCGGATACACACTTCTTGAGCCTGCATCTGATTCTCGGCTTGGAGTCCGTCCCAGTTCGCCGTAGCCATAAGGTCTGGATTGCTGCGCCAAGAGGGCAGGCTGGCACGTGTCTCCATTTTAATGCATATAATTTGTTGCAAGAGACATGAAAATTATTATTTTTTTTATATAAATTTTATATTAAAAAATTGCATTTTTGTTGCAATAGACATGAAGATTGAGGGAGGTGTCATCGTTAGAAGGAAGAATCGGCTACGTCTATGGCACTAACAATTTTGTGTTCAAAAATATGATAAAAGGGTCATATTTCGGTGAAATCGAAATAATTGACAAAATCCCTAGAAAATTCACAGTTATGGCTACTGAAAAATGTTCATTATTTGTCATGAAAAAACAAATTTTTGATACTATGATGATGGAATATCCAAGTGTAGCCTCATCAGTTAAAAGTGTGGCAGAAGAAAGGAAAAGGAGAAACACAAAAGCGATGAACGAAATAATTGACTTGATGGAAATTGTCGAGCTTAAGAAAGAGTTTACTTTTGATAAGATTGCAGGCATGAAAAAAAGTGAAAAAGCGCATAAAAGATCGAGAAGCTGTACACAAAGCTCAGCAGCCACTTCGAATGCTATGGATATGAGCTTGAGAAGGTCTTATTCTCCTTCTGCACTAAAAAAACAGATTCAGAGCAAAAGTTTGGCATTGAAGGCACAGACTTTGGTAAGGGTTACGTAGGCATTGAGGGAAAAAGCAATGATTGTGGATGAAAAAATAGAGAGATTGATAAAAGCGCTGGAAAATGAAAACAGGCCTATATCTATTATGAGAAAAAACAGTAAAAGCCCAACATCACAAAGACCAAAAGCTAGAAATTCACCTTCAGCAAGTAATATTGCAAGTATAGATAATAATAACAATTATAGCAACGAGGAATCAAAAAGAAGCAGACTACCCCCTATACATAAAAAACGAAATTCTATAAAAAAGCTTATATCTACCGAATAACTTGATATATGGAGTGCTAAAGATAAAAATATTTGCAGATTACTTTTTACTTCAATTTAGTAAATCATATAATAATGAACAATAATAAAATTCGCAAAATTTTAAAAAAATTAATTTTATTCAATAAAATATTTAATAGAAAAAAATTAATTTTTTTAAAATTATTAGCCAACATTCATAATGCAATAAATTAGGCTTATATAACCATAGATAGGCAAATTGGGCAATAACTATTGGATCTTAATCACTCATCTATGCATTGAGGGTGGAATTTATGTTCGCATTGCTCAAGGATTTTTGCATCATGGTTTGCCTTTATTCTATCTATGCATATCGAACATAGATGATCTGAGTCTATTCGGACAACCGGAATATTCTATATAAAAAATACTGCAATTTCTTCTTCTGGAAGCCCTATATGAGCTAAATGCTCATGCCCTGGGAAGTGGCCTTGATTATAATCTTCTGGAGCAGCATTTGACTCATTTATCATCATTTCAAGCTGCATTTGCTCAAATGCTTCTTCTCTGTATTGCTCTTGCATCAAATTTGTTTGCAGTATAATTAAAAGCTGCCTAGGGTCAATTCGTCTTCGTTCAGGTCTCTGCTTCATCTCCTCATTTTCGCTTTTAAGCTTCTTAATGATGGCTTTTTGTTTTCCTATTTGCACCCTGGCCTGGGCTATTTGCTAAATTTTTTTTACGTCTCTTTGTTTTCTATCTATTTCCCTTATTTTTTCCAACTCAGTCTTCATTTCTATGAACTCTTGGGATTCCATTACTGATTCATGCTGGTTTTCTATTTCTTTCGGTGAGTTCATTCGGGACTGCCACATCGCAACAATTTGTTGAGGCTTCTGGTTGTTTTTGAACAACTGCGACGCGTACCTCGGGTTCGTTGATTTATTTCGGATTCGGAAATCAGGAGATTTCTCCATGTTTTAAAGCTGAGTTTTTATAAAAAATCCATCAAAAATTTCTCGATCATTGAAATAAATATTCTATAATCTTGTGTGACTAGGCTACACTTATAAAGTGCAATGGATCTTTATCGAGAATAAAAACTAAGCTTATCCGCTTCTATTACTTTTGTAAAGCCAAACATTAAGCCTAAACCTGTTAAATTAAGGTTTGCACACACAAATCTAATTCCAGAAAGCTATAAGCCTGCCTAAGCTATAACAAAATTGCTTTAAAGTTATTAAATTCGAACAAATATAACATAAATATGCTAACTCCTCCCTCTGTAGCGAAAAAAAAAATTGGAACAATCCCTATTTTTTGCCCAAAAATCCACCTCATGAGGGAACATAAATTTTTAAAATATAATTTTTTTTATAATTAGTATAATGAAATATACCTCCAAAACAGGTATGGCTCGACCTGAAACTCCCCCTCCCCTCCCCCGCCACCCCCTGACGGTTTCAATTTGAACGACATTGTTAATTCAAAATGACAAATCCATCACTAAGGATTTGACTAGTCAAATTTAATTTGCAGATTTCAATAAAGTTGAAATTATCAGGGGGTGGGGGGAGGGGAGGGGGGTTCTAAGGTCGATCTATAACTGTGCTCACGGTATATCTAGCTAATTCTGTTAAAATTTAACAGTTTGCATTTAATTTTTACTTCTCAATTTTTTTGGGGATTGGGATTTTTATACTTTTCGAAAAAAATAAATTTTTCTATAAAATTTATATATAAAAACTTAAAAAAAAAAACCCTTGAGGGGGAGTAAAGGTTCTTGTGGGTGCAAAAAGAGTCATTGATGCATATGCCAAGGTACGCTTACTTCCTGACAACTCAGGTGTAGATCTCAGCACAGTGAAGATGGCTATGAATCCTTTTTGTGAAATTGCTGTTGAAGAAGCAGTCAGGCTAAAAGAAGCTGGAAAAGCGTCAGAAGTCACAGTTTTAACTATTGGCCCTAAGCAAGCATCTGATGTGCTGAGAGCTGCTCTTGCGATGGGAGCAGACAAAGCAATTCATGTCCATGTGGAAGAAAGAATTGATAGAGATATTCTCCCATTAAGCATTGCTCAGCTTTTCAGAGCACTTATTACTAGAGATAACTACAATTTGGTGCTGCTTGGAAACAGCCATATACTTAAAAATAGCACGGCAAGCCTTAACTCCTGTAACTGATCCTCTTCAAGGGAGTATAGGTATTTGGAATGCCTATCTGGCCAGGCTTTACTTGGTTTGGTGAAGCGCAATGTCGGGTTATCACCGCATCCTTTACTCCTGATCAAGGCTTTACCTCAGAGGGAAATAGAGCCCACAAATTGAAAGAGATCTCCCAGAAGTGACACAGCTAGTTGCCTATTGTAATTGCCCGAGGATAGCGCTATCTTGCGCCATCCTCGGGCAATTACTATAGCCAACCAGGAGTTACACTTGTGCATCGGATTTACATTCTGGTAGAGAGCCAACTAAAATACTCGACTCTTTTAACTTTCTATGATGGACAATCTTTATTTACGCTCGGCACATAGCATAACTTATCTACTATAGGCAGAGAGAGTAGGCCCTCGTCCAGCTAGTGAGATTTTCGATAAGTCTATTTAATGTTAATGGTAATGTGCTGCTTGGAAAACAGTCAATTGACTCTGATAGCAACCAGGTCGGGCAGCTGTTAGCAGGGCTTCTTAATTGGCCACAGGCAACTTTTCTAAATAAACTCGAAATTGGGCAAATAATTAGAGCAACACGTGAAATCGATGGTGGCTTGCAAACAATTGAGTTTCCTCCTCCAGCTGTTTTGACATGCGACTTAAGGCTGAATACTCCAAGATTTACAGCTATCCCTGCTATTATGAAAGCCAAGAAAAAGCCATTAGAAACTTTAACCCCCGACAAGCTCGGAGTCGATCTAACCCCTGGCTACCAAACTTTATCAGTCGAGCCTCCAGACAAACGAAAAGCAGGTATCAAGGTTGAATCTGTCGACCAGCTTCTTGATAAACTCCGCAACGAAGCCAAAGTAATCTAAAAGCTAACTAGAAGTTTACAAATAATAAAATGGTAGGCCTTTTCTATATCTTCCTACTCAGTAGTGTTTCTGCTTTGCACTTTTATCTTACAGAAGGGTACGAGAAATGCTTTATTTTGGACGTCCCTGACCAAACTGTTGTGCTAGGAGAGTATAACCTGCTAGACCCACCTCCAGAAGACGCCCCAGATCAAGGAGTGAACTTAAAAATCACTGACCCTAATGGAGTCATAATCCATCAAAGATTAGTCAGGTCAGCTGGGAAATTCTCATTTACATCTCAGACCAGCGGACAAAATCGCATTTGCTTGTTGCCGACGTCAAGTTCTTGGTTCGGGACTAGCAAAAAGATAAGATTTGACCTTGGGATGGACAACACAAGGGAAAAAATCCACCATGAGCACTTGGCAAGCAAAGAACAAGTCACACATTTAGGCGAAATTGTGACTGCAGTTAATGAAAGACTGTCAGAAATTGTGAAAGGCCAAAACTATGCCAGAGAAAAAGAAGCACTTTTTAAGGATGAAAGTGAGCAGGTGAATTCTAGAATTCTGTGGTTCACTATATTCCAAACTGTGGTCATTTTGGTCTCTGGAGTCTGGCAAATTTGGAGCTTGAGAAGGTTCTTTATTAGTAGAAAATTAGTTTAACTTTTATAAATGAAACCTCAAGGATCTAGATTAAATATTTCCAATTCCAGTTCTTCTAACTATGGGAATCGTCAAGCAATGCTATACTCTTCAGGCACTTATGAGTCTCTTGGCTCTCTAAATGGATTTGACTCACAAAAGAAAGCTTGTCCTGGAGATTTTTGCAATTATATAGTGATAAATAAAGATATTCTAGATAAGCATTTTTTTGCCGTTCTTTAATAAATGAGTTAATTATCAAGAGCCATAAAAATCTTCCAGAATTTTCTATTAAAAATAGAGACAAAAAAAATATCCAATGGGAAATATCAATTACAAAGAAGAAATAGACTATGATGAACTGCTACGAAAAGTTAAAAAAGCTTATAGCAGCGAAGGAGACAAAGAAACAACAAGCATCAAACTTGGAATAGCAGTTGATTATATGATAAAAGAAATGGACAAAATGAGATGCAAAACAGAAAAGCGAGTAGTTCCTTATAAATATTTGATCTTAGGCAGGCAATTATTGCAGCGGTCTAATATTTCTCTGAACCCTAAAGGTTTAAAAGGAATTGATTTTTCTGAGCTTTTCCATCCTTTATCAAACCGAGGCCCAGATGTTGAGAAATTGCAACTAAGAAATTTTGCTATGAAGTTCCCATTTAAATACTATCAATCAGTAAAAGTCTGTGAAAGGTGCTACCAAGTCTACTGCCTTCTCATTTTGTCTCAGAAAATCCAACTAAAAAATGATATTATGAAATCACAAAAATCATTTGAAAGGTCAATACACTCCTTTCCGACTGATTACTCACAAAAAGACTTATCAAGGTCTACTATAAAATCTTTTCGTACCCCAAATCCCAAACTTGAGCTTAAAGAAATTGTTGAAAGTCCTATCGGTCCAATCAACGCAAATAATATTGATGACCTTCTAGCTGATATGAACCACGCACTTGTAGATATGGAAGTTAAAAGTTTTGACTATAAAAAAGAAGCCAAAGAAATTTTTGGATCTATGACTGAGAGCCGTAAGAAACTAATACAAATCAAAGTAGCTGAAGAAAAGAAAAAACAAAAACCGTTGATCCATCCACAAGCTATTGAAGATATAAAAATTCAAGACGATTTAACCCTAAACTTTATTCCTGCAGCCAACATGCAGAGAATGACAATGAAGACAAAAGAAGAAAAAGCTGACATCGCTTGAGCTAGATACAACGCTATGATAGAAATGGAAAGAATCAAGAAGAAAAAGCGAGCAAAATCACACCGAATCCGAATTAGGTGTTAATTAATGTAATATTTTCATAAAGGCGGTTTAATTATTAAGACTTGGTTTGAGATTATGGTATTTTTTGGAAATAAATTCCACGCAACTTTGCATTTGAGACTTCGAGGTCATCAATAATGAGAGAGGCTTATCTAAATTACTGAAATGAAGAGTGATATTATTTTCTATATTTCTTGGAGAGCTCATCTTCAGTAAATTCTCAATCTTGAAGCAGCCAATCAGTTCCACTATTTTTTTGGGATCTGAGCTTGGAGCGAGGCCTAGGTAGATATCTGAATCTGAAACCACCAGTGAAAAATTATTCTATTTCGATGGTGGCTATTTTAATATATAGATTATTGGTGCTTTTATAGTTAGTTATAGAAAAATGGCTTATCTTGGGACTTTTCTCCTGTTGACTTGTCATATTGTTTACATAAAAAATATTTTGTATTTGCACTTACCACTAGTGGAATATTTTCTCTTTCTGTCTTTTTTGATGGCTCAAGGAGAGAAATTGATTTTCCAATCCCTTTTAAGTTCAAAGAAAGCGCTCGAACTCTTCCAACCATTGACCTTTTCAGGTTTGACAACTTATTTTTAACTATTGAAGTATATTTAGGCCCATTTGGAGAACAGACCAAGCAATAATCATGAGAATGATTGGTAATCAGCAAGTCATTATATAACGCGATCTCATGACATCGCTCAAAACCTCCTTCTACAACGCTTACATAAGGAAAATCTTTTGCAAAAAGGATTTGCAATAAATTTTCTAACATATTTTGGACCGCATCTTGGTTATTGGTGTCATAGCTTCCAGACAAATCAAAATTGGAAGTTCTGAAACACTTGCTTCCTAGCAGACAGATATGATAAACCCCTTTGATTCCTTCCAGCATATCTGGAATTTGCATGAGTATATTGTGGTCTTTATATGCATTTGGGTCTAAAAGTGCTGTATTTGGATAAACCCCTGCTTTCTGCTCATACTCAGTTCTGCAGTCTAAAATCATTACAAGTACATCATTTTCACTTGCAGTGCACCACGAGCACGCCCTGTGTGTGCATCCACAAAAATTGACATCAGGATAACACCTCTGCATTGCTTCTCGTGAAAGAATTGACAGCGTGCACTCTTTTTTAAGATTTTGTATTGTTGAGTTGATTGTTTCTAAGTCATATAGCTCATAGCTTGCCAATTTGCTGTGCATAGAATTCGGCATATTTTTCTTCATTTTCCTTGCGGAGTCAATTATTTCGCCAGGGTCAATTATTTCTGAGTCAAACATTCTGGAAATTGATGAGGCAAGCCTCTCGTCCTCAGCACTCATTATAAAATTCTTGAATTTTTTTAGAAATGCAATCCCAATGAAACAGAAAAATAAAGGATCAGCTTCAATGATGCTTTCTTCCCAAATCTTATATAAAACTTCCAAATTTTTTATTTTGCCAGCAAAGCCTGTGAGGAATCAAGAAGTCGCAAAAAGTTCTGGGGTTATGCACTTTGACTGCAAAAAATTGCAAATTACAGGCTCATGGTATCTTAGGAGCAGTTTGAAAATTAAAAATAATCCTTGAACAGGTCTCAAGCTTTTATCAATAAATAGATAAGGCAAGCATACACCAACGAAATTCTCGAAGCAGCTATGTCCATTTGCAATAAACAAAATTAATCTTTCTGGTCGCTTTATTCTATTTATTATATAATAATATCGAGTGCAATACTAAAATCATAGCAAATTGGTATATACACTTTGTGAATTGGGATACCGTCTCTCATCATATATACAAATGGACCAATAACTTCATTCATGCCTTGTATGTATCCAAGTTCATGCTCTTTACAATATCGTGTAAGGAGACGCTCAATGAATTTGCGTTCTTCAGCCGTTAATTGGTCCGCACGGGTCCTTTCAGAATCAGATTTAATAATCGCCTGACTGAAGTGGTCAAGCTTTGTTTCAACATTATAAGGTAAAATTTCGTCTGGTATCAGCAATTGCTATATAAGGCTTTACGTTGATTCTTAAAATACATGATTGAATTGCAGGTTCCATTGTCTAAATTAGATAATTAGCATAACCATTTTGCTTGATGAAATTGCAAGTTTTAATTTAGTGACTCAAAATTTTATGTTAGAGAAAAATATTGAAGACCAAAGCTGTGAAGGAATTCCTGAAGCAAACCCTTTGGTGCCTAAAGGATACTCGTTAGAAGCTGATATGCTACTTGGATGAAGGCCGAAAAATATCAGGCAGCCAATCGAAATCAATTTTCCATTAAACTTTCCTACTTGGAAGAAAGCTGAAAAAGGGTACAAAAAGGTATATAGTGGATACCGGCCAAGCGATTCTTATTCATTTCATCGTGAACTTTCTGATGGTTCTGATGATACTTATAAGTTTGATTTTTCAGACCCTCATATCAATACATACATGCTGACGAAACAAAAATCATCAGCTGAAAGAATAAAAAATGAGGATCCAACAGGGTTGATTTTTGACTCATTTTTTGAAAGTGGGAACCTGGATAGAGCAATTATGATTGCTGAAGATGAATATGATTTATATATGAGATGCGATACCAATACTAATGGTCACCTTCATTGATTTTATTTTTCTGTGTCAGGAATAAAAAGTCCTAGGACAATTAGATTTAATATTGTAAATTTTTCGAGGTCAAGTGTCCTGTACCAATCAAATATGAGACCTGTTGGGTTCAGCACAGAAAAAGTTAGATTAGGACTGAGCAAAAACTGAGATTATGTTGGAGATGACGTGAAATTTAAACTGAGCAAAATTAATGATATTATCTTATCAAAAAGACCTTATTATATCCTAACATTTTCTTATCATTTTGAGTACCCTAATGATAAAGTTTGGTTTGCAACTGCAATTCCATATACCCTATGTAGATTAGACAAAATACTTAATTCTATTGTATCAGACGAAAAAGCGTACCAAATTCAGCATGTTTCAGTGCAAACACTTTGCAAAACACTATGTAGGATCGATGTCCCAATAATTACGATTACTGATCCTTCAGTTCCTGAAGCTGAAAAACAATATATTATTGCGACTGCAAGAGTTCACCCTGCAGAAACTGTAGGCTCATGGGTAATGGAAGGATTCATTCGCTTTATTTCGAGCAAACATCCAGAAGCAAAGCAACTTCGAAAAAAATTTGTTTTTAAAATAATTCCTATGTGCAATCCTGACGGCGTTGTAATTGGCAATTCAAGAACTTCTATAGATGGAAAAGATTTGAATCGGCTATATATAAACCCTGACGAGAATATGAATCCTACAGGATTTCATATTAAATCACTAGTAAGAAATTTGATTTCAGAAAATAAGGCAATATTTATGTTTATCGATATGCATGGACATTTCAGTAAAAAAGGTTCTTTTATATATGGTCCTTACTATCCTATTCATCATTCTAATTATTTTAAGACTAGAATAATCCCAAAGTTATTGAGCGAGAGGACACCAATTTTTCGATATTATTCTTCCAGATTTAAAATAGAAAAATCAAAGAAAAAAGCTGCAAGAGGAGTCATGTGGAAAGAGTTTGGGATAGCAAATTCATATACATTGGAAACTTCTTACTATGGCTTTATCAATGATAATAGAGAAGTTCAGAGTTTTACTACAACAGACCTACTTACATTGGGAGAAAAAGTGGCTAGAAGTATATTAGAATATCAGCTTATGCTAGAAAGCAAGAAAAACAAGAAAAATATAAATCAATTCTTGAAAAAATCTTTTGCAGCTTTTAAAGAGTCAAATAAGCAAAAACCCAATAAAGAAAGCACAAATACACCAGTTTTAAGCGACAAATCTCCAACAAATTCTATTTTTTCATTAAAATTCGAGCCAGAATTTCACGAAAAAAAAGAATTAGAGGAATGGATAAACGTAAACTTTATTTAGATCATAAAAGAAGAAGAGCCTCAACAAGATAGTTCTTCAAGCGAATCTGATGACGAAATCAGCGAAGAAGAAATTATTATAAAGCAAGAAATTGAAGAAGAAATCAAAAGCAACGCCCCTACTGAATTAAAATCAAATACTTATCAGCTTCAAGAACAGCTCAGCTATGAGCTTCCACCTCTAGAGCCTAAAAGTATAAAATCTGCTTCTCGCAATCTCTCGAGAAATTCCCAAAACAATTTTGGGAAGGACTCTTTTGAAGAAAATCCTATAAAACTAAAACGACAAAGATTTCTCAGTAATCAATCTTCAATAAAAAGACAGCAGCCTATATCTCTTGCACCGAAATTCAAATTTAACCTTTCAAGCTTTTTGATGATCGAGAAAAGACAGAAAGAAATTTATAAAGAGACACCAAAAATGATTAAAGCTTTTATCACACCAAAAAAGTTAATTGAAACTGTCAAAAAAGAAATTGATTTGCAGAGCTCAATCATGAGCAGCCCACGGACTATGAAGGAAGATATTTTAGAGCTGGCTTTGAATAAAAAAGGCCTTTCGCTATATCATAAAGGAACTCATAGAAAAGGTAATTCTTTGGATTCACAGAATACACACATGAAAGATAATCCTAAACAAGTAAAAATTCAAATAGAAGCTTTAGATACCATTTTCCACAACTTAGCTTATATATAATTTGTAAATTTTGTTCGAATGCTTTTGTATGTAATTTATTTAACCGTTAAATGAAGAGAGTGTATAGTTCTTTGAATAAAAATATATATTGAAATCAAAATCATAGCAGAATAAAAGATCAGTCGTTTTTCATCACTAATTATCAGTCGGCAAAAGTATAGTTGTAATGCCATGACGAAAAGTATAAGAATTAGAAACAGACAAATAATAAAAAATTAATATGATTGATTATGACGAGACTCCTAAGTCAGAATTATCAGATGGTATTGCAACCTTTGGGTCTTTTTCCAGAAAAGTTCAAAGAAAAAGAACAATAGGAAGACGATCAATGGAGCATGGTTCTAGTATAAATGAAGAAGCGTACGATGAAGATTGTTTTGAAGACATCTATTATCATAGCGTATTACATAATTCAAGGATTTCGAAAAATAGCTCGACGAATCTTCCCGTTTGTAGTCCCTGCAGCTGTGCGCTTTTTTAACATATACAATTTAAATTGGGCATGTACTTAAACTATCTAAAGTATAAAATATTTGGAACTGCACCCACTTAAACTATCTAACTCTTCCTTGAAGGGCGATCAAACCATTGAAGAGATTTTTTTTTGAGAAATGAACTCCCCTCTTTAGAGCGAGAAACAGTATTTTCATAAAAATAATTAATATAAAATTAATAATTGGTAATATGAGATCTGGAGCTGATTTCTATTAAATTTAGACAGTTTTCATTCTAAAAAATAAGTTTTATAAATTAAATTAGATTTTTCTTCTCAATTATTCGTTATTTAGATTAGGAAAAAAAAATTATATATAATTTAATATAAAGCATTTTGAAAAAAGTTAACTCATATTTTATAGCTAGCCAAAAAACTTGCTTGCACTTTAAATGGAGTAAAGAATTTTTTAATTTGTTACCATTTATAAATAATGCTCTATATATAAATAAAATGGCCAGTGGCGAGCAATCTGACCCATGTGGCGAGTTACCTTATGTATATCCAGATGTGATTTTTTGTGCAAGGTGCACAATGGTTGGGTTAGCCTTGAAGCAAGAGGCCAAACACATAATTTCTGCCGATTTGCGCCCTGGCTTGAGAAGCAGTTTTGTGAATCCTTTTTACTGAAACGCCAGGTCCAGAATGGGCATCCGATAGAGGCAGGCAACTCGTCTGCTTAAGTGGCTTTTGTGGCCTGTCCCGAACCTGCACAAATACGTTTAGTTTTCAGAGCTAATCTCTCTAGTTTAAAAGGGTCCCAGCGGGACGATCTGGTTTAAGCTACGCAGAGTTGGGCAATTTTGGCATTTGGGTTCGAAATAGAGGTTCTCGGTAAAATATGGATTCTTCAAGATCAGGAGGGAAAATGCCTTTACCGAGAAACCAGAGTTTTGGTCCGAGCTCATATTGTTTTGAGGGCCCACCCATCTAACGTTCGTCGAGAAATTCAGGGTGCTTCAGAAGTAAGGACTTTAAATACCCATCATAATCTAATCTAATAAATAGCTGCTCTCATAAGTTATAAAAAGAGAAAACGAAATTCAAAATAATTCAAAAGTTATTAACGAATAACAATTTACGGTTGATCCCTTCATTTTATCTTTTTATCTTGATTTTTTTTTCAATAGATATGGAAATAATTTCTTTTAATCAGCTAATTCTGTTTGCAATTAAATGATTTTATAGCTCACTTATCTTTTATGAATATATCTAAACAATATATTAAATAAGATTATTTTCATTGTTTTGGCTAAAAGCCTCATCTATAATAGTTGCTTTCCAAAAATTTTAAAAAATAGCAGAATTTATATACACTATTATTACGTTACGTTTCATAAAATCTAAATTAAATAAAAATCAAAAAAAATTATAATTACTTACTTCCCCCCCTCCGTGAGTGAACAAAAAATTTTTGTTCACTCACGGAGGGGGGTTAATTTTTTTTTTAAAAAATTTATAAATAAGTTTTATAAAAAATATAGTAGTTGCCCGAGGATGGCGCAAGATAGCGCCATCCTCGGGCAATTACTATATTTTTTTTTGAAATTTAAAAAAATCCTAATTCGCAAAAATTGGAAAGCAAATATTAATTCAATTTGCAAAATTTATGTTTTAAAAGCAATTCGTTTAAAATTAAACAGAATTAGCTCTATATTTCATTATACTAATTATCATTTATATATAAAATTTTTTTTCCATAAAAAATTTTTCTATTAAAATAATTTTTGTTCACTCACGGAGGGTGGGTTTTTGGGCAAAAAATAGCGATTTTTCTAATGGTTTTGTTCACTTACGGAGGGGGGAGTTAGCCTCCAAATATATCTATCACACAAACAGTAAGCTAATTTATAGTAGCACTTCCTTAGAATAGGCTGTCTATAAATTTAATTCAAGTATCTTAATAAAGTTGAAATAAATATGGGAAACAAAGCACCTACTCCTGAAGAGCAGATGAGAGAGTCCAAGAGACTTATAAATCGTGCAATTCGTGAACTGGACCGCGAAAGAGTCCACCTTCAAAACGAAGAGAAGAAAATTCAAATGGAAATAAAAACCCTAGCTCGCAATGGCCAAATCAACGCATGCAAAACCCTCGCAAAAGATTTGGTTCGGTCCCGTCGTTACGTCACTAAGTTTTACGAAATGAGATCCAAACTCCAAGGGGTCCTCCTGCAGTTGCAGACTGTAAAATCAACTCATAGCATGAGTCAGGCTTTAATGAACGTCACAAAAAGCATGAAAGCCTTCAATAAGTCAATCAACAACGAAAAACTGAATAAAATCATGCAAGAATTCATGAGAGAGAACGAAAGAATGGGCATGACTGAAGAAATGATGGGAGAAGCTGTAGACATGGCTTTAGATGCGGAAGGAGACCTTGAAGCTTCTGATCAAGTTGTGGGACAAGTTTTGTCTGAATTGGGTGTAGAGATCTCAGATCAGCTAGAAGGCGGAGTCCCAGTAGTAAAAGCAGAACCTCAGAAAGAGAACAATATGTCAGATTTGGAGTCGAGATTTCAAAATCTTAAATAGAATATTAAGTAAACTTTTATGATTTAATATAAATTTAATAAGAAAGCTAACTCCCCCCCCCTCCGTGAGCGAACAAAACCATTAGAAAAATCGCCATTTTTTGACCAAAAACCCACCCTCCGTGAGTGAACAAAAATTTTTTTAATAGAAAAAATTTAATGGAAAAAAATTTTGATATATAAGTGATAATTAGTATAATGAAATCTAGAGCTAATTCTGTTTAATTTTAAACAAATTGCGTTTTAAAACATAAATTTTGCAAATTAAATTAATATTTGCTTCCCAATTTTTGCAAATTAGGATTTTTTTAAATTTCGAAAAAAAATATTTTTTATAAAATTTATATATAAATTTTTTTTAAAAAAAAAAAATTAACCCCCCTCCGTGAGCGAACAAAATTTTTTTGTTCGCTCACGGAGGGGGGGGGGGGGAGTAAGGAATATTATTTGTTTGTGTTTCGCCTGCAGGGGATTCTGGTTTTTGTTCTTTTATATTTTCTTCAGGAACCATTTTCCAAAAGAGTGTACAGTTTTTAAAAAAGCTTTTATAAAATGGATTTCCTGATGGAAAAACTGTTTTTTTGTGCTCATAAGTTGTCTGATTTGTGAAAATTAAAAATGTGTGGTATATTAATAATCCCCCTATATGCCAGAGACATAAAACTCCAATAGCAATTAAAACAGATTCAATAATATATAATCCTGTATCAGTTACAATCCATGCTATCATATATATAGAATTTCCAATAGTAAATACACACTGGACAACAAGAAAAAATAATAAAAAAATAAACATCCTATGGTTGTTACGCCCAATGCAATTTGCAACCCAATGGCAGTGATGGTCTCTACGATCAATACAGACATTACATATCTTACAGTGATGAGCTCTAGGCGGTTTTATAATATTACAAGTGGAACAAGTTTTCAGTAAAATAGTGTTTCCGAAAACTTCTATAATCCGGACAGGCTCTTCTGGTGGATTTGTCATTTTTATTAGAGTGCCGGGATTTATAACAGCGATTCTTATTATCATTAGCATGTTGATAATTGAGAGTGTCAATGTGATAATGATCATAGGCGATTCATATTTATTTGATAATTTGGGAGATAAACTAACCATTGTAGAACTGACACCTGCTATTAAGACAAGAACAGATATCACATATCATATTTCTTTGTTGTACTTGATTTCCATCAATTTAATTTTTTAAATAAAAGGAGATAATATTCTGATATAGCCTGGGTATACTTTTAGTTCCCCTGCCCTTAATCTTTCGCAGCAGCTTGAAGATTTGATTCATTATTTGAAGCTGGCGAGTAAAACCTCCAGTTTTCATAGCAGACAAGTGTAAGGGGACACTAAAAGCATGCCCTTGCTATATGGGAAAAATGGAAATTTTCATTTACTTCTAATAAATTAGTAGTAAGCAGTATGGGAAAATTTTGCAATATACCTCATAGATCAGATATTTCATATATATTAGCAAAACATATACATGGCTGATGACTATTTAGGATTTTGTTTTTCGAAATAATTCTTTAATAGCGGTCTTATGCCAGTTTAAAAATAATTATACATCAAATCGTAGTTGGTTTTATTATTCTCAGTTTTAAATTAAAATTTATAACTTTTAAATTTAAATATGAAAAAATCCTTCTAATAAATATTAATTACATTAAATGCAAGAAGATATCAATATTCTCAATACAGATGAGCTGTATAAAGACAACTACAATGTAAAATTTATTTAGAAACATGAATTGAATGAAACTTTAAGGACTTCCGAAGATCTCATAGAGAAAGCCCAAGCCTTAAGAAAATATGCTAAAAATCAGAATTGCACAGAAATCGATGATCTCTTTGGCAAAATATTCAATTATTTAAAAAATGATGACCCTCAAGTCAAATACGAGTGCATCCACGCTCTTACTCATATTCTTACTCCCCCTCTTTTAAACTGGAACAAATATAGATAAACTGCTTTTTTTGGGTACTTTAGTGGATAAATTTTTTCAATAGAAAAATTAGTTTTGGCCTAATTTAACAGAAAAAACTCAATTAAAATATTATTTTAAACAGTTTTCATTAATTTTTGAATTAATTCTTCATAAAAATAAATTGAAATTTCAAGCATATTGGGTTCAATTTAATTTTTATGAATTTAAAAAAAATTTATTAAATAAAAATTTAATAAAAGTTTCTATTAAAAATATTTAATCCCTTTAAATTGAAACCCCAATTTCAAGAGGTGAGTTATAAAAAATTACAAGACAATAGACTTTGATTTACTCCATAAACTTTTTGATGAGCACTTTACATATCTAGTTACTCATAATTCAAAGGAGATACAGAAAATAACTATGAAATTCTTAAGCCTTGCTTTAGATTTACCTTATCACCCCAAATATATAGAGAATTTCAATGCATTTGTAGATTACATCTCCGAAAGCACTGATGAAGAAGGTAAAGCTTATGCTGCAGAAATTTTGCAAACTTTATCATTTGATGAAATTGAAGAGAATGATGCTCTTAAACTTATTCCAGTCCTTATTAAAACGCTAGAGACATCATCAGAAAAAGATCTAACAATTTACTCAATTAGAATGCTTAACGATCTACTCTATAGATTCAATGATAAAGCTCTTGCAATAGCCATGGAAAATGTTAATTTACCAGGAATTATTTTAAATAAATTATGAAATCAAGATGAAGAAGTAAGACAGCCTACTATAAAAGTGCTAGAGCAATTAAAAAAGAGTGAATTTTTTTCCCTTTATCTTGCTGATTCAAGTTTAATGACACTTATTGCTTTGCTAAGAAACGATAAATTAGACATAATAGTCCCTATAGCTAAAATAACCCACGAATTAGCAAGCCAAGGTCCTGAGTTTCGCAATAAAATGATGATTCACGGAATAGCTCCATTTCTAATTGATTCTTTAGCTTCCCATAATCAAGAAGTAAAAGGCGAAATGCTAAAAATTATTTGGAGCTTTGCGATTGAGATGAATTATACTCATATAATGGAACTTGTAGAAAATAATTTAATTAGTGTTCTGTGTAGAATTGCGGAAAGAGATTATGAGCATAGGGAAAAAGCTTTGGATTGCTTGGAGATTTTACTAAATTCAGGTGACGAAATATGTAAAGCAGTTGCGGGATCATGCAGATTTTCAAAACTTTTATCTAAGCTTGTGGATGAAGATCAAAAGAATAGGGAAACCTGCATCAGGATATTAAAAAATCATTATCCAAATGTTCCTATTCATAAGCCTCAACCATATCTAAATCCATTCAGTAATAATTCTTCAATTTTTTATCCATCGAACCCTCAATTGCCAGTGACTCCAAATTTTGCACAAGCAAATAATTTGCAAAATAATATATTTCATATAAATCCTCACTCCCCCATCCGTGAGCGAACAAAAATATCTCGCTCGCTCACGGAGGGTGTTAATTATTTTTTTAAAAAAAATTTATATATAAATTTTATAGATTTTTTTTTTTTTCGAAATTTAATTCGCAAAAATTAGAAAGCAAATATTAATTTAATTTATAAAATTTATGTCTTAAAGCGCAATTTGTTTAAAATTAAACAGAATTAGTCAGAGATTTCATTGCAATAATTGTCACTTATATATAAAAATGTTTTTATTAAAGCAATTTTTGTTCGCTCACGGAGGGATTGGTGGCATAGGGATTTTCTGCTTGACACTTCCGAGGAGGAAGACCTATAGGTGGCACAACGCACAGGAGTCAATTTTTGAGCAAGACTACGCAGGCCGTGTGACCTGGCCTTCGCTGGCCGTCATTTGCTTAGGATGGTCAAACCACCCGATAAAAAGGGTGACGTCTGAAATGCCCGGTGACTTCACTAGTTGGAGTCTACTGGGGTGAGCCGTAGTGGCTTATTTAAATCATCCTGCGGAACCAGGGAAGCACGTTAAACACTCTAATTAATCTAAGTTCTAAGTTAGCTCACTGAGGGTGGGGTTTTGGGCAAAAAATAGGGATTTTTCTAATGGCTTTGTTCACTCAAGGAGGGGGAGGAGTCAGCAACCTCAAACACAATTAGTAAACAGCCAAGCAGCTCCAAATAATTTAAACGATGGCTCTCAACAGCCATTAAATCAAAATAAGCAAATCAAAATGGTTCAAGCTAAATTAAGCACTCAAAATTTAAGCAAGAAAAAAGAAAAAAAGAAAGCCCATAAAAGTGAAAAGAAGAATACTTATTTTAAAGCAGGAAAAGGCAAAAATACTGCAGGAGGCAATAGACAAAAACAAATTTTTCCTCCTGGAAAAATCTTAAGAAAATTAAGAGAAACAAAATACCGAGTTAGTAAAAGCTGCGGCCACTTTTTAAGTGGCGTTTTCGAGTATCTATGCTCTGAAGTTTTAGAATCTGCAGCAATCTCCGTGAAAGGAGAGAAAAAAAAATTAATTCAAGCAAGACATCTCCTGAAAGCTGTAAAATCTGACGCTGAGCTTGATTCATTAGTAGGCGAAGCTGTATTTGCACAAGCTGGCTATATTCCTAAATATCATAATTAATAAAATTAAATTATACAATTTAATATGAGTTTCCTAATATATGAATAAAAACTGAAATTTTAATATTAACTAAATTGCATGGAAAGAACGGAGAGGCAAGAAAACAGTGTGAAGCAAGACATGAATCAAGCAGAAGAGTCTATTTTAAATTTGCAATCAAATCTAAGAGATTGCAAACACTTTGCTGAAGACATCCGAGCTGAGCTTAGATCAATGGATAGTTCAATAAAACTTTCAGCAGATGATACCTCAGCCTTAACGTCCACAAAAATCGATGAACTGATGGCTGACCTCCAACGCGCGATTCAAAGTCAGCTAGATCAAAACACTCACTTCAATATGCAGATAACTGAGCTTAAAAAAGACAAGTCAATATTACAACAACGCATTATTAAGAGTAGAAATCGATCCCAAACTCTTGAACAAGATGTGGGTGTTAAAAGCAAAAAAAAGTCACTAATTTAATGTTTTCTTCATAAACCTTTGGGAGTTTCATGATAAGTTAAATATAAAATTATTTTTAGAATTGGCTATTAAGAGCTAATTCCTTCCATAGGTAGACAAAAAATTTTGCTCGCTCATTAGAACTAAATTTATTCTTGAAATTTAAAAATCTAATTTGGAACAGAAAAATTGATTTAATTTATAAAATTTATGTTTGAGAATGCAAGGCTTTTTAAAAGTTTATGAAATAGCAAATTTTTATCACCAATTATTATATATGAAATATATTTGCTTACTCCCCCCCCTCCGTGAGTGAACAAAACCATTAGAAAAATCGCTATTTTTTGCCCAAAAACCCACCCTCCGTGAGTGAACAAAATTTTTTTTAATAGAAAAAAAATTTGATATATAAATGCTAATTAGTATAATGAAATCCAGAGCTAATTCTGTTTAATTTTTAAACAAATTGCTTTTAAAACATAATTTTTATAAATTAAATTAATATTTCTTTCCAATTTTTTCGAATTAGGATTTTTTTGAATTTCGAAAAAAAAAATATTTTTTATAAAATTTATATATAAATTTTTTTAAAAAAAAAATTAACCCCCCTCCGGAGGGGGGGGAGTTATTGTGAAGGGTTTTCCCCAAAATAAGGGTTTTGCTCCTTAACAGAGTGATTTGGGAGTAAGTTATTTTTTATATAAGGATCTATCTCAATAAAATAAATTATCTAGCTTAATCTTCTTCCAAAGGCAATGGGACTCCCATGAATTTAAACCCTTCTTTGAGTTTATTGATGCATTCGTACATATCGTCAGCATAGAGTTCTCCAATATTCCCTAATCTAAAGGAAGGTGCTTTGCTAAGTTTTCCGGGATAAATAACAATGTTCCTTTCTGCCAAATAGTCATATAAAACTTTGAAATTGAATTTAGGGTGTGATGGCTGCATAAATGTAGTAATGCAGACTCCTTGATTCTTTGGATCCACGTATAATTTGAACCCAAGTTTTCTCATTTCTTCTGATAAAATTCTTTGGTTATTTCTGTATCTTTCCCCTCTTGCTTTGACTCCTCCTTCAGCTTCGTGCTCAACTAAAGCTTGATGGAAAGCAGCCATAACATGAGTTGGAGGGGTAAATCTGAACTGTCCAGGGTTGCTCAGCTGATAATCCCACTGTTCATATAGATCAAGGCCTACTGATCTTGAGTTTCCTTGGCATTGCATCAAATCACTAACTCTTCGAACGATTCCATAAGGAAAATTATCCCCCCGCTCTTAATCGCACAACTTTCATATAGCGAACCATGTGTCCAATATCTTTGATAATAATGATTACAATATTGCAATAACTACACAATAATGCGATTTCTAGCATGCTTACTAGTGTTCTGCATTCTCTCTTATCGTTAGCGTGCAAAACATTTACATTAGAAAAATTTTAACACCCAATTAATAAATTATATATCATTTTTCAAGGGTCTTTGGAATTTCACTCCTAGATCAAACGATCACAAGTTTTCTGGCCATAGAGTAAGCTTCGCAATCACAAAGGCAAAGCCAGGGACTCCTTGAATCATCTTGTTAGAAGAACTTATAAGATAATTGACGTGACCCTCATATAGATCTAGATGAACTGCTCCAAAGCTGCTCATCCCGTCCACAATGTAAATCAAGTTAGGGTTGTGTTCATGCACAACCTTTCCAATTTCCAAGCATGGATTGATGATCCCTGTTGTGGTCTCTGAATGGATGACTGATACATGGGTAATCTGATGGTGTTCGTTAAGTTGCCTTTTTACGTCATCAGGATTGACTATTTCAGAGTCTGCGTATCTAATTCCCCTCTCCGTGAGCGAACAACAATTTTTTGTTCGCTCACAGAGGGGGTTAATTTTGTTTTTTTAAAAAATTTTATATATATATTTTATAGAATTTTTTTTCAGAATTTAAAAAAATTCCAATTTTTAAAAATTGATAGGTGAAAATTGATTTAATTTGCAAGATTATATTTTAAAATGCAAGCTGTTTAAAATTAAACAGAATTAGCAAAAGATTTCGTTATAATAATTATCACTTATATATCAAAATTTTTTTTCATAAAAAAATTTTGTTCGCTTACGAGGGTGGGTTTTTTGGGCAAAAAATAGGATTTTTCTAATGGTTTTGTTTGCTCACGGAAAGGGGAGTAAGGACAATGTGTGGGATGCCCAATACTTCGCAGATTTTTACTTGTCTTTCGCCATATGAGCCATTAGCAATAATCAGCATTCTCTGAGACCGGTCACCTGGGTCAAGACGAGGGAAAGCAGTCCCTAAGCATGATTCTACAGCGTATGTGCCATTTCCTTGTACAAGGACTGCAGCATAGTCTTTAGGTTTGACGTCAGCAATTTTCAATAGTCTAACTTTTATATCTTCAACAATTTTACCAAAGTCAGGATCGCGAGAGCCAAAGTCGTACATCATGGCTTCTCTGACTGTAGGTGTGGTGTTAAGTGGACCAGGAGTGAAGAGCTTTACTTGAGGCTTTCTGATAATGCTGAACTTAACTTAACTTAGTTATTTATCCGACCATGCCTCGTACACTACCTTGTCTTGATCTTAATGGCCCTCGGCTTCGGGTGTCCGGATTTCAACAGCTGTCCTTCCAGCTCTTGGGCAAAACAAATTTGCATCCGCAGGCACTCTAAAGGTCTTAATCTCTAGCACCTGGATAGGTGGCAATTTTCAAAAATTCCATTTCCCTAAGGATGGGTGTCCATGATTGCTATCCTTAGGGCATAATTCTTTATCTTTATATGATTTAGAGGTCGTAAGACCATTTTATGGCGGAGCCAAAGCTCACCGCGCTAGGCCTTATGGCCTTAATTACCCACCGCTAGCGACGACAAGGTAGTTTATCTCCTCATCTCACGCCTGTTGTCTTGGCCAGAACACCCGTCTTCGATTTGATTACACCCCATTAACTTGCGTCTCCTCCATCGGAGTCCGGTGAGCTGCGGACTTGCTTCCATCTTGCCTTAGACGATCCACCTCTCTGCCAACTCTGAATTGAGCAGAGACTCGTGCAGCCTACACTGCCCAGTCTTCGTCCCACACGCCTTGATGCCGGTCTATCTCGCCAGCCATCCTATCCCAGGAGCCCTGAGTCCGTTGACCCGATGGCAGGGCCCGGCTGAGGAAAAGCTCAAGGTCTGCTGAGCCAAAAACCTCACCTGGGGAGAAATAACTAACTTAATTTAAGCATGCTCTAGGTCGGTCGAGCATGCTTTCTCGGACATTTATTTCTCCTTAGGGCATAATTCAGACAATTCCATATGTTGATATGTGGTAATACTGAACAATCTGTGCAGTGCAGCTGCTCTTCGGAACATTTATTATATATATGTTTACTCCCCCCTCTGTGAGCGAACCAAAAATTTTGTTGCTAATTTTGTTTATAAAATTTATATATAAATTTTATTATTATTTTAAAAATTTAAAATATTTCCAATTTGTAAAAACTGAGAAGTTTAAAATTAATTTAATTTGCAAAATTTATATTTTAAAATGCAAGCTGTTTAAAATTAAACAGAATTAGTTAGAGATTTCATTATTCTAATTATCACTTATATATCAAAATTTTTTTTTCATAAAAAATTTTTATATTAAAATAATTTTTGTTCGCTTACGGAGGAGGGATTTTTCTAATGGTTTTGTTCGCTCACAGAGGGGGGAGTTAGTGGATTTGGATTCAAATGCTTAAAACTAGAGAAAAAATTAATACCAAAGCAGCTGTCAGCTGATTTTGGGTAAATATTTTATTTTTTTAAACTCTAGGCATAATATGGGTTTAGATCCTTATCTATGACGTAATTTTTTAGAAGCCAATAAAATAGATTTTATATATTTTAATATTATAATTATCAGTGTTAGAGTTTTTGATAGTCCTGACATTCCTCAGAGATTTAGTTGAATTTTTTTGTAAGACATTTGATCGAAATTTCACTTTTTCTGGAGTAGATTTCTCACTCTCAAAAAATTCCGACCAATATTATGTGAAAATGTAATACTATCAAATCGTTCTGATAAAATGGAATGTAGCCTATAATTATAATAATATAAATAAATTATAATTTGAATGAATTTTCATTTTGTTTTAAATATCACAACATATATTGTATTGTCACATATTTTATTTTTTTTAACTTCCTATTAACTTTTGATACCAACAATATATTAAACTGTAAGGGGTATAAAATAAAATATAAACATATAATTAAAGACTTAAAATTCAATATCATCAGCTAGCTTTGCTCTTACAAAAAATGAATTCAACGATCGATTTACAGGCTGATGAGTCACAATCTTATTAAAGATGTAGTCAAACCTATCTGGGCAATGTGTCTCCAAAAGTGCTTTTGTCACCTCACTTACATTTATTTTTCCTGCTTGCCCATTGCTTTCCATTTTATTCGCGATGTCAACATCAGGCCCATATATATCATACCTCACTATATTAGTCCCTGTAATTCCAGCTGTAACTTCTCCAGTGTGGAGGCCAATTCTCATATTTAAGCTCATATTTTTGCTTCTATTGATTCTTTTAATGCATTTTATCATATCTAAAGCCATATTAATCATATTTGTAACTTCTCTAGCAATATTTCTTGTATAGCCATTATCCCCACTGTCACTAAAACTAAGAACAACATAGCAATCTCCAATAGTGTGGACTTTATAAACATTATTTTTCATGCATAAATGATCAAAATTTGAAAAAAGCTTGGAAAGCATGCTAACAACTTCTATAGGCTTTTTATCAGAAGAATATGCAGTAAACCCAACGATGTCTGCAAAAATCATAGTAACGTCTGCATATTTATCGGTTGTTGTGACGTTATTGTGTAAGTTTTTGACAACTGATGGAGGCATCATTTGGCTGAGGAGCTTTTCGGTGTTTTGGATATCTCTTTGAGCCATTCTGCTTAAATTGTAATTTCTTCTATTATTGTATTCTCTCATATAGCTAGCTGCACCATTAATAAAGGTAAAAATGATCACAAAAAACGTGGCTTCAATTGACTTTGAGAACTCATCTGGATTCAAAATAACAGTTGTTATCCAATGTATTATGCTACACAATGAAGCTATCAAAATATGTCCAAATGGCAACCCTGAAATATGATTGATAACTACATTTGTATACATTTCTTCAAGCACAATAATATAAAAGAAATCAGACCCAATTCTTGATATTGACAATGTACTAATATAGCTAGCTGCCACATAAATAGCCATTACCCCCCAAGGAAACATCATATTCTCATACACCTTATTTAAGACTAACGCTAGTAAAATCATTGCACCTAAATTTCCAGCCCTTAGTCCAATCAAAACCCCTGTTCCAAAGCTAGTCATCAATTTAAATCCGACAATAAAATTCATCAACAGCACCGCATACACAATAATCGTCATCCATAATCCCCATTTCATATTCTTCATTTCGCTTTTTAGCGTTGTAACTCTATACTCGTGCTGCATTGCCATCTCTTTAAAGCTGCAAGTGAGCCATTGTACAGGTCCTGCAAGTCCAGTGTAGTCTTCATCACCATCAAAGCTTTCGTATTGTAATTTATCAATGTCAAAGACTGTGCTTGATTCTTTTATATTGATGTTTTCTTGTTCAGAGGGTAATAAAGGAAGACTTGATACGTTTAGAGATTTGTCTGGAGGAGGCTGCTGCTGTTGTTGCTGCTGGAATTGGGAAGGAACCATTTCTTCAAATGTCGTGATTCGGCGGTTTTTCTTTTTGGGTTCTTGGTTTTTTATTATATAGGTGTCAAGCATCCCCTTGCCTTTGGCTTCAACTTTATTTGGGGTAAATAAGTAAGGCTCACCTTTGACGTATTCATAAGTATCTGATGATATTTGGATTTGACAAGGCTCTTTTAGGGTAGAGCACATTCTGCTTGCTGTATTGATAGTATCACCGATTAAAGAAAATTGAGGCTTGTGGTCTCCTACAACTCCTGCGATAATTGGGCCGCTGTTGATTCCCATTTTGACTTGGAATTTGTCTCCATTTTTCAAGTATCCCATATATTATTAAGTTTAAGGACAATATAATGCAATATTATTAAAATGGAACTTTTTTAAATTCATATTTTTTGATATCTCAAGCTAATTTATTTTTTAATGGTATATATAGCCTATACCTCTATATAGATTTCTTTATCGAGCAAAAATGCAATAGACATTTGAAAGACCAAAATAGACTCTATCAAAAGGACAAGCTGGATCTCTAGATTTCTGTGATAATTGAATTGGGCGAGCACTTTGCATATTAAGCGATATCCCAGTATACTTAATTTAAATGTCAAAATACTGAATCACTTCCTGCAATTTTGGCCACATTTTGTGTCTTTTTTTAATTTTAAAAAGTAGTCTAGCTTTTTTATTTTTTTTAATGTTGTTACAATTGAATTGGGCTGAACACTTATTGATGATATCAAATTGACTGTATCTCATTCTGCAATTTTTGCCATCGCATTTTATGGTTCAGTACTTAGACATAATTTAGATTATTTTATGCGAATATTAAAAATAAATAAAAATATTCACACTTGTCAAAATTTTTTTGACATGCCACTTTTAATCCTTCCTACTATAGAGACCTAGCTCGTCCCTTTGATATAGTCTGCCCTGATCGTTCAATCGTCAATTACATTTTGCTCGATAATAAATCCACATAGGGTATGGGCTATACAGGCTCTATTTTTTTAAGAATATTCACAGCCAATTCCAATACCCTTTGTGCATGATTTTTTTGAAGCAATTTTTGTGAAAGATTTTCCTCACTATCTTTTAGCCCTCCACAAACTAAATACGTTTTATTAACAGTCTCTATTTTCGTTACTCCATGCTTATCACACAGTCCATCCAAAATTCCAAAGAATTTATCAAGTAAATCAAGAAGCTCATTAGGGCTGTGAGTCACACAAATTTTATCAAAATTATAGATATCGCAGAACAATAAGGTAACGATCCCTTGGTCTTCAGCAATATACCTCACTCCTTGCTTAACTCTGTCTTTTACAAATCTAGGCAATAAATTTCCTAGGATTTCCTGTCCTTTTTGGAATTGGTGCTCAAGCTTTTTACGAAGAATATAATTGGTCCTTCTTGCTTTTTCTAAAGCGTATCCGACAAAAGCACTGATAATTGTAATACCGACTAAGAGAACGATATAGTTCATAGAAATTATTTCCATGCCAACTGCATCTAGAGATGATGAGTAATGAGCGAGAACTCTTATAAGGTAAATCAGCAAAAATAAAATATTGATCAAAAATACTTTATAAGTGCTTACACTAAATAGCACAAAGGTTAATATCGGTACCAATGCTGTTGTCATTGATCCATCATTTTGGTTAATAAACTCAAGAGCAACTTTAATTACCAGTCCAACAACCAAAACAGCAAGCACAATTGGCTCATAATATCTTACAAACAGTTTTGAATGGACAAAAATAATAAAGCCAAAAAACACTACCACAACGCCAGCCCTTATCGCAATCATACTATTTGTTGATCCTTGAGCAATGTCGTATACAGTTCATATTAAACTCAAAATAAATAAAAGGATAAAGATTTTTCTTATAAATTTCATAATTTTATCTGTTGTGTACCTGCTGAAACTTTTTTCAAGGTATATATACCCTAGATATTCTTCTATATGTTAAAAATTTATAATTATCATATAATAGTAAGTTAAAAATAAAATGAAAGCCTTTTTTGAGACTAAGTGTATCAGTCTAGGTAAAACATTTATAAGTACGTAAGCTGTTTTAACTAGGCATGAAAATAGCCTAACTTCATAATAAGGATTCTTGAGGTATATTGTAAAACTTTAGTGTCAACGCTTTTAGCGAATAATCATTTTTTGGAGCTTCTTCTTCAACTGCTTTCAGCTTGATGCCTTTAGGATTAAACACGTCTGATAGTCTTGTTTTATATTTTGAAGCTCTTGACACAATTAATTGTTTACTCCCCCATCCTTGATCGAACGATTGACTGTAAAAATTCCTAAAAATTGGGGAAAATTTAAACCCCCATCCTTGATTGAACGATTTTCATATCATGCAAAGTTTTATATAAAAATATATTAATTATCAAAAGCTTGGGAAGATATGCCTAATGAAGTTGTTTTCAGAGGCTTTGAGACAACAGGAAGCTACGGAATTAACCATCCGAAGTGCTTAAGTCATCAACCTGGGCTTAAAACCTCAATAATCTAAAAAATAGAGATTCTTTAAAATTAAAATTTTTAATTTAATAATGAACAAATTAAAATTTATACAGTTTAAAAGAGTAACCAAAAAATCAAAATATTAAAAATTGGTATTCTTATGAAGTTCATTCAATTTTTTGCTATAAAAATAATTATTAAATACTCTTAACCCTCTTATTTTATAGATAAATTTTTGTCCTAAAACATTTTTTTAAACCCCCATCCTTGATCGAACGATGGCGAGCCGTTCGATCAAGGATGGGGGAGAGTTAGCTTCTTCTTGATCTGGCTGTTCATAAGCAATCTCTGGGTGCACTTTCCCTATTTTTCTCGACTTTATATGATCGATATCTGAAGGAAACCATAGTGAATAAACAAAATCTTTTGCGAGGATTATAAGAATGCAAATATAAGGAATCAAAGTTCAGCTTAAAAACCAAATTAGCTCACGAAACATGTTTTTAGTGACTCCAGCTAGCTCAGCAGTTGGAATCTTGGTATAATCATAAAACAGAACAAATGGGAAAAATACAGCCAGGCTTAAAAATAAAACAATCAAAAACAAATAATTTCAATTGTGAGTTTTAATAAGCATCATTAAAGTAACAGTCTGCACTATTGAATAAAAGCAAACATTACATTACATAAAATTTATATCGCTTACGTCCATTACAGGGTCGGCATCTTCAGGCCTACCGCTCGCCTTCCGTTGCATCGGACCTACAAGTTCGCTGGAGACGACCTGCTTTGATCACCAAGGTGCTCCGAGGGCAAGTGTTGCCGGCTTCGACGGCGAATAAAAGCAAACAGTCCCCATCAAATTGTAGGATTCTGGATCTCCATCAGTAGATATAAGCTCGTAAGAATTCATAGTGATAAGGAAATAAATAATGATGCTTTGAAAAATTGCTTTAAATGTCCATTTAATGAAAATCTTTGCATTAAACATCTTTGAGTATATAAGGGTTTTCCCTATATGGCCCAATAAGGGCAGTGGGTTCTCCGTGGGATCCCTCTGTTGGTCAAACCAACTCAGTGCGTTGGTTTGACCAATTCACTGGTTGGTTCAGCCAGCAGAGGGATTCCACGGAGAACCCACTGCCCTTATTGGGCCATATAGGGAAAAACACCTATATCCCATCCTGATACAGAGAAGGGTTAATCAGCACTTCATCTGCTTCTAAATCTTTGTCAACAGAACCTACAATAACAATAGGCAAAGACGTCAATGCAACATTATATGATAAAAGTAGCCATGAATCATAAAGTGCAGTTCCTGAGTACATATTGAAGAAACTGAAATAAAACATAGGGAGCACCAATATAAAGTTTTTATAGAACGAATACAAGATAACAATAGTGATTCTCTGATAATTCCATCTCCCATGCAAAAACAGCAAAGGGATCAAGTATTTAAATCTTGCTATTGCATAATCACTTGAATTTACAGCTTGCAAGCCTTCTTTTCCACAAATCCCAATACCTACATGAGCTTCTTGGATCATAGACACATCATTAGCCCCATCCCCTATAGCAAGTGTAATCGGCGCAAACTGAAAATTGCACTTCACAAGCCTGACAACTTCTGATTTCTGTAGTGGAGAAACTCTACAGCAAATTACAGCATGACATAGACAAGAAAGCATCGCAAAATGCTTCATTGCTTGGAGGTCAGAAAACACATACAAAAGGGTTTCTCCATCAATAACAAGTCCAAGGTTCAAACTGTCGACGTCAATTTCTTTTTCATTGTTATTATTATCTTCTTGGATTCTGATCAAATTTGAAGAATTTGACTCGATTTCTTTGTAAACATACTTCATTAAAGCTTTTTTCAATTGTAGTTTGGCTGCTTCAAGGGAATGAGAATTAATGATGATAACTTCCATATCTTGTTTAAGCATTTTGCAGGAATATCCAATGTTTATGGCTGTTTCTTGTTTATCGCCGGTAAGAACCCAGACTTTGACACCACCTTCCATTAAATCAGCTATTGTTTCTGGGACCCCTTCTTGGATTTTGTCTTCTATAGCAGTAGCTCCAATTAGCTCCATATTCACCTCAATTTCAGCAGCAACCTCGTCTAATCTTTTTTGTCTATCTGCCATTGCATTTTTGGCAGCCTGCCATTTTCTTTCAAAATCTTGTGACTCAGCCCTTGTGAGCTCTCTTTTTGCCAATACAAGTGTTCTAAGCCCTTGTACTGAGTAATCATATAGCTGCTTATTTAACTCACTTTTTTCAGCTTCAGAAGCATTAACTCTTTCTAAGATAATATTATCAGCCCCTTTGCAGTATAAAATAGGAGGTCTTGATGGCTCAGTCAACGACTCAAGAACCACTGACATTCTTTTTCTAGTCGAATTAAATTCATTGACCCCGACCACTTTATATTCAAATGTTTCATCGTTTACTCTAACTGCTATGTATCCTGGTTTTGATTTAGTAAAAGAATATCCTAAAGCGTGAGCTGCTATAACAAGAGCTTCTTCGTCAGGAGACGCTGCTTGATATATGAGTTCTCCTTGTTTACCTTTATCAGGAATAACAGTGTGGCATGTAGACAAAAGTTCAAGAAACTCGCTGACTTCTCTTTTTCTTGGACCCCTTAAGTCACTCAGGAGTGAAGAATCGTAAAATTTGAATTGCGGATGAGGGTTAATTGAAATTTCAGCTCTATCAGTGTTACCCTCAGTTTCCATTGAGCCATAGATTTTGCCTTTGATTGAGCACATTTTAAATTCCATTTGGTTTTCAGTTAGTGTGCCTGTTTTGTCTGAGAAAATATACTCAATTTGTCCTAAATCTTCGTTGAGGTCGCCAGTTTTAGCTATAGCTGGCCTATCAATTGGCTCATAGTACATCCTTAAATCCCACTGTATAAACTTCGCTTGTATAACCCTCACAATATCCATAGTCACATACAGGGAAATTGGAACCAAGCTGTTGTATAGGATTAAAAAGGTAATAAAATTGAGGACTGACATCGCAGAATTGTTGTCTCCTGTAAAATACTCCACTGCGTCTGGATTCTGATAGTTATATACAACTGAAATGGTTGCTGAAAGCAAAGAAATCACTAATAAAATTGTAAAGACAATGCTCAAATATCTATTGACCCTCCTTTCTACATTGCTTCTTTTGTGAGGAGGCATTTTCGAGTTCATCATCAGCTTAGTATCGATCCCTGTAAATATTGCACAGCCTAACACCCAATTTGTATTTTTGACAGTACTGCCCCTAAGTAAAATATTCCCATTATCAATCGGAACAGCCTTTGGGTGTCCTTTTAATATGAGACTCCCTTCAAACGAATATAAGCGGTTATTAGGGTGTTCACTTTTTAGTTTGCTGCTATCAAGTTTATATATCATCTTCATTGCTGATTCAAGTTCCCCTTCAAAAATTGCAGACGTCTCAGGCAATGAATTTCTTATCTTCAAATTGGTTTCTCCGTCCAAATTTGATGTCTCAATATAGCATATATGTTCTTCATGAGAAGTGGCAAAAATGACTAGATCAGCTGGAATTGCTGAGTCGCTCTCAAGCAGAACTAAGCTTCCAACTTGTAGCTGCATTCATTTGACTGTCTCAAAAGTGCCTATTTCTTCTTTTCAAATTTTTACCTCTCTGTTATTTAGCTCTTTATCACTTTTTCTTCTTCTGTAGTCTTGATACGCATCTTTAATTAGTGTAACAGTAAGAACAAGTGAAAGAGGAGCTATTGTGGCCCAAGAAGATGTTGGAGATAGATTGAGGGGTAAAATTTGAAAAATTGAAACAATTAAAAACCATATGTTTGCTACTCTATGAAATTGTTCGAAAAGATTTTTTGGAATTAGGGTTATAGTAGTATATTTGGCTGTTGTGATGAAATTGTTTGGGAATATGTTGGCGTTATCATTTCGGCCTCTGTTTAGAGCAATTTCGCGAAATTCTGAGGCATCTCTATTTTTCCTGTCTACCATTAATAGCTTTAAAATATAATAAAAAAACCAGGTTATTTCTTTTTCTTAAGTTAAGAAATAATAAATATGCAAATCAAAACTTTCGCCACTGGAAATTTAAGTAAAAATAAATATTTTATAAATCCATGATTAATAGGCTGTAATTATTAAAAATTAGATAGGGCTGCAATTATAAATATTTATAAGTTCAATAAAATGGTTATTTGATAAGATTTAAACATATATTAATCTCTTTAACGCCACAAATTTATAAATAACCATATATTTAGGTGTATTTAATTATATTTTTAACTGTTGATTTGAGAAATAGAATTAATCCAAATATTTTAACAAAAGTGATGAGACATAATTTATTATGATACGGTCTTTAACAATTTGCTTATGGAAAAAAGCCTGAAAATTTACATGATATTAATAAACGAGGGCAAAGTATATAGAAAAATAATAAAATATTTAAATTTTAAACTATTAATTCTGGTAAAATTGAAATTATATGGCTTTCATAATATAAAAATGGCTAAAGATATAGATTATGAAATTTGATTTTAATTATCAATCAATCTCTTATACAATTGTGCATCAATTCAAAATTAATGAATCTATGACTCTATTCTTACTTAAATTTGATATCCCCTTTAAAGATAGTGGAAATGGTAGCAAATCTCTATTTCGTGAGTATCTAATAAGCAAGTTATCTTTTGGAGGACTAGCAATGATTTTCCTCTAAGAAGAAATAGTCTATTTAATATATATGTGAATTTTATTATCAGCTAGATTTATTTTTGTATCTACTAATTGATAATTTGAAAATTAATAAGATAATTTATATGCAGTGCACAGCTCAAACTTAGAGAATTTCAAAATAAAAACGAAGAAATTGATCGTAATATATCTGTTAAACATGCAATTTTTTAAAACAATTCACTTACGTTGGTGACTTCACATGACGCCAACTATACTTTAAAAAATATGCCAAAAAATAAACTAAAGAATAAAATTGAAAAAAAAAGTCATTGTGGAGAAGGGTCATACAGAGGAGCCCTTTACGTTCTTTGTCTTTGTTATAATTCAAAAAATTATGATTCTTATTATATTAAAGCTTATGCTATAGAAATTAATATTACTCAAGTTCGGATATTCGTTTCCCATCCATTATGATTTTTTTGATTTTATTCTCACTCACATCAGCTGCTAGCTTGTCTTGAACTGACCCATCATCATCAGCAGTATATTCTTATGACTCTTTGCAGCGCCCTTATGACCAGCCATGAAAAGTAAATTCAGGTGACGCTGCCTCAATCTACACTGTTTATGTTTTTAATTTTGGACAGAATGTTCCTCAGCTTTGTGGAGCCCAAGACGTTGCGGCTGTAGAAGTTGTGCAAATGTATGATGATTTATTTGAATCTTGCGATGTATTAGGAAGAAAAGAAATGATTGCTTATGACCTTATTAAATCAGACCTCCCTGAAGCTGGCTTTAAGATATATTTATTGCAATAATTATGAGCTTCTCCCTAATAGATTATAGCCCAGGATGACTTTAGCTCGCCTTGGGCAAGCAATTTTCCCTCAAACTAGTGGAGTTGGCTTAAGGCAAATGTTGGTAAGCCAACTCTACAAGTTTGCAGGTGAGCATGCACTGCTATTTGTCAAATCGTTGAGTTGGCTTGGCAACTTGTAATCAAAAATCAATTCCACTAGCTGGAGGGAAAATTGCTATCCTAGGGCAAGCTAAAGCTGTTCTGGGCTTTATTATCCATTTTTAATAAAAAATAAGGAATTAATTATAAAAGCCAGGCTTAATTAATCTTGAGAGATTAACTTATCAGGGAGGAGATCTTTGTTATGATGGCTTTGATTTAAATCGACAAATCACTTTTAAATTGCATTGCAGCGATGTTGATAGCGACTGGGAAGTTGTCGAAGAATCTGGAAGTGGATCTTGCCATGTATTTTTGTCTAAAAACACACCTTTTGGCTGCCCTATTTCTGGTGGGAGTAGTGGACATATAGGATGGTGGTGGCTTATCGGCATCTGCGCATTATTTTGGCTTTACTTTGCAGGAGGAATGGCTATAAATTTTTTAAGAGGAAAAACAGGTGATGATATGATCCCTCATTATGCTTTTTGGGTCTCGATTTCTAATCGTTTGCAAGAATTTGTAGGCCTAGCTACAACTAAAGCAAAATCAGGGATAGAGGCAGTTAAAGAAAAAATAGCAAAGCGGAATACTAACTATGAAATGGTCTAAATATAAAATCTAAAATTATTAATTTAGCTTGCACTGTATCTATAACAATTATTTATGGAAGCTTTTCTTTTTTATACCTTTCTATTATTTTCTCTTCAAAATGCTTTGCTTCTAATAAGATCAGCTCAGAGTGCTCGTTTTCTTTTGATAAAATTTCTTTTTGTTCTTTAAGATGGAGTAGTCGTTGTGTTTTTCTGCTTTTTTCTGCTTCTGACATTCTCTTTTTCTGTTCTTGCTCATCTATTTGTCTCTGAAACTTTTCTTCATCTATTTTTTCTTTTAAAAGTTGAATTTTGTCGTTATAAAGATTTTTTATATTTTCGATTATAAGCTTCTTTTCGACGTCTTTTACTTCTTTTTGTTCTTTTATTATTTTACTGTCTTCAATAATTTTTTGTCGCTTGTATTTTTGAAGAGTTGACTCCACTGATTTTTTTAGCCGAAATTCGCAAGTTTCGTGATATAACTCAGTGGATTTTTTTACTCTTGACATTTCGTCTTCAAAGTTCTTTTGTCTTATTTCTTCGCGCTTTTTTTCTTTATCTTTATTATTGATTCGTAGTCTTTCCCTTTTAGATCTTTGATATGGAGCCTATATAAAATTTACCACTTGTTTTTGTCCTAACTCCCGCTCAAGAATTTCTTGAAACTCATTTGTTTTGAACTGGAAAAATTGTTGAATTTCTTTTTGGTCTAAATTACTTAATGCTCCAGGATATTTTGAAGCATATGCGTGATGAATGGATTTTACAAGATCATTTGAAATAAGTTGTGTCAAATGTATAGCTTCATCATTAGCTTGTTTTGAGTTAACTGATCTAGATCTCTGCAATTTAGCGCTTTGAGGGCGCTTTATTGATTTTTTTTTATAAGGGCTATTAAGGATCTTTTGATTTGTTGTGATTTTTGGTGTGTCATGTCTTATTACAGTTCCTAAGCTTGGGTAGCTTTCTGTGCTTTTCGATTCTAAATAGAGTTTACTTATTGATTTACTCCTATCTAATTGGAGTCTGGGAACGGAAGGTCTATCATTTTCTGGTAAATCTGCCACGTCTTCTACTTCTGTTATTTGGGACTCTGAAACTTCATCTTTGATAAAGCCTGCACTTTCAACGTAGATTTCACTGTTATCACCTAAAATATGTGAGAGTCTATTCATAACTGAGTCACTTGAAATATCACTGATATTTCTTGATTCACTTGAAGACAGTAAATGATTTTTGCGAAATTTTGAATGCTTTTCTGAATCCTTTTGGTTTTCCATTTAAATTATTTTATTTTGTTTGATTTGAAAACACTAAATAAGAGAAATAGTGCACTGAAATAGATCCTGCAATCATTATAATGTGACATTTTAAGATATAAAGTGCTTTATAGAATTAAAATTAATTTGTAAACTTTATTTGCATATATATTTAAATATTAAAACGGATTTGTAAAAAATACTTAAGTTTCAAAGATGCAGATAATAACAGTAAATAAAGATTAAGTTATTCTTTTTATATAATAAAGCATTGCAGATATTATTATTGAAACCACTATATATATAAAATTTATCTCCTGCAAAAGAAGATTCAATAAGTAAAAATGAAACTTACTTCTCTCCAATTTTAAAACCTATAGCCATTTCTTTTAAATTATCTAGCTAATATTTAACTTTTTCATAAAATATTTAAGAAAATTAGAGTCATTAAATAAAGAATTTGGAGAATAAAATGGGAATGGTTGAAATTATTCTTCGTTTTAAGCTTAAGGAGAATTGCTCTAATTATATATTCAGCAGGCTAAAATCAATATTAAATTGAAAAGCAGCAATATTTGAATAAAAAAATAAATAATTTTTATAAAATATTCAGATTTTGCTTACAGTTAAATGAAGCAAGAGTTAATAATTTTCTAATTTAAAGTTTAATTGATACTTCAGTTGAATTAGGCTGTCCGTTAGTGCAAAATTTCCCAAAATAATGGATGGCTTTTATAATAAATGTCAAAAAGAGGAGCAGCAGCCAAAGAGGACCCTAAGAAAGTACCAGCAAGAGGAAAATCCCCAGCCAAAAAGGCTCCAGAGACCACCAACCTTACTGAGGACGAAATCAAAGAAATCAAGGAAGCCTTCGATCTCTTCGACTCAGATAACTCTGGTACCATCGATCCTAAAGAAATTAACGCAGCTCTTGCATCTCTTGGCCAAGACAGAACTCCAACCATCTTCAGACTTCTTGCAGGAATTGAAGAACTCGGAGCAGCCATCACTTTTGATGACTTCTTAGGCCACATCAGCGAAAGACTCGGCCATAGAAATAGCAAAGAAGGTATTCAAAGGATTTTCGATCTCTTTGATGCAGACGGATCAAGCTCAATCAACGTCAAAAACTTAGCTAGAGTTGCTAGAGAGCTCGGAGAAAGCATGACTGAAGAAGAACTCCAAGAGGCTCTTGCTAAAGTTTCTGCTGATAAAAAAGCAATGACTATTGACGACTTTTACGCAGTTATGACTAAGAAGATTTATGGCTAACTTAACTTAAATTAAACTGAGTTTCTGCAAGTAATTTTTAGGAATTATTGGTAGCGATTGAAATATGGATGGAGACCACAATTTTGAATTTTTAACTCCACCCTCCGTGAGCGAACAAAACCATTAGAAAAATTGCTATTTTTCCCCAAAAACTCACCCTCCGTGAGCGAACAAAAATTTTTTTAATAGAAAAAAATTTTTATATATAAGTGATAATTAGTATAATGAAAACTATAGCTAATTCTGTTTAATTTTAAACAAACTGCGTTTTAAAACATAAAATTTTATAATTAAATTAATATTTGCTTTCCAATTTTGCAAATTAGGATTTTTTTAAAATTTCGAAAAAAAAGTTAGCCCTGTCCATGAGCAAACAAGATTTTTTTGTTCGCTCACAGAGGGGGAGTAAGAAAAAATATTTTGTAAAGTAGCTTTTTTATTATGAATATTAGTAATTGGGATTATAGATGAAGAGGAGCTGAAGGTGTTAGAAAATTAGTTAATATTTTATAGGGAGTCTCGGGGTATTAATTTAAAATAGCAGAGATAATCAATGTTAAAAGTCTGATTTCCTTATATCGAATTTTGATTTTTGTTTAATAGGCGAAGAAATTTTGAAGATGTTTAAAGCGTTTTTTTTACGAACAAAAGGCGATTCTCTGTTCAGCTCATCTAAATCTGGCATATGGAGCATCGCTTCAGTTTCTTGAATAAAAGAATGAATGTTTCAGTCCCGAGGTGGGGAGAAATTTTGGATTGGAGAGTGCCTAATTGAGTTAGCTTTTCTAAGTTTGCTTATCTCTTGCTGCTTTCGTTTTATGTCACTTTGAAGCCCTTTTATGACTTCTTTTAAAAGCTTAATTTGACTCTCTAAATTTTCGACTTTCTTTTTTATCGTGTCATAATCTTCATTAGGAACCTGCTTATTACGAGGAGGAGATGATAAAAGCTTTTTCTTACTCCTTCACTGATTGCTATTGTTAGATTTAGAAAGGAGATTGGATATAGACATTTTAATAACATAAAAATTTATATTAAATTTTCATATAATTAATTTTATGAGTTATCACAAAAGATAAAGTACTCAATATATAAGCAGTCACACTAATCACATTAAAATTGCACAGAAGCGATTGTAGGTATAATCTCTAAGATCTATTTAAGAGATAGCTTGATTTAAGAAGGGATATGGACGCTTGGCTATATGAAAATCGTTTAATAAAGGATGGAGATTAATTTTCCAATTTTTATGCAATTTTCAAAGGCGTTCTTTGATTAGGATGGAGTGAGTTAAGAATTTCAATTTGCTTATTTGCATTAACAATAATTTGTTCTTTTAAAGACAACGTATCAGACTGCTCAGCAAGTTGCTTCTCGGTGCTTGCTATCTTGCTGTTTTGCTGCTTAATTTTAGCATCTTTTTGTTTGTTTTCTTTTTCTAAAATATTTTTTTCTTCACTTAAAAGTTCAGTAACTTCTTTTAGATTGTTTCTCTCATTTTCAATATGCTTATTCTCATCGTAAGATTTTGTAAGGAAAGAAATTTTTTCATATGCAGATTCAAGCTTTAAAGCATTTTGGGCTGCTCTTCCTTCTAATTCGTCTATATAATCTGACAGCTTTAGAATATGAAACTGACTCTTTTGGTGCTCTTCTTCAATTCTGTATAATTTTGACTGTAAATATTGGTTTTCTTGTTTAATTTCTAGTAAAGCGTGTTCTAAATTCTCTGATTTTTCTTTATAAAATGCTAATTCTTTTCAAGCGGCTTCAAAATTTATTTCTTTATTTGCTATTTCAGCTTGCAATTTCGAAACTATGATATTTAAATTAATCAGTTCTTCGTTGTTATTATTGGTTTTTAAGGAATTCAGTTCTATACATAAATTTAAAGCCAGCTGCCTCATTTCTTCTGATATCATTCCATTTCTATTTAATTCATTTTTTAACTGTTCTATTAGAGTAATATATTTTTCCTCATTTTCACGCAGTAATTCTTGAGCCTGTCTAAGTTCAAGATTAGATTTGCTTATTTTCCCTGAATTTAATAGGTGCTTTTCCTTAATTTTCTGAGTACAGATAATTGCCTATTTTTATATGAAATTAATAATAGTTTTATTAATCTACAAATATTTATGAATAATTTAATTAAGTGTAAGATAATTTTTCATTTAATTCGTTTACAATATTTTGAGATGAACGTAAAGATGTATTCAAGTTGCTGATAGATTGATTTTGCCTTTCGATAATCAAGTGAGATTGCTCGATTTCGTTTTTTAGTGATTCTTTCTCAATATTATGATCACCAGTTCTTACTTTTAATTCTGCAATAATTTCATTTAAAGCTTTAATCTTAGTCTCTTCATAAGATTGATGCAATTTTACAATTTCTCCATTTAATCTTGAGTTTTCTTTCGTTAATTGGTCAATTTTTGCTTCTAAATTGCCTTTTAGTTTATTGAAGATAACTGCATTTTCTTCAAGATCTTTAATTTTCTTCTGAAAGTTAAAATTATAATGTTTTGGTAATGATTATAGGCAAATATTTCTAGTTTTAATAGATTTTTCCAAAAAATAGACACTGCCATAGCAAAAATTGGTGGAATTTAATATATATTAAAATATCTTTCGATATTTCTGCGTTTGCTTTTCTAAAATCTTCATTTTCTAGGCTGACTAGATTCAGTTGATTTTCTAATAGCTTTGCTCTTTCTAAAGAATCGTTTTTTTCCTTAATCAAATTTTCTTTATCAACATTCCCTTCTCGATACTTGGATAGTTTTTTTTGTAATAGGTCTATTTGCTGCAATAGACCGTTTATTTGTAGAGACTTGCCATGCGATTCCTCTTCTGCTGTTCGGTATTGGATTTTGAGATTTTGATTTTCAGTTTGCAGATAGGCAACTTTATTCATCTCACTTAGATCCATTTTAATTCTATATTGTGTGTTTATGATTTATCTCGCAACGATAATTCTCAAGCATAGCTATTTTTTGACCTTAAGCCCCTCCCTCATTATAGTTTTTTCTTTTTCATCTAAAATCAAAATAAAATAGTATCGGTTTGAGACTCCAGGCAAGAGACATCGGTCAGGTTGGTTGATGGTTTAGTTTGGGATAATTTAGCCAATGGATTACAAAAAATGCCCATGATATCACTAGTTTGGCTCAAACCTTTTAGAGGGTGTGTGCACTAGATACCGTATAAGCTTTAATTAATATATGTAGAGTTTCAGTTAAAATGAAATGTAATTATAATGATGATCTGTCATGTTATTTTTTATATATTCTTTTAATTGGTTCGATTAGAGGAGAAAGGGTAATCAAGCATGATCCATAACTGCTTCCATAGTATATAAATCTGAACTTACCTTAATAGAAGTTTTTTAACAAAAAATTATCATTTTTGCATTTAATTTAGATAATTTATATTTTTTGAAAGATATAATTAGCTATAATTATCACATTTTTAACAAAATATATCAACAATAATTAGCATTTTATTTGTCAAGGTCTTCTAAAATTGGACTTTCAGATGTAGGGATAACTGATAAATTCAAAGGCGAAATTGACCTTAATGACGGTGACGGAGGCTTCGTAGTTCCTCTTGCTTTATTTACTGATCTACTCCGAATGGTATTTAAAATTCCATCTCTCTTGAACGAATCATTAAGCTCTGATTCAACTGCCAGCTTGCTTTTAGCTTTTAACACTTTTCCAATTAAAAATTTTATTTCATTTTTTAGCGATTTTTCAGTTTCCGCATATTTTTCGTGCGATAAAACTTGGATTTGTTTAAGATTTTTAATTTCCATCAAAGCTTTATCCATATCAACCTTAATTTTCTCTTTTTGCAAGATTTCATTTTCGACCTTGTTTGACAAATCTTTTATAAGATCTTCTTTTTCTTGTATTTGTCCTTTAAGTATTCTGCAGCTTTCACAGGTGAAAAAATCTCTTTGAGAGTTTAAAACTTGGCTTTTCAGAATATTTGATTTGTTTTCTTGCTTGAAAATTCTAGCTTTAGGAGAGTTATCTTGTGAGTTCATAGATGATGAAGTCTCTGAAGTCGTCTGCACCGTAATTTCATCAGCCCTTTGCTTATTTACCATTAATTTTTCTTTACTTTTAAGCTGCTCTATTTTTTCCGCTTGATGTCTATTTTTGAATTGGAGAGATTTTAATTGAACCTTCAAGGTCTCTATTTCTTTCGCGTAATTGTTCTTTAAAGAAACAATGCTTTCCTCAGCTTGTTGAGCCTTGAGTCTTAGCTCTTCCTTTTCTTCATCGAAATTCTTTTTTAATTCGTTATACTTAAACTCCTGCTCAAAGCTCAGTTTTTCTTGATAATTCGGACTTATTAGAGCTTTAGGTGAGCTAAGGGTTGTTAGCTTATCAGTTTCCATAGACTGGATTTTTGCCTGTAGATCATGCCTTTCTCCCTCGAATCTGAAATTTTGGTGTTTGAGATCAAGCTTCAGCTCTTTATTTTGTAATATCAAATCATGGTTTTGTTTTTCTAAAGCTGCAATCTTATCATTATACCTCTTTTTCATGCTTTCTATATCTCTTTCATGCTGCTCATTCACTTTTTTTAATTCTTCCAATGCGAGATCCTATATGATTTTTACCTGAAACGGGTTAAACTGCTGGACTGCTAAAATCAAAGATTCATTCATCTTTTTTAAACTTGTTTCGCGTTTTTTCAGCTCATCGATTTCTATCTTCAGAAATTCAGCCTTTTGATCAATTAGCGCCTCATGGATTCCTTTAGCTGACATTTATGTTACTTTAAAATGGAAAATTATTTATATAGGAATTTAACTATTTTTTATAAAAAATCAAATAATTTATCTTTTGGTCTTCTTTTTGCCACGTCCCAGCTGACTCATCATTTCTGACATGTCCATTTTGCTCATTTCTTTCATCATTTGCATCATGTTTTGTGTCCCTCCAAGCTGTTTCATCATTTTTGGGTCAATTGCAGACTGGACTTTTCTCATCATTTGTTGAGGGTTTCTCATGAAGTTTTGCATGTCGTTGGCCTTGCCTAAGCTCATTTTCCCCATTTTGCCCACCATTTTTGCAAATCTTTTATGTTCTTCAAGCAGAAGTGTGACTTCTCTGACCGAGGTTCCAGATCCTCTTGCAACCCTTGTGATTCTTGAAGGAACCATTGAGGATTTGCCATCAAGCTCATCGTCAGTCATAGAGTCCATCATGCACATAAATCTTTTGATTCTTGCAATTCCTTCTTTTTCGTTGCCTTTTTCTAATAGTCCAGAATTCATGCCTGGGATCATTGACATGAGCTGGCTGATTGAACCCATTTTAAGGACTGTTTGGAATTGCTCGTACATGTCTCGCAAACTGAATTTTCCTTGACTAATTTTATTCATTAATTCTGGCTGCTTTTCTTTAGGGATTGCTTCTTGAACGACACTAAAAAGCCTGTCAATATCTCCAAGTCCAAGAAGTCTTCTAATAAAGCTTTTTGCTTCAAACTGCTCGAAATCATCAAATTGCTCTCCTGTACCGATAAAAATAATAGGGGATTCGGTAGCTGCAACAGCACTTAAAGCTCCTCCACCTTTGGCATGGCCGTCAAGTTTTGTGACAATGACACTTCCGACTTTGACTGATTTTTTGAAAGCTAATGCTTGGTCATATACTTCACAGTAAAGCTAATTTTAAAAAATTTATATTAAAATTCCTATTTTATATATAAAATTAACCTATAAAATTTATTAATGTCAGAAATTGCTTTCAGGAAGTATAACAACTTTGCCCAATACTTGAATCCATAACAAAAATAACTTCATCAGGATTAATTGCAGCTTCTACTTGCTCCATTTCTTCGAATAATGCAGCTTCCTGTCTATGACGACCAGAGGTATCGACAATAATCAGATCGTAATTCTGTGACCTGAAATATTCAACACCTTCTTGAGCGATTTTTACAGGGTCAGTTTCTGTGTATGAGCCATAGAACGGGACTTTAATTCTTGTTGCATTTTGTTTTAACTGATCAAAAGCACCTGCTCTGAAAGTATCAGCACATACAAGTCCAACTCGCCAGCCTTTTCTGAGGTAGTTATAAGCGTATTTGGCACAAGTTGTGGTTTTACCTGAACCCTGGAGACCGACAAACATAACTACATTGATTTTTCCTTTTTTCATCTGATAAGGCTTCTTTTCTGACTCCAACATACTTTGAAGCTCGCCCACAACTGCACGCTGGATTAGTTTTCGCTTATTTGTGCCCGCTGCGTCTGATTCTACATTAACTTGTAGCAAAACCTGATCTCTAAGCCTTTTAACATAATTGACATTGACATCGGACTGAAGTAGAGCTTTAGTTACTTCTCCCAATTCCCCCATCTTTGACGGAGCAGATCGCCATTGTTTGATCAAGGATGGAGTTAAAATATTTTTTTTAAAAAATTAAATTTGAAAGTATTATATATTAAATTTTCCCAAAAAAAATATTTTAAGTCTATAGCGATGCAATATAATTGTAAATCGCATTACAATTGTATCGGAATGATGATAAAATATATTAATAATATTCACCGTTATCAAAGATGGATAGTTATATTTGAGACTGGGTAAGTTGAAGCTAAAATTATAAGACCATAAAGGACAAACCACTAGCTTACCTCTCCGGCGTAAACTCACCTAGCCTAAGGATTAGCTCCCTAGGTAGGGCCACCTTTTGCGGATACCCAGTTAGTCCCAATAAGCAAAAAATAAATAGGAGGCAAAGCCTGTTTAGTCCATCTGGCAGATACAGGGAAACTCTTCTGAGGAGAAACGAAACTTCCCTCTTCGGCAGGCATCCCCAAGCCCAAAAGGGTTACTTTAAAAAAGCGTCAGAGGCACTATTTTCAGCTTCATCGGTACGGGTCATACCTGCTCTATAAGGAGTGTGCCTCGGAGTCTATCTACCATAAACATCACCATTTTATTTCTGAGACTAAAAAGGAATGGTTATCATTCTAAAGTATGAGAATTTCGTTCGAACAAGGATGGAATTAACTTCCTCAATTTTAGATTTTCAATGATATCGTTCGATCAAAGATGGGGAGAGTAAACATTCTTTTAAGACTTCTTCGTCTATAATAGTAGCATTTTGAAGTTTTCTCAGAGCATTTGAAATTCGAGTGCCTAATTCACCAAGAACCATTTTATATTGTCTTAATATGAATCCGGAATAATTATTTTTATATCTGATTTATTTACAATAAGCAAATAAGGGCTATATATTACAAATAACTTGACTTCAATTTCACCATCTTTGTAAAATTTTGCCACGTTGCACTTTATAGTGCTGATCAAGTTTATTTTTATAATTTTAATCCTTTCTTACTTAAAAAAATCCTTGCATCTTCTAATTCTTTATGGAGACTTGCTGCTTCTTCTGGGCAGTCTCTTAAGGCAAATAAATCATACCCGATGCTTATCAAGGCTTTACAGCCAAATGCGATTAAGCACCAATATGGAAAAGCAGAGACTGTGAAATGAAAATTGCTTCCTATTTCGAGATTCATGCAATACCACCAAAGCGCTGTTACTAAGATAAAGTTAAAAATTAGTTTGGTCCCTCTTGAGCACTTGATTCCTAAAAGATTTAGCATTTTTATAAAAGCCCATTTACCTTGAAAAATGTACAGGTTTAAAATGTTGAAGTAAAAAATTTTTTGGAATAAATGGCCTTTGGTCACTCAATTTTGTGATTATAAATAATCATAATGAATTCAACAATTGTTATAAAGATAAAAACCCATGCAGAGAGTTAATGAAATTGTATATCAATTCATCCTTAACACAAAAAATATATTGTTAAAATATTTCCCATATATATATCTTTGCTAAATAAATAAAATTAAAATATTTCTATTGTCATCTATTTTAATCCTCTATAAACCTAATTATATAGGAATAGAAATTAAATGAAATAGATTTTCTGGATTTCATGATTAGCCATAAAAAATTAATGGGAAATTGTTTCAATTACAAGGGTAACACAGTCGAAGCGGTTCCGCTTGGTTCTCATTTAGAGACAAGTTTAAGTAATATCTATGAGGCTCATCAGAAAGAGATGGTCAAAGAAATTAAGGACGTTTATGAGCAAGTTTTAAAAGGAGATGCTGGCTCAATTAAACTGATAAAAATTCAATGGGAACAATTGGACGAAACAGGAAGTAAGTTGCTGAGCTTTGTTCTTCCAGAACTTCCATCTTTGAGAGAGCTGAATTTAAAAGATAATAATCTCCAAGAAAAAGGTGCTAACCAGTTAAGTAAAGAGCTGATAAGGGCTACTGGTCTTAAAAAACTTGCTGTTACTGAAAATCACTTAGGTGATGGAGGCTTATACTATATTTCTGCAACATTCAAATATTTGAATAGTGTCGAAGAGCTAAATCTTGAAAACAACGATATAACTGATGCTGGGGCACAAGAATTAGCAAAAAATATGAATGGGCTAGGAAATTTAAGAGTTTTAACTATCCATAAAAATCAAATCAAAAGCAAAGGACTTCTTGCCCTTGCTCAAGCACTCAATGCGATCCCAAGTTTCCAAGAGTTTACCTTTGATATGAAAGATGTGCCTGATAAGGATATTGAGATGATTCAAAGTTTGGTCCCTAAAATTATATTGAGTGGTCGTTAATTATAAATACGAAATTATCCTTATTTAGCTATTGTAATTAATAATAAAAAATTTTAAAATCAAATTTATTAATGGCGCACTACTAAAACACTAAACAAAAAAACCATCATCATTAAATTAAAATTACCACTTAACACTCCACAGATATTCCTTTCAATAAATCTTCATCAAAACTTTCAGCAGTCATCTTTTGGAGCCGATAAAACTCATTACTCATAACTTCTTCTTCACACAAGTGCTTTCTAAAGCTCGACAATTTCCCTTTTACTTCCCGGATTAATTTTTCTTTCGCATCCAGCATCTTTTCCAATTCATCCACATAAGCATTGACATTGCTCCCAGGCCTATCAATATCGCTTAGCAGCGCCATTTCATCTTTAATGATATCAACAATCCCATCAATCATTTTTCTGTGTTTCCCTATCAGTTCGTCTTCTTCAGTCAAAATGACTTTAATCAAGTCTTCATGCTCTATAGTGATTTTGCTGATATCTATACTTTTTTTGTGTAGGTCTCGAGGAGTTTTTGATTTAAAATTTTTGGTCTGATGGGGAGTCCTGGTTTTTGGTGTAATCGCGCGTTTAGGTTTTTCTAATGATAAATCAAGCTGGGGGTCATTGTTTTCACAGTTGTAGCGGATTGTGTTTGAGTCCTGGCGAGGAAGCATAAGAGGATTAGGAACACTGTGAGGCGGACTAGTTCCATCAGATTTTTTAAGCTCTTTAACTCTGTCACTATATCTTAAAGTATTTAAGGTATGCTCACAGCTTGAAAGACAAGGCGAAACATTTGCGATCATTACAGTTCTGCAGTTTCCTACAAATGAATCTTTAAGAACTTGTGTTAGCTTGCTTCCTCTGAATGGAGTATGCTTTTTATCCTGATCTAAAGCTCTGATACATTCTTTTAGAGCTAGCAATGATTTATTGATTTCTGCGCTGTCCATACGAGTTTTATAGTCTGATTGGCTAACGTCGGCCCCTCTTTCACTTCCTGCTAAATCAATAAAGCTCATCTTCCCCTTACTCCCCCTTTAAATTGGAATAAAAACATTTATAAATTGATTACAATAATTCGAATTTTAATTTATTTTTGTGAAGAATTAATTTAAAAAATTAATCGATTTAGTGTGAAAACTGTTTAAATAATAATCTACTTGCATTTTTTTCCAATAAATTATGTCAAAACTAATTTTTATAAAAATTAATATTTTCACCTTTAAATTTTTTATATAAAAAAATTAAAAATATAAAATTGAGCACAATACTTTTAATTTTAATCCATTTTTTTATGGAAAATTAATTAAAATATTAATCAATTCAATGTGAAAACTGTTTAAATAATATTCTACTTATATTTTTTCCATTAATTTGGTCAAAGCTAATTTCATAAAATTAGTATTTTTACTGATAAAAATTTTTTATTGAAAAAATTTTTGTCTTAATTAAGGGGGAGAGTTAGCCATTTTCTGCTCCATAAAGCTGATTTCTAAAACTGCATGAGATCTTGAGGAATCATCATTCGCGCCTGTCTGCCCAGTAGTTCTCGCATGTATACCTTGATTAATGATTTCCATAAGTGTATTGACATTATTTACAGCTTTTCTTTGAAGTCCTACAATATTGACGTTCTGTTTAGCGTCTTCTCTAGCATGCAAAATATTTCTATCGTTAAGTAAATCATGTAATTTACCACAATATATTTCATAAAATGAAGCATAAAGGGCAACTCTAGGATAATAGGTGTTTTTCAAATAGAAAACATCTTGGGCTGCTAAGAGATAGAGCCCAGGGATTTCTCCTTCTCCCATCATTGTGTAGGTTTTCCCACTTCCTGTTTGTCCGTAGGCAAAGCAAGTCACTTTTGCGCCTTGGAATGCAGCTTGGACCAGTGGCTGGATGCAGGAGCTATATAAGCCTTGATTTGTGGTATCTTCATTAAACACACCATCAAAAGTAAATGAGTGTTCTTCAATATATTTAGAAAGATCAACTTTGCTTTTTTGTTCTCTCACTACAATAGTGTTGGAAGATTTTAGAGATAGGATATCAGGGTCATTTCTCTTTGTTTCCTTGGAATTCAGTGGACGTTTTCTAACAATAACTCTTATTCGTTGATCTTTGTCGGCCATTTT